>JAFMSR010000014.1:38986666-39421197 GCA_022818135.1 Saxidomus purpurata
GAGCACCTTGAATCAATGAAAATACTGCTCCAAATTCATAATCATGCATGTAATAATTTGAAACATTGCACTATTGTAATTATTTTTAAACAGTAACTTTTCTTTAGATGTAGTTTAAAGGTAAATAAATATATTTATTACTGCAACATATATTTAAACTAATACAAGCTCTTTAAAACTTCGATTCAAGCCACATTACCCTCATGTCATTGTGCTGATCTGAAAACCTGCATATATACCGTGGCATATTTCAAAATTACAAAACAGCTAGCCCTCTATCGTTCGGAGGGTATTTTAGCCCCATGGTTAACAGCAACAGAACTGCATGGACTTCTAGACTTGTTGTTTCACTGAATATATTTGTTTTAGCACTCACCAACAGTCTCACCTACACATTTCAGAATGAATTCAGCAACTGAGAATATAGATTAGACATGGTAAAAATGCAGCATATCTTTCGTCGTCAAAGTACATAATCCGACCAAAAAGACAATTTAATATATATTATATACACCGTCTCATTTGATTAAGTGGTTTAGGCATTTGCCTTTGGAGCGGGATGATGAAGGTTCCAATCCGAATCCTACCATGGGTCCGTTCTGATATCCTTTGAACGGCCATAACGTAATAAACCGTATACGCGGGTTAGGACAGGTTTGGCCTTTCATAGAAGTGACAGGTACCATATGGAACACGTTTTGTCTGTATGAATTGAAAGGCTATGCCCACAGCTCCTGAATGTTGAAAACTCAGACGTCCGAGGCAAATGCTGACACTTTCAGACAACCTTGAAAATGACCTTGGACACAATTTTACCAGGTTTGAAAATTTTCATTTTACCAACGTTCGCGTACATTGATATACTTTTTCAAGCAGATTGTATTGTCCAAATTTATGCAGAGGATATGTTCTTGTTTTTGAGAAAGATCGAGATATTTTTGAAAGAGTGAACGGGTCAAAGCGGCTAATAAATGAGTCTGAGAATAAAACATTGTTTGTTATATGATAAAAAACGCTAAAAAAGGATTGTTTTCCGATTAATATGATCAAAATATCACAGAAAGAAAAAGAAGCGGATTTACATGGCGTGAACATTAGCGGTACGTCATACGGAACGATATGGAGTCAGTTATGACGTCATAATGTCCTGGACTCTTACCAGTCCGTGCGTCATGACTTTACTTATTACAGAATTTACAACTCTTCATTTCCCTCTGCGTTTAACTGAAAATGGGTCGAGTCGTGTTGGAATGCAGAATTTACAAAGGTTGATATTCTTCTTTGCGTGAGTGATAGATGGATCAGGTCATGTTAGAATGAATATTAAAGCACACAAAAACATTTTCTACTAAACACTTGTGCGACTGTGAGTTAGGTTAAGGCAGGCAAATATTATTTAAATAAGACCATTGTATAAATATCACAAGTATACGTTAAACTGCACTGTTTAGTTTAGGTTATGAAAATTTATGTTGATTTTCCTGCTGTTTTGAAATCTTTAGACAAGAATACAATGAAAAGATAGGTCGGTATTTCATTTCTGCAATAAATTTTAAACATTTACATGTATTTAAAAAACAAATGTATTATTTCATCATTTTGACAGGTATACCATTTCTCTGGAGTTATTAGTCTTGGAGATATTCTGTTTTTTCTTAACCCATCTTGCTCTTTTCAGAGCGAGTTTTCACAAATATGTTGAAGTAATCTGTCTAAAATTATGTTTTGGACTCCATATGAAAGTTATGCAAAACGAAATAAGTATGACCTCAAAATGCAAGAAAAATAACTGTAGGGAAACTGCTATATGGAGTAGAGGACGTATCGTCAGTTCCGCTTTGTGCTGCTTTTTGTATACAGGTACTGTTATTTGCCTTTTTAGTTAATCAGTGGGTCAAAATGAAAAATTGATTTTAGTGTGTGATTCTCATAAACAATATAAAGGTTTTGGTATGTTTTGATAACACTTTGTGGAGTATTTACTATGTTATGATTGTTAACTCGTAGAGCACCCGATTCCACGTTTAACAGGTCCTTGGATTTAGATTCAAAACTGTTCCACGTCAGCGGTTTGCAAGGTACCCAATTTTACTTTTATTGGATGGTTATGCACTAACTTGTACGTGCTAGTTAATTCAAAATCTTGGTATCTCTCCTTCTAAGGAGTCAAGAAACTAAAAGAATTAAAGAAATAGGGAAATCATCAGTATCATAACTGTGTTTGAAATTCAAAACGATTCAAATCGAAAAAATGTTTTGATATGAGAATTGTGTAGATCTAAGACATGGATGTGTATATAATCTTGTGCTGTTCACAAAGATTTCTGAAGCGATTTCATTTAACATAGGTTTCTGGCTATTAACTATCACATAATTCGAAAAATATAAATACACACTTCATTTTGCGAGAATTTATAAAGCAATCTGTGTCATAACCGGCAACTGTCGTCAGATTAATAGTTTCTGTCATGAGCACGAGGTTCAGATCGAAATATATCCTTCAACGAGGGTAACTGTTTTGGCGGGAACGAGTTTCTGCCAAGTTAGCCAGCCAGAGTCACATGATGGAAACGTTTTTTTGCATACCGTCTTGCACTTTGTTACGTTATAAGTAATTCACAGACTGGTTTTTCCAGCATGGGCAAAATCACCAGAAATGTCGATCCGATATGCAAGACAATGTCATGCTTTGGTCGTTACGGGGTCTCATGGGAATCTAGTATTTATCAAAGTCAAGTCACACGACTTAAAGGGAGACAATTAATTTATAGTCAGTGGTCGAATAAACAAGTGAAAAGCATTTAATAATGCCAAATATTCAGCTTCTAGAAGACTTAGTGCATTTCATATTTAGAGCAGATTATTTTCTCAAAACGATCATCTAAAAGTATGTAAAATAATAAATAGAGGTTTTAGAAAAAGAGCACATGTCGGGAAATGTCTTATTTACGCACGGTATGCCGATATAACGACAAGTATTCCAAAAGAATTATGAAACAAGTGTTTATGAAGGGTTTATGGAACTACAACACGTATGATTCTGCTTATTTTACAGATGCTTGCTGGAAGGTGTGGCTTAAACTTTCAGATTTGTGTATTAATTCTTTGAATAATATAATTGATTTGAGTCGAGACTATTTGAATTGATCTCAGATTAAGGGTATGCTTCCGGAAAAGAGCCAACGATATAGTGCATCGGCAATTATCTAGCCCGAAATAATATACTCTAAAATCTGTGCTAATGTGCGATGAATGATGGCAATTCACACATAATCTACGACTTATCGCCTTTTTCAGTTCAAGCATTTCTATATACATGTATAAATTTTGTCATGTTCAAATTCAAGGTGTTGCTAATGGACTAATGATACAAGTTGACTGCATACCATACTAGGCGTATGTGGTTAGAACAATAACTCCTTTGATAAAGTAATAAAACATATCCCTGACTCATCATATTTCAATAAATAAGATCACCCATTGGTAATTTTACAGACTTGGCATAATCCAGTCGTCATCAAGTGCATTATTTGCGCCAATGATAGTTATGATGTGACTGCCCAAATGGAGATGTCCAGAACATTGTAAGTTAAATACATGTATATATCGTTCTATACTGAAACAAAGAACGCTTGTCATCAATATTTCCAATGGACAAGTTTTGAATTTTTTCCCGAGGAGTTTTATACCTTGTTTCTGATTCTAGAAGTTTGTTTTTGATGATATATAAGCTCCCTTTGAAGTATACTTTTCTTATAATTTAATCATTGGAAGCACGCATCAATTTAACCCGTACGATGTGTTCAGTGTGATGTGCCAAATTAAGTATGTTTTTCATCTCTTGCTTTCATCCAATGCCGCTAGACGGTCTTGTGCAAAAAGAGAGCCGAGCAGTAAATATCATATCAATGCAGTGCCTCTTCGTTGTGACACATGAAAACAGAGGGACTTGTCGCATTAGGCTGAATGTACAAGGGTCTCAGAGGATGTCTGCTCAAAGACAATCGGAATTATTGGCCAATCGGCGTGTGGAAGACCTCAACTATAGGCAGATAGCTAGGGTTCGGACCCCTTGAGTTCCATCCTGTGTTTCCAGAAAGGTGTTTTCACGAGGAACTAACTGAGGGGCAATCCTGACAAAAACCAAAAGAGTTGAAGTAAGATGAACCGACAAGTTGACGTTCTCTAACAAACCATGGTATATATTGCATGCCCACAAGGTCTACACAATTACCAAGAACACATCAGGATGTCGTTGGATATTGAGGATTTCTCCAGGGAGAAGTAGCACCGGATTCTGAGCCTTGACATGACCCATCCTAAGCTACACATTGACACGGTGGAAGCCATAGCAATGTTTAAGTTTTTCAGATTTATGCGTTGGAACGTTTGTTTAATAAGAATACAGAATTTGAAAATATCTTGTGTGAGAAGGGCAACCTAGTCTGCTGTATTCAAACGACTTACGATATAACGGCAAAGTTTTAAAGGCTAGATGCTATTTATGCTTCTGTTGCGATAAGTTATGAATAGCAGAAGCAGGAATGAAACAATATTGACGCAATGCAGACTTGTATGCACGTGAACAGCTCCGAATACCAGTTCCAGGCTTTGAACCTTAGACTGCGCGATAATGTGATGCATTTTGTTAATCTGTACTCCCAAAATGACAAAGAGTAGTCTTCGGTTTCCATCCCTTTAAGAAGTCCTTGTCTTTTATTAAATCAACAATCACGTTCATAGCTGGAAATATTACCACATAGACAAAGTTGGAAAAGAGATCGAGTCCTGGTAAGATGAGTGCAAAGCTGATGCTTATGAATGACCATGATGATCAACCAACATTTTACTACAGACGCTGGCACACCATATCGCTCCAGGCTTTGCTTTCTGCACAGAAGACATACAGTCGTGTCACAATAGAAATCGACGAACAGCTTGGGGGTCTGTTCACCGTAGCATGCAGAACAAAACCAGACAATAGTGAATTTTCCAAAGATGAAACTACTAGCAGGGCGAATGTAGTCCAAGACAAGAACGTTCCGAAGATCTCTACAGAAATATACAGAGACATTAATCAAGTCACCACATATTCCAATATGATATACATGTACCTTCGGTATCAACCATTGCTCAAGTAATAAGAAGTATCTTCTATTTAATTACAGCCGAGAAAATGGGTCTAAATGGAACGGAAATTCGTGATGATGAGTGGCACATCAGAATGCGGGAGGTGAGTCTATTATTTTATTTGTTTATGTTTTATTTTGTGGAAGCTTTGAATCCTTTCAATTCAAAAGTATTTTTTGTTCTGGACGCATGTGCTCCAGGTCAGTGGCTTCCGAATATGACGTGAAAATCAGAAACAGTTATTTATGATTTTTCCAATGATAGGTGAAAGCATGGCAAATATATCAAAGCATTTATATATGAACAGCTGTGAAGTAAATGCAAATAATAGAATATATCTGACACCTGTCCTTTACAGATCCAAGGTAATCTTATCCTTGCGTCTATCACGCAAGTGTTTCTTGGCTGCACCGGACTAACGGGACTTTTCATGAAGTTAATGGGACCCTTGACAATCATACCGATCCATCATGTTGTTAAGCTTATCTGTTACTGTTGTTGTAATTAACCTTGTTAATTAAAAATCACTGGGGTATTGCATTTTTGTAAGTATAATTTTGCGTTTTATAAGAAAGCTTCCAAAGTAGAGATGCTCTGTCATTGTACGTATTAATAAATGTTTAAGATTTGTAATTTACATATAAAAAATTGTTCTGCCAATTATAAAAGATACGGTTGTGGCAGTATTTTGACTGGCAATTATTAGGCCAACCTTTTGAACGTTTTTCTCTTATACAAATTGTTTAATTACAACCGTCTGCAACATTTCCTTTCCTGCAAAAACACACGATATTTTACGGAATAAACGTAAATATGAAACCATTCTGTGTAACAAGACGTCCGTCTTAAACATTTAACTGAAATTACGCAAAATCCACTTTAAAAGGTTTCAAAATATATATAAAGGGGATTCCATCTGTAGGGTATTTGTCTTTCTTTTATATTTCTGTGTGGTAATCATGTCTATCTCGTGCAGTACTTTGTGCGATATTTTGCCTGTTCTGTGCACTTCAGTGTAAGCGGATTTGTCCTTCCCTTTCAAATTCAACAAGGGATTACGCCAGTCTGAGTACTTATATACAATGGATTTTTCTCGTATCTCCAGAAGGGAGTCTAATATCGCTCCAATGGCTTATATGTTTTGAAAATGAGCACGTGCCCAGTTGTTGGAAACTTTAACCGTTGTAGTAACCATCGGTTTATTTTTTAAATATGATTCTGGGAAAATGTTTAAATGTTAAGTTTAAATAGATGCTAGTTCTTACTTTTTAGCTCACCTGGCACAAAGTGCCAGAGTGAGCTATTAGGATCGCTTTCCGTCCGGGGTCCGTCGTACGTCGTACGTCTGTCCGTCTGTAATGTAGTGTGGCAATACTCCAGTAACTTCTAAAATATAAAATCATGTTGACCAGTGCTTGATAAAACAAAACATTGCATCAATTTCTCAGATAATACATTTTAAAGGCAGATTGTAGCATTAATATTACAATTTTTACAATTACTTCAAAATATAACATATTATTGCCAGTAAATTTTACACAGTGTGTCAATTTTATTTCTAGGAATAACTTGCCCGGACTGTTTGATCTTAAAGGTGCTTATCAAACGTATTTTCTTTTTACACGTTGTCACAATTTCAGAATAGAAAACAAGTTGGTTAGGTATGTATCTTACTAAAAAGTTGCCTACTTGATAATCTATTCACATTTGTTTCATTTTGTTTGTACTGCATCTTGAAAACTATGTACATGATTCTTCGAAATTGCATATAGTAATGGGGGGGGGGGGGGGTGGGGTGGGGGGAGTATTGAGCAATTTAAAACCGTACTCAGTTGTGCTTCATCTATATAACAGTACACATTTTACATGTTCTCACCAAAAACCGAGCAAGCCGCTTTCTAGCTTTTTTAAAAGCTAACCTTTTGTGTAAGTATTGAAGGGAAGTCATTTTAGTGACAACAGCGCAGTTATTGTTGATACAATGATTTTTTTACCCACTGGTCTTTAGCAACCCGCCTGTTGTAGCTGTGGAACGCAACCTATTGTCTATTTGTATAACAACACAGAACATGGACAGTCATCATAGTTTTAGCACACACACGCACGTACGCACGCACAGACACACAGTTAGTGTGCAACAGACTACCTGTTAGGTAAGACACTCAGAAATATAGTGATGACAGACGACTGAACAAAATACACATTTATTTTTGTGATACAGTAAACTCCGTATATATCGATATAACGTAACTTCGGATATAACGTAACTTCGGATATAATGAACAGTTTTGTTTGGCCCGATTTTTCCCCTTCTTTGTGAAACTTCGGATATAAAGACAATATTTCCTGGCTCAACAATGAAAAATGTACAGTAAAGTGATCATATATATCGAACTGCAAGTTAAAACATTCTGTTGAGTTTGTATTATTCTTTTGCTGTCTGTATTGTATTTTTCATAGCGCATTTGTAGCTAATATTCATTAAGGTAAATCATTACTCATGTGTTACCTTTCAGTAAACTAGTTAAATGAGAATACAAATATAATTGCTAAGTACGATATTCAAGTGATAATATTTTACGTAAATAAATGTGAGCGTTTCTTTAAACGCATGCAGACGATGTGAAATCGCATATTGGGAAAAATACCTTGGTAAATTTTTCAAGTTATGGCAAGTGAGCAAAAATCAGCTTTCTTCAATTGGTGTTTATACAGATCGAGTTTTGAAATTTCTGTCCATTTATAAAACATTTACATTTGAACATGTATCATGGAGAAAAAACGTAAAACGCTCACATTAGAAAATAAATTAACGGTTATACATCTTTATAACTCTTCAAAAGGAGGTAGGAACATTAAAAGCAACTACAAATTGATGGTTCGAATTTTATCCCATTTGACTTTACAAATGCTTGTTCGATATATATTTTAGTTCGATATATATACATCGTATATAAGGAACTTATTCGGTATACGGATATAAGGAACTCCGGATATAAGGAACATGTTTGATAGGTCCCGAGGAGTTCGTTATAAGCGGAGTTTACTGTAAACAGTTCGAACACAGACTTTGAAGATATACATATAAATTGTATTTCTTTTTCCTAGCAGCCAAAACTGTTTACTTCTAGAAAACGTATGTCACTATTTTTAAAGTGATATTATCATAATAAAATGATCATCATTTTCACTCTGAGAAAATCTTTAAAAATTGTTTTGATTATCATTGTCACGAAATGAAAGGGTGCATTTTCATTCAATTAATGATTCATTCGGATTATCACGGCTATTTTCCTCGGATACGAAAATCTCGCCTCTCGAGCAAAAAGATAAATAAAAGACGAGAGTTGAGAATCAGTGTGTACACATAAGTCTGTGTTGGACTTTAATGTAGCTTTTTTGAAGCCCTTTGTTGTTTTGCTGGGTGGATGTGTAACTTTGTCGTCTTCTTGACACGATCATAATGCTACTTAAAAGGAAACAAGAGGGCCAAAATGGCCCTATATCTCTCAGCTGGTGTCATGATTTTAACAATCTTGGTAGATGTGCACAAGGGTCTAATAACCTAGGGTCATGATTTTAATAATCTTGGTAGATGTGCACAAGAGCCTTATCACCTGGGGTCGTGATTTTAACAATCTTGGTAGATGTGCAGAAGGGTTTTATCACCTGGGGTCATGATTTTAACAATATTGGAAGATGTCCACAAAACAATGCCATTTATCAAATAACTACGCCCTACGTCAAATGGATACAGAAAATAATGTTTTGAAGATTTTCCTATTTGTTTCCATGGCATGGGTCAATTTAGACATGGGGGCTACGTGATGCGACTTGTGGTTTCAGAGAAGATTTCGGAAGTTTTTCCTTTATAAACATATTTAAAATCAAGTTAACACGCGGGCAGGTTTAACTTTTACCTTGGGGTTAAGATTTGAATGCGAGGCAACGCCTTAGCACAAAAAGCAAGGAGAGCTTAAAGTTCATAACCGGGGCTTAAACGAATATAAGCCTGGCCTATCTAAACTTATGACAAGTATATCACACGACAAGTTGCCGCGTCATATCATTTTACATCACAAATCGCAGCGTTATATATAACGTCATAAGTTGCTGCACTACGTGTCACGCGACAAGTTGCATCGTCATGTCTTACGTGAAAAGATGTCGCGTTGTATATTTAACTACAACTTACTGTGTTATACCCATTATGAGATAATCAGCCCATAGAAATAGAACACGCAATGCCAACGGCTACTAATGACCTCACAACTTGATTAAAATGGCAAACGTCGAGAAACAAGCTGTATCGCTGTTAAATAAATCAATTACAGACAAAGTCATAGAAAATTGAAATCAAACAATATAGGTTAATGGAGACATATGACTTTGTCGAACTAAAAATAACATAAATATTAGGAAAGCGGCGCGACGAGAGACGATACAAATTCAAGGATGACTGTGTAGGGAGATACACACACAACTTCTAAATCATTATCACTGACTAACTAGGTTTTTCAATCAGAAGTACCTCTTGAACGCTGCAGTGACCGTCGTTTTAGATAAGAATACTAACTGAAAACGTGTAGTATGTATTATAAAGGTTAACTCACGGCTTAGCCAGGCTGGGACGTAAGTAATCAGTGCTCAGTCGCATAAAAGCATTCGGGCTTAAGCCCTCGTGTCATTATGCATCTTACCGGCTGATTATAGGGTTCCGACCCGGCCCGGACCGGTCCGGCCTAGCCGTGTATTATCCTCTAGATAATCATATGATTTAAGCATTTATGAATGCGCTACATATGAATGAGCTGCATATGAATGAACTACATATGAGTGAACTATATATGAGTGAACTATATATGAGTGAACTACATATGAATGAACTACGTATGAGTGAACTATGTATGAGTGAACTATATATGAGTGAACTACATATGAGTGAACTACATATGAGTGAACTACATATGAGTGAACTTTATATGAGTGAACTATATATGAGTGAACTACATATGAGTGAACTACATATGAGTGAACTATATATGAGTGAACTACATATGAGTGAACTATATATGAGTGAACTATATATGAATTAACAACATATGAATGTAATACATGTAAATGACCTATATCAATGAACTACATACATGTACCAATGCTATACATATATTACTAAAGTACATATCAAGATTTACATTTGAATTCATTTCATAGAAGCGAACTGTACATGAATGAGGTAAATGTGAATGAACTATAAATAACTTTATATGAATGCGCTAGAAATGAATGAAGTATATTAAATTGAACTACATATGAATGAGATACATTTTTCAGTTTCTTTCGTTGTGGAGTCTTGCATTTACTTTTACATTTTATACTTGAATATATCATTTTGGAGAAAAAAAATTCACCCGGAACTGTGAGCGAGCAGCTTAAGGGCGGGGCGGGGGGGTCACTGCTGAAATTCAAACTAACAAGAAATTTCATTGACCCTGTTTTTTATGGAGACTAACATATTGCTAGTTGAAAAATTAGAGATAATGGTATTTCTATCATCATCTGAATAAATATTACGCTCCTTATTATTACCCCACACACTTTACTAAAATTCATTTTTTTCAATTATTGATCAATGAATATTTCATGATAAAGGAATAACAAGGTTTTTCAGATATTTGGCCTACAGTTTGATTAAAACCTCAGTTTTAGAATGCAAAAATAAAAAATGGGGGTCAATGTACATATAAGAAAGAAATTCATTAAAAACTGACAAAAAAGTGTTTTATTAGAATTCGACGTGCTTTGAGATATGACGGCATAGGTCTGTAACAAAGAAATGTAAAAGGAACTAGTTATTAATGAGTTTTTATATCCTAAACAATTCTCCTTGTAATACAGTTTGAAATAAAGAAATATCTTAAATGTTTTTTGAGAAATTACTATTTTGGTACCCCTACCCCCATTTTGGCATATTACAAAATTTGTCAATTTAGTCACAAAATGTGAGGTCAAAATATTTTTTCTCAAAAATGTTCAATTTTTACACTAAAATATTCCTATTGTGCCTAAGTTTACTACTACATAATTATTTTTTCCAGTTAACTCATCATTTTTTAAATATAACAAATGTAAATTTCCGGAAGTGCAAAAATCCAAAACCTCACCAGTGACCCCCCTTAAAGAGTCTCTTAGAATAAAGTATTTTATCAAATATACACAAGCATAAAAATAAAGAAACTCCATGTACCATTACGGTGTTCCTTTCAAACTATATGAGTTTGTGATCTTGATTAATACTGTACAAAAATGTACATCATTTTCTAAAATCTGAATTCATCTTCTAGTTAGTACTTCAGTCGATATTATACCTCACATTTACTTAAATTTTGCTGATTTTCATTGATCTATTTATTTACAATTCCTACAAAGATTAATCTCTGATTGCTCTGTTTAAAGTTCTTCGTTGAATATGTCCAAGTATTGAACTGTTTAAAGTCCAGTTATTGCTTTGAACACACGTTCTACAATATGTGAGATCTATTTGTTACGCACGTCCATGTTAAGCCTGCAACGACTTCGGAACGACTTTTACCAGCATCCGTGTAACCGAATCGCATCAATCCACACAAAGTTCCTTGACGCTCTATTATCCACATCAACTCGAATATTTTTTGTCGAAAAGTGCTGAAATGAATTTTATATTATATGAGTATGCTTTTCATTACATTGTATCAAATTTACTGTATTTCTTTGGGTCGATCTAATGATTCATGACTTAAAAAATTACATTCTTTGAGTTAGATTTAGGATTTTTAACAGAACATTATACAATTAGGGACTCGTGAGGTATTGCGTATTATGTGATACATGTATTCACTTGAAGAAAAAAAATATTTTTGAATGTCACATCATATCTAATGCCTCAATTTAGTGTAACATCATTTATAATTCCCAGATAATGTTTATTTAATGCTTGCAAGACAACTTTTGGATTTTCATTGATACAATTCTAAAGATTGCGCGGGACATCGCCAGCGTTTTGAATCTGTCGCTATAACCGTTCTAACTTGATAACAGATCTGAATACAGATTATATAAAACTGGGGAAAAACATACAATTCAGGAAATCTATTTTGTTTTGCTGATCGTGCTCTGGTCCAATAAGAATCTAATTATAGTCCTGATAATGATGATAAGATATCTGATTCTGATTTGTACAATATACATAATTTGTAATAAGTAGCATTACGTTATGGCATAATAAAAATATTTCCATGAGTAAGTGATTTATGATTTGAAACATTAATTATCTCATTATATAACATATTTGTATGCGTAAGATGCGTGGCATTGTAATTATAATTGATATTTTGATCTGTGTGTTTTGCTACAAGCATCCATCTAAATGGACTCGATGAATCAAGTTTCGTGTTACTAAAATAATGATTTATAATTATTATTATTTTATAGTTTATGGAATGCTAGAATATCATACTTAAAATCCAATAATATCAATTAAAGTATACCTTGACATATCAATTTTAAGTATAATTCATTTTTCTTCTTTTCATCATTATCATAATCACCAATATTAATGTTATTATTATTATTATTATTATTATTATTATTGTTATCATTATTATCATTGTTAGCATTATATGTTTGAACGCTTATTGGTGTTTTTTCATTGTTCATTTATTATACCCCGATAATTTATTACCTTTACGTCAAGCGACGGTGAAAATATTCTAGAGCCGATGATGACTTCCGGACTGTCTGTGCTCCACAATAGCTGCCATTTGCCGTCCTCGCGGAGACCCGATATTGCAGTCACCGCACCAGCATTGAATGTCTCGTAAATATCAACGCTTGTGACATTCACTTTCACATCAAACTCCACCTAAAACATCAATACCCGTTTCATATATTTTAGCACAATATTCAAACTCAAACGCCCGCCCATAATATATGAAAAAATGATTCTGTTTTGTCAATAATCAATACATAGTTCCCACATCTGCAATATTTACCTCCCTTGTTCTGAATTGGCAGCCATTTTGAATGGCAAAACTGATAAAGCGTTAATAGGAATTTTTCTTAATTATGTGATAATTAAGAAAATACCAAGATAATTTATGTGTGACAACCACATTTTCTTGAACCTGCTGAGTCATCTGCCCATATCAGTATCATAGATTAATTATGTTTATAAATCTGAGTAGTTTGTAATTGTTAAGTAGATTGTTCCCTATTAACTTTAATGGAAGCTGCAATACAAATTGGCTGCCAATTCAGAACAAGGGAGGTAAGTATTGTCAATGTGGGAACTATGTATTATTTTTGCCCAAGACAACGTCTTTCAATGCTTGGATGTATTTCATGCTACATGTATGGTGCACATTTAAGTACTCTGCAAATATTTATTGACTACCATGTGTATTGAAAAAAGAAGAACCCCATACTTGATGTAACTATACATGTATTTGCATAATTTGATAAAGGTATTTAGTGTTAGATATATTGCTCGCACTTAAAATTCTCTCCAGAGTGTTATGCTAAATGATGTGCGCAAATTTGAAATATGTAGAAGGCATAACTTTCCATGTATATTGCTTTATGCAGGGTGTTTTAATATTTGAAATGCTAGATGTTATGACTACCTCAATAGTATTCTTTTGGTTTAAAGCGGCCCCTGCCTGAAACCATTCTCCACGATAGTCACCGTACTCACGATAAACATCTGGGCAGCCAATCACTTTGCTTACAGTATATCTAAAGAAAATACATTGTGTGTATGGAGACATATTGTAACAATGCTGTGTTGACAAATGAGAAGTCTAGAAAGCGTCTCCGTCTTCATATCCGAAATAATTTCATATATTTTTTAAGAATAACAAATGAATTACAATAATTTTGTAAAAGACATAATTTATTATTTAATCTAAGCAGAGACATACAAATATAGTCGTATAAAATGTGAGCTCTAAATGTAACCTCTTCCTTGAACCGATGTCATTGGAACATAGATTATGCACGTCGTCTCGATTAGATGAACATTTTACCAACATTTCAAGATTATCCATGTATTGGTCCGGAATATAAAGTCTAGAAGATAAAGTCTATGAGATAAAGTCTAGGAAATAAAGTATCATGACTTGATATTTTGACCATTAAACTGACTGTGATCTTAAGCCGGTTTTGCTAGAACATGCGTTCTGTACGTTGAGTTGCTGCATGAGATACATATTTTACCAAAGTTTCATAAAATTGAAAACCATTCGATGGTTTTGGAGATAGAGTCTGAGAAGCTTTATTTCACTTTTATTTGACCGAGAAAACTCTGAAATTCACCAGAAAATATAAAATAAAAAGAAGATAATTGTTGGTTTCAGTGTAATATCACGTTTTATTTTTGTTTTCCGGTGACTTTTCTCAGTGAAATAAAAGTAATAAATGTAATTTACATGCTAAATATCTAAGCCCTATGTCTTATGGTTTCAAAAAAGAAGACGTTTAACGTTTTTCCTATATAAAACTATCTCAAAACAAGTGGCCCCCTGGTTGGGTCAATTTTGATTCAGGGGTCATCATTTGAAGAATCTTTATAGAGGTCATCTAGGCAATGCCACCTGCTAAATATCTAAGTTTTAGGCCTTGTGGTTTTAGAGGAGAAGATTTTTAATAGTTTGCCTTTGTAAAAACAAGTAATCCCCCGGCCGGGGTTTATGTTATATTATTTAAAACCCCGTATTTCAGCCATATATTTTAAGAAAATGCTATATATTAATTTCCCCTGTACCTGTAGCCAGGATGCCTAACATAATGATCCGTTCATTTGTTCACGTATTCAAGACTCTAAATAAATCGTCAATCATACTCAGATTCAGATTCAAGGATTCGTACAATGATAAATAGTCTAAAGATGTCTGAGTTTTCTCCCATTTCCAAGATAGTTCTCATTGACCTTTATCGTTGTGTACATTGAAGAAGCAAACATTGTACTGATCTTTATAATTTGACTTACCTAGTAAACCGATGCTGAGAAGAAATTCTTGTTACTCTTCTAACCCATAATGAAAGTTTCTGTTGATGACTATCTCTAAAATATACCAATGATACCGCAAAATGTTATTTAGTATTCCAGTCAGCACTTTATTTCAAGTATTCTGCTTATACTAAGGCATAAAAATAAATACATTTATGATATTTTTATACATTGCTTACTTAATTTCTTTACATACTACATTTTGTACTAATACAAGCTGTACCTTAAAAAGAAATTTAAAATTTCAGTGATTGTTAATGTTATCTGAATACTGACCCACATGATTCTTTAGCCCTTGACACAGTCTCTCCGCAATCTGAAGAACAGTTCACTTGGGGTAATATGACAATGCATCACACTGATTGTAGATCTATGAGTTAGTTTCTTTACGATAGTGTGACAGTGACGTCACAGATATATGTGTACATAACAGTTTACAATCATTGTATGAAAAGTTACAGTTTCTATAGGACAGTGTGACAGTGACGTCACAGATATCTGTGAACACAAAAGTTTACAATCATAGTAAGAAAAAAGATCATAAAAAAGAGTTAATATTTACATTATATTACATAGATTCTAAGAATATAAGACTCTATTTCTACGTCACTGTCAAATTATCCTTAATGTACCGTATCAGAAACTCGATATCTAATCACATGATAAAGAGAACAGACTTTGGTTTCGCATCCAGTTTAGGTACTAATCTGCCTATTTATCCACCACTGCTTGATTGCCTTGATGTGAAACAGTGTTAGACAATTATACTAAATAAATACTGGATAAAACATAATATACGTCACATTGTCCGTAAAAAGTGAATTGTATTCGTTATTGTATTACTATTACTATATTTGAGTTGTGGGGTACTGATAGATATATTTATTTTTGCAGTCTGTGAATTGAGGAGCAAAGCACTAGTGTAATTGTGTTGCTATCTATTGAGTTCATTCAAACAAAATATAGCTGAAACATAATATGTGTCATATATTAAACTAATAAAAGATGATAAGTAATAGTATGTTACATAAAAAGTGTAATATCAATGTTCATATGCACGGCACTGTCGATTTTTAGATTCCGCTTTCGGGTCAAGGTAATGTATACAGTTATCTGAAAACCAAAACAACTAAATAGATAACTTATATATATATGATACATGATGAAAGCTATTTCGAAAACGATAAAACATGTAAAATAGATTATCGACCACAAGTTCTGCCACTGGGCATTAATAAAAAAGACAAAACAAAACAGGTATTTCCGGAAGTCTAATTAATTCAGGAAATGACCAAAAGCTATCACATAACACTTACATATACAAAACTAACAAAAGCTATTTCAAATCGCACGTCAACTGTTAAAAATCAAATGCTATCACTAAACACTACTAAAAATGAAACCAGAGAAATCTATAAACTTGACTCCGAAGCAGACAACAAATACAATGTTATCTGATCAAAACTAAAACTCTTTCGACCACAGTTTTACAAAACATCCATATTTATAGAAATAGACTTGCAAAAATTGGGAGTCTGAAGATCCAATTGTTAAAATTTAGGTATAAAATGGTTGATGGTCTACATCAACTGCGTTCGGTTTCATGTAAAAAGAGCCCTGTCTCAGAAGGTCCATGAATATACATTATGTGACTTGCAAAAGTAAACGAATGATACGTCTGACATGTATAAACAACGCCATTTTCCATTTCAGGACAGGCGATAATGGCACGTTGTTAAATCGAAAACAATTTCGATGAAATTCGTTGAAGAAGTTTTATGGATACAGTAACGGGCGTTGCCGGTTTGATATTTATTACCTTTATCACAGTTCTGACCGCTGTATCCCATAAAACATGAGCAAGTGTATTTGCCAATACCATCAGAACATGAGCCGTGTATACAGGGCTTTGGAGCACATTCGTCTTTTTCTAGTAAAAAGAAAATCATGTACATGTATACCCAATGAAATAAAAATATGATTAATTCATATTATAATGCAAAGCATTCTTTGGTTTTGAATCAAGTAATTATACCAATAGCCAATACCTTCGCATAATTACTGATAACCCATTCTTGTCTAGTTTGTTCTAATTTAAACATATTTTCAAGCTTGACTCCGAATCAGACGGCAAATACAATGTCATCTGATCAGGACTGAAACTCTTTAGATCACAGCTTTCCAAAACGTCCCTAATTAAAGAAACAGACATGCCACAATTGTGAGTCTGGGGATCCCATTGTAAAATTGTAGGTATAAAATGGTTAATGATGCTACATTGACTACGTTCGATTTCATATTAGAAAAACCTCCTGCCTAGAATGGTCCATGAATACACATTATGTGACTTGCAAAAGTAACGGTTGTTCACAGCAAATGATACGTCTAGCATGTATAGGCATTACCATTTTCCATTTAAGGTAGGGATAGATGTGGAATAGGCACTTTGTTAACTCTTTGAAGACATGTTACAGATACAGCAACGGATGAATTAGTCCACTTGATATTTATTACCTCCACAGTTCTGGCCGTTGTATCCCGTAAAACATAAGCAAGTGTATCCGCCAATACCATCAAAACATGAGCCGTGTACACAGGGCTGTGGAGCACATTCGTCTATTTCTAGAAAAAAAATGTGTGTAAACCTTATGGTAGAAAATGTGATTCAATTCAAAATCAATTCAGGAAAAGAGTAGAAGCTATCTCATAACACTTACAAATACAAAACTAACAAAAGCTTTTTCAAATCGCACAAATGTTTGGAAAACAAAAAGTCATCCCTGAACACTACTAAATATGATACCAGAAAATAACCCTTGAACGAAAAGAAATCAGAACAAGAGCTGTCCCTCACAAGTGACGAATGCCCCCGAAAGAGGTGTCTCACAGTCTTTGTCCTCTCCATGTGCTCAAAAATTGTGGTATGTAATTTTAAAATCCATGCGACACATCGGCTTGATGTGCTTGACATTTGTGCCAAGTTATTTTAAAATCCTTCAATGCATGACAAAGTTATAGTCCGGACACGAATGTTTGCATATATACAGGATTCCATTACCTTCAAACTGTGAGTGTGACCTTGACCTTTGAGGTAGGGACGTGGGTCTTGCATGCGACACGTTGACTTGGTGTGCTAGACATGTTTGCCAAATTAATTTAAAATCCTTCAATGCATGACAAAGTTACAGTTTGGTGACGAATGTGTGCATATATAGGGGAATTCATTACCTTCAAACTCTAAGTGTGACCTTGACCTTTGAGGCAGGGACGCGGGTCATGCACGCGACACATCGTCTTGATGTGCTAGACATTTGTGCCAAGTTATTTTAAAATCCTTCTATGCATGACAAAGTTACAGACCAGATAAATTTATAAAATCGACTCCGAAGCAGACGACAAATACAATGTCATCTGATCAAGACTAAAATTCTTTCGACACATCCATATTTATAGAAATATATTTGCCCAAATTGGGAATTCCGATTGAAATTTAGGTATAAAATAGTTAAATGATCTAGATCATCTGCGTTCGGTTTCATGTCAGAAAAAATCCCTGTCTAGGAAGGTCCATGAATACAAATAAGTGACTTGCAGAAGTAAACGAATGATACGTCTGGCATGTATAAATAACGCCATTTTTCATTTAAGAACAGGGATATATATGGAATGGACGATAATGGCACCTTGTTCAATCGAAAACATTTTCTTTGAAATTCGTTAAAGAAGTTTTAAGGACACTGTGACGGGAGTTGTCCATTTGATATTTATTACCTTTATCACACTATAAACCGCCGTATCCCGTAAAACATGAGCACGTGTCTGCAAAACAGTACCCGAAGTGACGGATATTTCCATCTGAGCCAAATGTCTCATGATGGAAACTTTTTCTTCGAACCGTCTTGAACTTTAAAGTAGATATCTAAATGCAAACTTATCAAAATGATGTATTATCTTAAAAATCAAACGATATTCCGACGTTGTGTTTAGAGAAGAGACGTCACAATATTTATAAAGTTACGTCATAAGTAATTCACGTGAGTCGTCTGGCATAGGAGGGGTGCCTGACCGGTTTTTCCGGAATGGGCAAACTCACCCGAAATACCGATCCGATATGCAAGAAAGATGTGGAATAGGCACTTTGTTAAATCAAAACAATTTCAATGTAATTCGTTGAAGAAGTTTTACGGATACAGTAACGGATGAATTAGTCCAGTAGATATTTATTACCTGTATCACAGTTCCGACCGCTGTATCCCGTAAAACATGCGCAAGTGTATTCGCCAATACCATCAGAACATGAGCCGTGTATACAGGGCTTTGGAGCACATTCGTCTATTTCTAGCAAAAAAATGTATGTAATCCTTATGGTAGAAAATGTGATTCAATTCAAAATCAATTCATGAAGAGTAGAAGCTATCTCATAACACTTACAAATACAAGACTAACATAAGCTATTTCAAATCGCACAAAAGTTTGGAAAACAACAAGTTGTCACTGAACACTACTAAAAATGATATATTAAAATATACTTTGAACTAAAAGAGATCAGAAAAACATCACGAAACCAGAGAAATCTATAAACTCGACTCCGAAGCAGACGTCAAATACAATGTCATCTGATCAAGACTAAAATTCATAAAAAACATCCCTATTTATAGAAATAGACTCGCCCAAATTGGGAGTCTGTAGATCCCATTGTTGAAATTTAGGTATAAAATAGTTCATTGATCTACAACTGCAGCGTTTGGGCTTATGTCAGAAAAGTACCTGTATAGGAAGGTCCATGAATACAAATTAGTGACTTGCAGAAGTAAACGAATGATACGTCTGGCATGTATAAATAACGCCATTTTCCATTTAAGGGTAGGAGTATATATGGAACTAGCGATAATGGCCCTTTGTTAAATCGAAATCATTTTCGATAAAATTCTTTGATACAGTAACGGATGAATTAGTCCACTTCATATTTATTACCTGTATCACAGTTCTGACCGCTGTATCCCGTAAAACATGAGCAAGTGTATTCGCCAATACCATCAGAACATGAGCCGTGTATACAGGGCTGTGGAGCACATTCGTCTATTTCTAGAAAAAAGGTATCCCGAACACGTTTATCAAATGAAATAAAAATATGATTCATTTATATTATAACGCAAATCAGTCTTCGGTTTCGCATCAAGTATAAATACAGAGGAACCAATACCTTCGCAAAATTACTTATAACCCATTCTTGTCTATTGTGTTCTAAATAAAACATATTTTAAAGCTCGACTTCGAAGCAGACGGCAAATGCAATGTCATCTGATCAGGACTGAAACTCTTTAGATCACAGATTTCCAAAACGTCCCTTATTAAAGAAACAGACATGCCCAAACTGGAGGTCTGAGAACACTATAATTGTAAAAGTGTAGGTACACATTGTATACAATAGTTAATGGTGCTACATTGACATCTTTCAATTTCATGTCTGAAAAACCTCCAGTCTACGATGGTCCATGAATAGACATTATGTGACTTGCAAAAGTAATGGTTGTTCATAGCGAATGATACGTCTGGCATGTAAAAGCATCACCATTATCCATTATAGGACAGGTATAAATGTGGAATAGGTGATAACACAGGTGATTGTAGCGTAGCTGGGGCCCAATCAGTGCATTTTAGTCAGAAATAGCCTAATGATTACATTTTTTAGAACCTATTGCATATATAGCCTAACTATTTTTTCCCTAAAAATTTGCTTCAAGACCCAAATGCAAACCGTTTTGAAACATCGACAGATTGTTTCCGAGTTTTCTTTACATTTTTCGCCAACTCGAAAAAATCTCACACATTTCTTACCTATAACAAGCGATTAAACAATGTGTCATCCAAATAGTACACAACAAACGTTCGTAGAAATGAATTTGATAACTATTTTCACTAACCTTCACTACATGTATAATATATATACATATACCGCTCTCACGAACAGCTTAAACTTTAGTAGTGTTGTGCCGTTTTTGTCGACTGTGGCCACTGTGGTTGTGCAATGGAAATTTGATGTACCCGAAATGTGTGAGATTTATTCGGGTTGGCGAAAAATGTAAAAAGAAATCAGAAAGTATCATTCGCTGTTTTAAATCAGTTTTGCAGTTTGGCCTTCCTTGGGCCTTAATGCTTAGAATATATATGCAATAGGTTTTAGTAAATGTGCATTATTCTAGATGGAGATCTAGGGCTGGAACTGGGTCGATGTACAGACGCTGTTGTTTACCTTCTTATTGACATATAATCACTAGGCTATTTTAACTAGAATGCAATGTTTGTGTCCTAGCTACGCTACTTTCACATGTGGGCGATAAATACAAAACAATTTTAATAAAATTCGTTGAGGAAGATTTATGGATACAGTTACGGATTAATTAGTCCAGTTGATATTTATTACCTGTATCACAGTTCTGACCGCTATACCCCGTAATACATGAGCAAGTGTATTCGCCAATACCATCAGAGCATGAGCCGTGTATACAGGGCTGTGGAGCACATTCGTCTTTTTCTAGAAAATAGATATACCTAATTGTAGAAAATCATAGTCTCAAATTCAAGCAGGTTTATTTAGTTTATTTAACCCTGATCCAATATACATGTACATAATTTACAAACATATATATATATATATATATATATAACATCATGAAAATATGCATTTGGCCGTCCTATGTCACTTATAACAAGACACTAATATTATCATCATTAAAGTTAGTCATCTATAATCTAATCGGAAATCGAATACGATAGTAAAATCAATAATTCCTAAGTGCTATTTTGTAAGGTAGGCAATCTGGTAATCATTGGCCTCCCTCACAATATACATGTAAGCCAAGCCGCAAACCAGCACATCCATCAGCATCAAGTCATGACATTGTATGTTATAAATAACAATATCACAGACTAAACTATACATTTTAAAAAATAGATTACCACTGCTAATCAAACTTTAAAGACTGCCATAAAAGTAGTAAAGGTAAGATAATGAAAAAGGAAAAACGTTTCATTGGGGACTGACACATTATGCTGGGAAGAATTTACATACAATCAAAGTCAAGTTTCCTGATTTTCTTCTTGATAACGACAGTAGTTTCTAATACGTAAGCCATAGGTAGGGTTATATTTTTGTATTTTCCGTGCGAACCAACAACACATCATTATCTGTTTTCCTAGAATTTTGTTGAATGATGCAATTCATTTACATTTTTGCGACGAAAACCACGTATCTTTACTTAACGGTACTCTTGGCGATTCTTTTCGCTATTATAGCAACGATACATTTTGTCACATTTTGGCTACATTCACAGGAAGACAGACCTCTACGCATAAAATATAAGACAAAATACAATGTTAAAAAGCTCTGATTACATCTTTTTGCAATGATGCTATGTTGAAAAAGTTTCGTGTTATAAACTTGGGAACAAAGACCACTGGCCGGAAAGAGACTAAGAGATATTTGTTTACAGGTGGTCTTTATTCACTGGCCGGAAAGAGACAAAGAGGTATTTGTTTACAGGTGGTCTTTATTTACTGACCGGAAAAGGACAAAGAGGTATTTGTTTACAGGTGGTTTTTATTTATTGGTGTTTCCACTTTACTGTTCCGAAACCGGCTGAATAACAGAGATTTCCACAAAATATTTACAAAATACCGGTTTGCGTATAAAAATGTAAAAACTGGAATACATGATGTATAAAGTGGCACTTTTCAGACAGTTGACATAAGAAACAACTGTAAACTGTGGTATTTCACTTACTGTGTTCACAGTTGTAGCCATACTGTCCTTCTGGACATCTGCACTGTCCAGGGCCTTCACATTCTCCCCCGTTTTCAATGCACCCCTCTGTACAAAAGACTGGAAAAATATTGAATGAAAAAGGCGATAAATATTACGACGTCAATTAAGAAGTAATGTATGTGTCCCTGCATGATTTCGTTGATTAACATACAGCCAGGAGTTTAGACATTTACAGAGGCCAGGGTTTTACATTCTCGTCCGTTTTCACCTATCTGTACAAATGTCTGAAAAAATGTTTGAATTAATGAAGGCGGTAAATATAAAGACGTCAATATCAAACCTTCGGTACGATAGTAAGTGATACATGTATGAATGTAAGTTTTTACTTAAATACTAGTAACTATCAATTTAAAGTCTGACTTACTTAACTATAAATGTCAGTTCATGTAAAACACAAACTCAAAAATTAGGCAGCAAAACACAAAACCTTAGCACAAATACACCTAAATTTTACAATTGGATTTCCGGTCTGGACAAATAATTGTCCTTAAATATGGGTTTTTTGCAGCATTTTTTTTTGTCAAAACGGGACACTAACTTGTAAAATATATCGGAAATGTGACCCAGTTTAGACAAACGTCTAATAAGACAGATAGCTTTTTAAATTGCTACGCTTCCAAGCTGAAGACAAAAGAATCACCTGATATAGATTTTAACGTAAATCGCCTTTTACATCATATTTCTGCAAAACACCGCTATTTGATAAAATGAACTCACTCAAGTTGAAAGCCAGGCGACCCTTTTATAAAATATAAGGTATAAAAGGTTCAATCGAGGCCATGAGGCGATCAATGACAAGTTACGGTGATTTAGTTGGAAAATATTCAACAAAACTGGAATACATGATGTATAATGTGGCATACATTGTTTGATACCTCCTGCCATAGGGCAGTACAATTAGCAGATTCGATTCAAATAGGTTAATATGAAATCTCACATTTTTCACAATGACCCCCTTCTGTAAAAGGCTTACACCGGCAACTTCCGTCCATGAAGCATACTCCCCCATTTCTGCAGTTTGGTTCGCATTCAGCTGAACAGGAAAGAAAGAGTAATTGTGAGTTGAATTTTATCCGCGCGAAAAAGTGCATTTGTGCACTTCTTTACATTAAAATCGTAACAAGTATATAATATACTGAAACTGAAAAAGAAACAACATAAACATGTATAATGGTTGCTACATTTCCTTATTCAATACTTCTCGTGCCTTTCTTGTCCACATACATACCCGTGCCAATGCCAATATCTTTGGCACAATTCTGGCTATTGAAAGAGCAAATAGTTTTATCTTGCATATTATAAATAAACTTTCACAATACAATGTGTTTATCTTATTTTACAATATGCTTGGTTTGTTGCACGAGTGACTTTACTAACACGGTTCGTGGTGAAAAATATTTTTCAAACTGCTACAAGTGCAAAGTCTTTATTGGGACGTCGACATAGGTATTAGAGAAAGCAAAGTAGGAACGAGAAATATATACTTATTATTCTGAACTGAGCTGAATTTCAAGGTTAAATTGATTGAGATTTTGCCTAGACTCTACTTTGGAAAATATGGCCATGAAAGTAAGTATTCAATTTATTCTCAAGTGAAAATTACCTTTCTGATCTAAAAGAACAATATCTATTACAGAGTTCATGTCAGCATCCATCCTAGAAACATTATGACTGAGGTTTTCTATAGCACGTTGTAGGATTTTTCTGCTGTTCACCAAATCATCTGTTTGATTTCCAAGCTTTCCAACGACACCCAGGACGTCTTTTTTAATGTTTGTACTAATTTCTGCGGACTTTTTTTCAAACTCTTGAATGACACGAGACATTGTGTTCTCTTGCGACAGAATGAGGGCTTTCGCTTTTTCGTCAAATTCTTTTAGGCTTCTGTTTATTCTGCCAAGACCTTCTTCTATTTTCAAGTCTAACCTCCGCCTTTCTTTTTTCTCAGCGCTAAATTTATTACGTAACAGATCCGTCACAGCTTTTCTATCTAAATTTGGTTCCGTTCGAGCTCGTTCCTCATCTAATAAACGAACCTGAGTTGCGTCTGGAAATGAACATATTTTGTACTGTACATGTAACTGAATCAGCAGAGCACACTTTTGGCGGAACTATCTACTTTGTGGGGTTTTAGATAAATAATTGCAAATGTAAATTTGCAGGGAAACCAAAACCTGTATTTATCAATAGAAATAGCACTGATTACGCTAATCGTGAGTTATTGGAGATGATCACCGAAAATTTGCCAAAAGAACACAGAACGCGAGAATATACACTAAGTTAGATTTATAGAATATAATACATCGTAAAATTCCCAAACCTGTAATTTTCCTGAAAGGAATACCCTGTGGGTGTCGATGATATTTAAAGTTTTAAGACATATTTTTACATGAATCACGATTTTGTCTCTATATACAAAGAGTAGAACATTTAGGTTTTATTATGCCATAAACAATGCACAGACCGATATGCCTCTGAAAATGACGTCATATTTTGTCGCATGACGTTAAATAAATTTCCACGGGGAACATAACGCCTTGCACATATTCACATTTTGCAATATCTTGTCATGTTAGAATCGAAATAACATCCTTTTCAGCGTTGTTATCGTCTAATAAACACCTAATTGTCGTTCTGGTGCGCACTTATGAACCACTCCGACTTAGTGTCAAATCGTTGTTTATTACAGAATTTACAACAACTGATTTCCTTTTTTGTTTAACGGGTCCAGTTACAATTTAATATTAGAAATTATCTTTGAAATTTTATTTAAATATTTAGCAAACAAAACTGTCTTACCTTTTCCTGTCAATGAAGGTTGCATTTCTTTTATTTCACGTAGCATTGATTCCATTGTCTCCATTCGTGAGTTTAACTTAACGTTCTCAATCTTCAGGTCGGAAATTGTCTGTCTATTAACATCGCATTCGCAGGAATCTCCATGACTAATGGCAACCTCAAAACACACAATTACCAAAATATATCTTACACAAAGAAGAAGTTTTTCCATCGCGGCTATCTGTTATATTTAAAATAGTTTTATTAAATGTCGTGTATATTTACGTTATTTACCAGAGTTTATGATGAGAACACTGTTTTAGGTATAACTCGCGGACACTCTGTAAGCACTTCAGCTATAGGGCGTATCGGAAAATTTAATATTTCTGTTTTCCTTGTTTACGAGGAAAACGTGATATAAACACTTCCTCATAAGTGTTTAGTGGATGTTCTAATTTTGCAAAATGTAGACTAACTGTTATGCATATAATAAGGGAATTACATAGATCTTGTGAACATACATATTCAATCAAGGTTTGATCATGGTTGATATTGTTGGTTCCCGCACAAACACCGTAGGTACAATGTTTTCCCATTCCGTGGCTAAATTTTAGTCATGAATGGATGTAATTTCAATTTGTCCGACGTCTGTAGCAATTCGCGGCTAAAGCTCGATGTCATCGAGGGCCAAAAAAGCGGCCCACTTTAATTAATATGTGGTTGGAAAATGTAACATGCAAGTGAAGTAGTTTATAGTTCTTTGAACAAAATGTTATGAAATGAATGAAAATCGCTTAAGAAGGTACGATAAAGAACGGGTTAAAACCACATTAACTGTGTATCTACAAGAGATACATATATCCAATGGCTACAGACAAGAATTATACACAGAATCGTATCAACAAATTCCTTACTATGCAAAAGGAAGATCAAGAATGATAATTTTTGCACCTTCTGTAAGAGCCACTTGGAAACCTTATCTCACCTTTTTTGGGTATGTCACAAAATCAAACCAATTAAACAATATTTAATGAATGAATTAGATAATCTGGATCAGAATTTTAAAATACACAAGTTTACGGTTTTGTTAGGGTGGGGAAAACAAGATTACATGTTAGATATTCTGTTTTTGGAACTGAAAAAAGTATATATACCTATGTAGAAGAAATGAAGCATTGCCAAGCATTATAGGTTTAAAAAACAGTCTAAAGTTAGCATGGGAGATACACCACATGTCGAACATTACTCATCTTGAGTAAAACAGATGGACAATTGTAAGACACTTTTTACCATAACTACAACTGGTACTTTTTTAATAAAAAACTATGTAGGTTCAAGATAATGACAAAAGTATTATATATGTCATGTATGTTGAAAGCTCGTCAAACCACACTTTTATAAATTATTTCACTTTTTTTCTTGACTTTGTACAATCACTAAAATTTGCACAATTAAAATGAACAATTAAATTTTGTCATCCTAAATACGATCACGATCAATAATGCGCAGGCGTCAAATGCCGGAAGTTACATTTGTTTGGCACGAAACCAATTCGAGAAAGACTAAGCCTCAACCGTTGTGAAGGTAATAGGTAGGTATGTTTGTAACTTTTCCGATTGTTGTCTGGCATTTCGAATTGAAGTGCACGTACTTTTAAGTGTGATGTATGGAACGCCGAGTAAGCTAATATGCGCAAATAACATTTGCTTTTAAAATGTTTTCGAAAGTGTGTATCTGTATGGATCTTTTTATGCCCCCGAAGGGTGGCATATTAAAATCGCACCGTCCGTCTGTGCGGCCACCCTTACATTTGTCCGGACTGTAACTTTGTCATGCATTGAAGGATTTTATAATAACTTGGTACAAGTGTTCAGCACATAAAGACAATGTGTCGAATGCAAGGCCAACGTCCCTACTTTAAAGGTCAAGGTCAAACTTTACAGTTTGAAGGTAATGGAATCTTGTATATATGCACACATTCGTGTCAGGACTATACGTTTGTCTTGCATTGAAGGATTTTGAAATAAGTTGGCACAAATGTTAGGCACATCAAGACTACGTGTCGCGTGCAAGACCCTAGCCCTTACTTGAAAGGTCAAGATCACACTCAGTTTATAGGTAATGGAATGCTGTATATTTCCATACATTTGAGTCCGGACTATTACTTTGGCATGCATTGATAGATTTGAAAAAAAAAACTGTGCACAAATGTTAAGCACATCAAGCCGACGTGTCGCGTGCAAGACCCGCATCCCTACCTCAAAGGTCAAGGTCACACTTAAGAGTTTAAAAGTAATGGAATCCTGTATATGTGCATACATTTGTGTCCGGACTGTAACTTTGCTATGCATTGAAGGAATTTGAAAAGAAACGTGGCACAAATGTTAAGCACATCAAGCCTACGTGTCGCGTGCAAGACCCGCATCCCTACAGTAAAGGTCAAGGCCACACTTAGGGTTTATAGGTAATGGAATCCTGTAAATTTGCATACATTTGTGTCCGGACTGTAACTTTGTCATGCATTGATTGATTTTTAAATAACTTGGCTAAAATGTTCCACACGTCAAGACAATGTGTCGCGTGCAAGAACCACGTCCCAACCTCAAAGGTCAAGGTCACATTTAGAGTTTGAAAGGAATAGAATACTATATGCATGGTATAGGTAACTCTGTCATGCATGGGAATATTTTAAAATTACATGGCACAATTGTTGAGCAAATAGAGAGGACACAGACTGTGAGACACCTTTTCGGGGGCATTTGTGACTTGTGTGGGACAGCTCTAGTTTTAAATGCCCAAGCAAATTTAACAGATATCTCAAATTTTATTAATTTCCAGTATAATCGTAAGGTATTGTGTTTTACAGTATCTTTAAGGACTTGATAGGCCTATATTGCATTCCTGGTAAGCATGACCGAACTATATTGTGTTTTACATAGCCTTTAAGGTACCGTTATCTGAAAGCCTATGTAGAAATCTTATTTAAAGTAGCCTATGACAAACACAGGCCACCATATCTAAAAAAAAAATAATAATGTGTTATAATACAATTTTTTTAAATATTTTTTTTAGATATGGTGGCCTGTGATGACAAATTGAAAGTTGTCAAGCTTGTTTAAAAGAGCCACTCGGGGATATATCAACATAGACACGGCATAAGAATGGGTGGTTGCACAATACAAGTGTAATTGATATAAAATTTGTTAGAATGTCGTTTAATTGAGATGGATGCTAGAACATGTTCAACTGTATTTTATTACAGGCAAACCACAGATTATTCAGCCTCCAATGACACAAACTGTACTTCAAGGTTCAACTGTAACGATCCAGTGCTCGGTTGTATCGAACCCACCAGCCACCGTCACGTGGTCCTATCCATTGGTGAATACATTTTTTAACATCTATTGACTTGTTTCTGCAAGTTCTTAGTTGTTTGGGAGTGATTTTAATTGATGACAGTATGATGAACGTATTCGCGCTTGGAGGGGTGTAGTTGACGAAATAACATTTCTTAGTATAGAAAGATTGTCTTAGGCGACCGGTAAATGAATACCCAAAAGAGGAGCCAGTTAAGGCAGGAAGTTGCATGACACGGGCAATTTCATGAAAACGAAATCATATAGCCATCAATTCTTTTAAAAACTCCTCAGGGAATAATAAGTATAACTGTTCTTCTGTTAAAGACAACTCTTTAATTCATATTTTGGCATTACTGCCTTTTTCAAGAAATAAATTTTGTCTGCAGTTTTTATAATTTACATGTTGATGCTCTTTGTAACAAGCTTAGATTTTTTTTACAAGTTTCTAACTTTGTCATAAAGATGGCCACAATGTAAATTGTGAAAACTTGTAGTATTAACTTATTTTTTTATATCGTGTTTAGAATAAGTTCTTGCAACTTATGTTAATCACTATCGGTGCTTCCTGGAGTTCTGACTTTAGTTTCGCCTGCTTTGGTAAAAAAAAACTAATGGGGGACTTAAGTTTCGCCTGCTCTGGTAAAAAAAAACTATTGGGGGACTTAAGTTTTGCCTGCTTTGGTTAAAATACTAATGGGGGACTTTAGTTTCGCCTGCTTTGGTAAAAAAAAACTATTGGGGTCTTAAGTTTTGCCTGATGTGGTAAAAAAACGAATAACGAATGGGGGACTTTAGTTTCGCCTGGTCTGGTAAAAAAACTAATGGAGGACTTTAGTTTTGCCTGCTTTGGTAAAAAAACTAATGGGGGGCTTTAGTTTCGCCAGCTTTGGTAAAAATATTACAAATAATCACCCTTATTGGATAAAGTCCAAGATAACAAAATTTCAATAAGATCCTATCATTTGGAATTCTCGGACTTTATCGTTGTTTCTTATACATATATCACAGAAACTATGTGAGAACTTCCTCACTTCTCTTTGGTTAAACTTATAATTCATAGGTTTAGTCAATAATTGGAAATAAACATTGTTGCAAATATTACAGCTTACTTTGTATCGTATAGCGATAAAAACAGAGTAATCCAAATGAAAGGAGAGACAACTGACTAATGATTCTGATTAATTCTGGGAGCCTATTTGATTGAGGGAACGCCTATTTGATTGAGGGAACGCCTATATTATCCAGGGAACGCCTATTTGATTTAAGGAACGCCTACTTAACCGAGGGGAACGCATATTTGATTCAGGGAACGCCTATTTTTATTACAGACGGGTACCAAAGCGCCACTGAACGCACGCGTGAATCCAGATAACTCTGTCACACTGTCTAACGTTTATAAATACAATGACGGAAGTTACAGGTGCACGTCAACAAACTTTCAATTATATGGCCGGTCAGCTAGTTAGAGAACGGTTAGTTGCCGTGGTGTGTGGTATAACAGGATAGGATTCGGGAGGTAAATGTGCTCATAAAAGGTGCCCGATAAGTAAAAAATGGCTGGCCCTTTATAAACTACAGAAAAAGGTTGGGGCCTCTACAGAGATAATACCTGAAAAACTGTACATTTACCACTAGGCATGAGAAAACGGAATTACAGGTACCTGTTTATTTTCAACATTTTGCGCTCTCTTTTTAAAAAGGCATAGATCTACCCTGAAACAAGAAGAACAATTTCTCAAAAGATAAAATCAGGCTAAATATATGTATTAATAATGATAAAAATTACATTTTTGCATAACAAATAGCTAGAATAAATTGATTTCAACTCAAAAAGTAAAACCAGCCGTAAACTGAAGGCTTACCGGCACTACAACACGTCTAATTTCTCTAATTTTACCAGTTATTATTACTTAAGACTAATAATTATTTTCGAAACTGTTTGTGGCACAATGTTGTAAAACACTTTCAATGCACGACACTGTTACAGGCGAGTAAATAAAAAAGGTTTGATCAGATATTCAATGTAGTGGTGAAATAAGGATTCCTTTTGATATACTTTTGTGGAAAATTCACGGACTCGGGTTTTTATAGTTTTAAGCCATTAATTAAGAGCCACTCCCTAAACTTGTGTCAATTTAATAACGTCAAAAGCATAAATAATATACATTTAGTAGTATTAAACATTTGGTAGTAAAATACGTTCCAGTCATCATCGATAAAATCAGCGTATTATACCTAAATTCATACAATTTCGAAGAAGAACCTTTGGCGAAGAATGCCTCATTTCACTACAACTGGCTTTCTGTAATAAATCGCATCCACCCATTAATTGTACCACAACTTAATATAGCTTATTGAATCGTTTACGGTACTGCAGTATATCTTAAACCGCATGACTGGGAATGTATGGCTAAAACTTTAGGTTAAGTTTTAATACCTCCAATGATTCTATTAAATATGTTATTGAGGTTATTTAGTTCTGAATCAGTTACAGGGTATGTCCCTTTAAAAGATTTATAGTCATGTCCCTATGCTGATTACTGGTGCTAAAAAGAGGTACTGCTGGTACTCTTCAATTGCATTTATTTATCATTTTACGTTAATTTTACACATTATTTTTGTTTGACCAAATAATCTTCTAGATGTATGGGATGTCTCCTATAAGGGGTTCTCCCTACATCTGGCAGATTTTATTCTCGAAACATAGATAATGTGTTCAATGAACGTAAAATGATAAATAATTAAAATTTCGAAGAACCTTTAGCGAAATATGCCTCATTTTACTACAATTAATCCATAAAGAGGCTTTCTGTAATAAATCGCATCCACCTAATAATTGTACAACAACAACTTTACATAGATTATTGAATTATTTACGGTACTGCAGTATATCTGAAACTGCTGATTTCATCGATAATGACCGGGAATGCATGGCTGAAACTTTTAGGTTAAGTTATGATACCTCCAAAGATTCTATTACTTATGCTATGGGGTTATTTAGTTCTACATCAGTTAAAGGGTATGCCCCTTTAAAGAACAACTTGTATCGCAAAAGGTTTCGTTTAACCACAAATAATCAACACAGACGCCTTTTATGATAAATCGCTATCCATCCATTAATTATACAACAACAACTTTACAAAGAGTATTGCTACAACATATTTAAAATGCTGATTTGATCGATAATGACTGGAATATATATGATACTTACAAATACTCTATCATATGATTTTAAGTAATTTAGTTTTACATCAGTAGTAGGAAATGTCTCTTTTAAAGAGGCATTCCCTACATCTAGCAGATTATATTCTCGAAACATAGATTATGTGTTCAATGAACGTAAAATGATAAATAAATACAATTAAAAAAAGAACCTGTGGCGAAAAATGCCTCATTTTACAACAATTTATTAATAGAGAGGCTTTCTGTAATAAATTGCATCCACCCATTAATTGTAAAACAACTCTACATAGTTAATTGAATGGTGTACGGTACTGCAGTATATTTTAATCCGCTGATTTTATCGATAACGACTGAATATGCATAGCTGAAACTTTAAGGTTTATAATACTTCCAAAATGTCTATGGTTTATGTTTTGGAGGTTATTAAGTTTTACATCAGTTATAGGGTATGTCCCTTTAAAGGATACTCCATATATCCAGCAGATTATAATTATTCTTAAGTTTCTTAAAATGCATCAAGCTTTCTGGTTTATTGCTTTAAGAGGGACATTCCCTACATCAAGCAGATTATATTGTCCAAATTTATGCAGAGGATATTGTTTGTTTTCGAGAAAGATCGAAATATTTTTGAAAGAGTGAACGTCACGCCGGGTCATGAGTCAAGGCGGCTAATAAATGAGTCTGAGAATAAAACATTGTTTGTTATACGATAAACAACGCTTATACGATAAACAACGCTTACAGGGTTTTATTCTGATTAAAATGATCAAAATGTCACAGAAAGACAAAGAATCGGATTTACTTGGTGTGAACATTAACGGTACGTTATACGGAACGAGTTTTGATGTCATAATGTCCTGGTCTTCTTACCGGTCCGTGCATCATGACGTTACTTATTGCAGAATATACAACACTTCATTTCCCTCTGTGATTAATTAAATGACAAATGGGTCGAATCGTGTTGGAATGCATAGTTCACAAAATTTGATATTCTTCTGTGCGTGAGTGATAGATGCATCAGGTAATGTTAGAATGAATATTAGAGCACATAAAAAATCATTTTCTACTAAACACGCGTGTGACTGTGAATTTAATTAAGGCATGCAATTATTATCTAAATAAAACCATTGTATAAATATCACAAGTATACGTTAAATTGCACTGTTTAGTTTAGGTTATGTAAATTTATGTTGATTTTCTTGCTGTTTTGAACTTTTAAGACAAGAATACAATGAAAAGGTAGGTCTATATTTTATTTCTGCAATCAATTTTAAACATTTACATGTATTTAAAAAGCAAAATGTATTATTTCATCATTTTGACAGGTTAACCATTTCTCGGGAGTTATTAGTCTGGGAGATATTCCGTTTTTCCTCAACCCATTTAGCTGTTTTCAGAGCGAGTTGACAAAAATATGTAGAAGAAGTAATCTAAAATTATGTTTTAGGCTCCATATGCAAGTTATGCAAAAGGAAACAACTACGGACTCTAAAAGCAAGGAAAACGACTGTGGAAATTTAGACACAGAGAAACTTCTATATGGAGTAGAGGACGTTCCGTCAGTTCCGCTTTGTGTTGCTTTTGGTATGCAGGTACAGTACTGTTGTTTGCCTTTTTAGTTAATCAGTGGGTCAAAATGAAAAATTGATTGTAGTGGGTGATTCTCATAAACAATATAAAGGTTTTGGTAGGTTTTGATAACACTTCGTGGAGTATTTACTATGTTATGATTTGTTTACTCGTAGAGCACCCGATTCCACGTTAAACGGGTCCTTGGATTTAGATTCAAAACTGTTCCACGTCAGCGGTTCTTCAAGGTACCCAAGTTTACTTTTATGGGGTGGTTTTGCTCTAACTTGTACGTGCTAGACAATGGTCTAGAACAATGAGAGAAAGTACAGTGTACAAGAACCAAAACTCTATCTTGAGTGATTACAGAGTTATAGCCTTTTGTTTCTTTTCCTTGTCCGGAGCATAACTTTAAAACTACCGGTTGGAATTCAATACAACTTCATACAAAGGTCAAGTACATTGAGAGGAAGTGCAGTTCACAGGAACCATAACTCTGTCTCGACTCATTACAGAGTTATTGCATTTTGTTACTTTTCCTTGTCCAGAGCAGAACTTAAAAACTACTGCTTGGAATTAAATACAACTTCATACACTGGTCCAGCACAATAAGATGAAGTGCAGTGTACAATAACCTTAACTATATCTTAACAAATTACAGAGGTATTGCCAAGAACAATATCTCTATTTTAGTTATTTTGGCAAAGTATTCTGTTACTACGAACTTCCTCAATTTATTCAGCAGTCTTTCGGGGGTATTACTCACAATTAGTGATACATTGTAGGTCTAGTTATATTTAATTTCATCCACATGCGATATTTTAAATTTCAATTATTCAAATTGTATGTAGCCATTCTAATATTACAATGATCTAATGTAAAACAGTAATGAAATAACTAGACCACGAAAGTTATTACTTTAATCTACGTTATAAATCCACTGCAATGTACATCAATCATTACCTATTACTGAGTATCACAGTGAAACAAGTATAAAAGAATAGTCTGTAGCTGGTACCGAAAGTTGCCATATGAATTGATTATAACTTCAAAACAAATCATGACAGATATCAAACCCACGAATACTACCAAAACCTTTACATTTTAAGAACTCTTTTTGAGACACGCGGCCAAAATGGATGTAAGCAATGCTATTTATGGTGTTATTTAATTTTTTCAAATAGTTTAATTCTATTAAAATCATCACAAATAAAAGGGAAGACCTAACTTGTACTAATATAAGTGTGATAATAAGTTATCATAAAACTTGATGAATCAACCTTCTAAGAGGAGTTCACGGGTGGGAGATAACACAAATTAAATTTATCTGTAAAATAATATCAAAAAGATACAAAATCGTGTACAACTGAAAATTTTTAACAATAAGTGAACACTTGTTTCGCCGAAAACTTAGTCGACAGTTTCATACCTGGGTTCAAATGAGTAGCTGGAAATCTCTAAATCACCAAATGTTTTAGTCTAACAGTCTTATACAGGTATTTAAGGTTTACTATCAGGACAAGCTCTGTAATCTCCCAAATCCCCATAGTGACTTTAACTTTTAATACTCGTATAGATGTGATAGCAGAATATCATAAGAAACAACTTGATCAACTTGCCAAGAGGAGTTCTCTGGCGGGTGTTAACATTAATTAAATCTGCAACTCTGTTGTACAGAAATCATGTTGCCAAGAAACAAAATCGTGTACAATTGAATGCTTTCAACTCTAAGTGAAAACTATACTGGTATCGGTCTTACTGGTCTTACTGGTCTTACTGGTACTTTATGTGACAGCTCCATACCTTAGTCTAAATGAGTAACCGATACTGTTTATTTCTTCTTATTTTTACAGCAAGCACTGCTATGCCTTGGTGGACCCGTGTCTATTGCCTTTATCATCTCTGATCTTTTATGTGCTAAAGGCCAGTACGACGTGACTTCCAAATTACTGAGCATAAGTATCTTCATGTGTGGAGTTGCTACAATTTTACAGACATTCTTTGGTATACGGTACTAAAATTTGCATGTTTATTGTTTGATTTACTTGTTATCCGTACCTCTGCACAAAAACGTGTGTACATACAAGGGGTACGATGTTAAGCAGACGTTTCGTCTTAATGTGCATGAAATGTTTTGCACCTCATAAAACCACAGCTAGCATCTGACAAAAATCTAATCATTTTCCCCCGGACTGTTAAAAACTGTATTGAGAACATTTCTTATGGCTTGTCTAGTGGCATAATAAAAGATGACTACAGCGTTAAATCTCAGAAAACCCGAGAAGCAATTGATTTGAGAATAAATAAATTAGTATATATATATAATTTGTTCTACTTTTCTGGTATGCAGTGAAGCATGCACAATTTATGGTTTACTTGATATGTTATAAATATTATCAATTAATGTAATAGGGAAATCATCAGTATCATAACTGTGTTTAAAATTAAAAATGATTCAAATCGAAAAGAATGTTCATATGTGAGAATTGAGTAGATGTAAGACATGTTTGTGTATATAATATTGTGCTATTCACAAAGAAGCCATTTCATTTAGGTTTCTGTCTATTAACTATCACATAATTCGAAAAATAAAATCTGAATACACACTTCATTTTGTGAGACTTTAATAACAAGCAATCTGTGTCTTAACCGGCAACTGTCGTCAGATAAATAGTTTTTGTCATGAGCATGAGGCTCAGATCGAAATATCCGTCACCGAGGGTAACTGTTTTGGCGGGAACGAGGCTCTGCCTTTTCTTGCATACCGTTTTGCACTTTAAAGTAGATTTCTAAATGCAAACTTATCATGAAAAACAAACGGGTTTCCGACGTTGCGTATAGGAAAGTGACGTCACAATGTTTATAACGTTACGTCATAAGTAATTCACGAGAGTCGTCTGGCATAGAAAGGGGGCCAGACCGGTTTTTCCGGCATGGGCAAATTCACCGGAAACGATATGCAAGAAAATGTCATGCTTTCGTCGTTACGGGGTCTCATGGAAATCTAGTATTTATCGAAGTCAAGTCACACGACTTAAAGGGAGACAATTAATTTATAGTCAATGGTTTAATAACAAGGGAAAGGCATTTAATAATGCCAAATATTCAGCTTCTAGAAGTGCATTTTATATAACGAGCAGATTATTATCTCAAAACAATCATCTTAAAGTATGTAAAATGATAAATAGAGAGGTTTTTGAAAAAGAGCACATGTCGAGAAATGTCTTATTTACGCACGGTATGCCGATATAACGACAAGTATTCCAAATGAATTATGAAACAAGTGTTTATGAAGGGCTAACGGAACTACAACACGTATGATTATGCTAATATTACAGATGTTTGCTAGAAGGTGTGGCTTAAACTTTCAGATTTGTTTAACAATCCTTTCAATTATTTGAATGATAAAATTGTTTTGAGTCGAGTCTATTTGAATTGATCTCAGATTAAGGGTTTGCTTCCGGAAAAGAGCCAACGATATAGTGCATCGACAGTTATCTAGCCCGAAATAATATACTCTTAAGTCGTTGCTAATGTGCGATGGAAATATGGTAACTCACACAGAATCTACGACTTCTCGCCTTTTTCAGTTGAAGTAAAATTTGCTTGCATTTCTATAACCTAAAACCTATCTCTGACTCATCTAATTTCAATAAATAAGATAACACATTGGTAATTTTACAGACTGGGCATAATCCAGTCGTCATCAGGTGTATTTTTTGCGCCAATGATTGTCATGATGTCACTGCCCAAATGGAGATGTCCAGAACATTGTAAGTTAAATACATGTATATATTATTCTATACTGAAACAAAGAACGCTTTTCATCATTATACTCAACAACTTTAAAAAATTGATGATTTTTACACTAAATATGATAAAATATTTTCATGAAATCTCGAAGAAATAATAATCAATTTCATAGACATCATCTGTAGGAATTTCATTTTAATATATACATGTAACAATTTACGTATTTTACGACAATTACAAAGTCACTAGGTCAAAACAGTGAGTTCTCAAAAGTCAATATCATGTGTATGACCCATTAGCTGCAAGACATGCTGTGCACTGACGCCTCATAGACAACACAATTTCGGCAAAGCGATGCTGTGGAATATTTTGCCATTCTTCTAAGAGGGCACGGCGAAGTTAAGGTACTGTGGCTGGTGTTGGAGTACGAGTTCTCATGCGACAACCAAGCTCGTCCCAGACATGTTCAATTGGAGCCATGTTTGGGGAGAGCGAAGGCCAATCCAAGCAAGCGATGTTATTCTGCTGCAGAAAATTCGTGGTACGTCTAGCCTGATGGGCTGGGGCATGATCTTGTTGGAGTAAACATCCGCCACGAGGATAGGGATGGCGTACAAACGGAAGATAAACAGGACGGAGAACATCATTAATGTATGACTGCGCATTAACATTTCGTTGAAACACAACCAGCTGTGTTCTGTGGAACTGAGTTTTCCCGGCCCATACGTGAACGCTACCTCCAACCAATCGGTTGTGTTTTAACACACACGATTCAGAAAAACGTTCACCGCGTGACCGATACGTCCATCCGCATTACTGACATTAAACTTATATTCGTCTGAAAATATGACACGACCCCATTGTCTCTGTATAAATCGTTGATGCCTCCTCGCCCAATTTATTCGTGCTCGTTTATGTCTGTCTGTCAATGAAACACCTTTTTTAGGTCTACTACATCGTAATCCAACAGCACGGAGCCTTCTTCTGACTGTAATTGGATGAATGGGGCGGTTGAAAGCAAAAACAAAACTAAACAAAGTGGTGGAAATGGACTAAAAAGGGTCAATTTTTTAAAAACGTGCCAATATAATTCGGCGAGGTTTTAAAATTTACATACCCATGCCTTCCTAGCATTATTCTAGCCGTTGTAGTTGATGACCGGAAGCGGTGTCTTCTGTGTTACATCCGGATAGTGGCATCCTGTCGCCTGGTTGTAACAAGGGGTTGACCCGATCTAGGTCGGTCTTTCCACAGGAAGTTGATATTTTGTCAAAAATAAAAATGATCAATGTATCTTGCGAAAAAATCACCCCTCTAAATATATAAACACCAGGAATGCAATGCCTTCCGTGCACCATCCACTTCTCCGATACAATAACATTTTTTGTAACAAACTGACAACTGGGTTTTCTGGTCTAGACAGATAAGTGTTTAAAATTATCACAGAATCTGTCCTTACCTTTAATTTATCATTGTTTTAACTACTGAAAAAGCATCTCTTTCGCGAAATTTTCCAACACGTCGCCTCCATGTGCTGACCTCAGAGCTTTTCTCCTCCGGAGTGAAGGTAACATATTTTTATTAAATGTTATTCTTTTGAAAATTTGTTGTATGTTTGCAGTGTTTTATTATTTTTCAATGATAAAAAATGGAAATATTTTGTTATTTTATAGGTTTAATGAATTTATACTTACTACAACAAAATTGGAAAACCCAATCAAGCGGGATAACTCTTACAAACGGTGCGAATTGAACCGAATATAATTGAAGTCTTTTTTTGGGTTTGGACACATTTCAGAGTATTTACTTCAGTGTTTAAAGTTTACTTGTACCACACGACCTGGTCAAAACGAAACTGTGTCCTTCTGAAGGCAGAAATTGTTTCTTCCTATGTCATTCTCGTTAAGCGTGCTTGTACGAACTGGAACGGTACACGGAATTTACACTAGTTACCTTCGCTCCAGAGGGGAAAAGCTCTGACGTCAACACATGGAGGCGACGTGTTGGAAAATTGCGCGAATGAGATGCTTTTTCAGTAGTTAAAACAACAATAAATTAAAGGTAAGGACGGATTCCGTGATAATTTTAAACACTTTAACTGTCTAGACCAGAAAACCCAGTTGTCAGTTTGTTACAAAAAATATTATTGTATCGGAGAAGTGGATGGGGTACGGAAGGCATTGTGTTTATATATAGAGACAAGACACATTGATAATTTTTATATTTTTGACAAAATATCAACTTTCTGTGGTGGTCTCTCACGTTCCCAGTTTGCATATAACGTGCGTACAACCTTACAATTGTTGAATGGTGACAATTGAAAGTTCGTGCCACTGTCCGAACACTCATTCCGGCATGCATCATTCCAATAGTCTGAGAACGGGAATTTTCGGATAGTCGTGGCATGATATTAGTCGTCCTGTCCTAGTGGAAATGATGTTTCTCGTATCAAAAATCTACTGACAACATGTATCATGTTGAAATAAGACCATTGCCCGATTTTCTCGTGCAGCACATGCAAAAAGTGGTAAAACGTGCTGAGCCGAGTAAATAATTATATTGCTGACAAAATGTGAGTGCAAACTGTTGGAATGATTAGGTTACCCTGTACAAAGATGATATTTATCGTTTCATTTTACATTTGACGGGTTTTAACCGAAATATTGAAATTCAAATAATGGTGCGTTTTTAAAGTTGTTGAGTGTATTTCCAATGGCCAATATTTGAATTTTTTCCCGAAGAGTCTTGTACTTTGTTTCTTTTTCTAGAAGTTTGTTTTTGATGATATATAAATTCCATTTGAACTATACTTTTCTTATCTTTTAATCACTGGAAGCCTGCGTCAATTAAGCCCGTGTTGTGTGCCGAATTAAGTGTGCTTTTCACCTCTTGCTTTCATCGAGTGCCGCTAGACGGTCTTGTGCAAAAAGAGAGCGTTTAAGGCTACCAGTACATAGCCTATCAATGGACAAGCCCTATGCAGTGCCTCTTCGTTGTGACACATGAAAACAAAGGACTTGTCGCGTCAGGCTCAATTTACAAGGGTCTCGGAGGATTTCTGCTCAAAGACATGCGGAATTATTGGCCAATCGGCGTGTGGAAGACCCCAACAATAGGCAGATAGCTAGGGTTTGGACCCGTCGAGTTCCATCCTGTGTTTCCAGAAAGGTGTTTGCATCAGGAACTAATTGAGGGGCAACCCTGGAAAAATCCAAAAGAGTTGAAGTAAGATGAACCAGACAAGTTGACGTTCTCTAACAAACCATGGTATATAATGCGTACCAACAAGGTCTACACAATTACCAAGAACACATCGGGATGTCGCTGGATTTTGAGGATTCCTCCAGGGAGAAGTCGCAACGGATTTTGAGCCTTAACATGGCCTATCCTAAGTTACTGGAAGTCATTCACCTCGACTAAGAGCAAGGAGGCGAGGGAGGAAACCTACAGGCTACACATTGACACGGTAGAAGCTATAGCAATGTTTAAAGTTTTCAGCATTATGCGTGGATCGTCTCTTCAATAAGAAAACATAATTTGAAAATATCTTGTGTGAGAAGGGCAACCTAGTCAGCTGTATTCAAACGACTTACGATACAACGGCAAAGTTTTCAAGGTGAGATGCTATTTATGCTTCTGTTGCGACAAGTTATGAATAGCAGAAGCAGTAATGAAACAATATTGGCGCAATGCAAACCTGTATGCACATGGACAGCTCCGAATACGAGTGCCAGGTTTTGAGCCTTAGACTGAGCGATAATGTGATGCATTTTGTTAGTTTTTACTCCCCAAATGATAAAGATCAGTCTTCGGATTCCATCCCTTTTAGAAGTCATTGTTTTTTATTAAATCAACAGTCACGTTCATGGCTGGGAATATTACCACATAGACAAACGTGAAAAAGAGATTGAGTCCTGGCAAGATGGATGCAAAGCTAATGCTTATGAATGACCGTGATGATCAACCAACATTTTACTACAGACGCTGGCACACCATATCGCTCGTGGCCTTGCTTTCTGCACAGAAGACATACGGAGTCATGTCACAAGGGAAGTCAGTGAACAGCTTGGGGTATGTGAACAGCTTGGGGGTATGTTTACCTCAGCATGCAGAACGAAACCAGATAGGGTGAATCTTCCAAAGATGAAACTACTAACAGGGCGAATGCAGTTCAGGACAAGAGCGTTCCGTAGATCTCTGCAGAAATAAGCAGAGACATTAATCAAGTCACCAAAGATTCCAATATGATATACATGTACCTGCGGTATCAACCATTGCTCTAGTAATAAGAAGTATCGTCTATCTAATTATAGCCGAGAACATGGCTGTAAATGGAACGGAAATTCGTGATGATGAGTGGCAGATCAGAATGAGGGAGGTGAGTATTTACGTAGTATATTATTTCATTTGTTTATGTTTTATTTTTTGGAGGCTTTGAATCCGTTTCAATTCAAAATTATTTTTGTTCTTTACGCATGTGCTCCAGGTCAGTGGCTTCCGAATATGACGAAAAAATCAGAAACAGTTATTTACGATATTTCCAATGATATTTTAAAGCATGGCGAATATATCAAAGCATTTATATATGAGCAGCTGTGAAGTGAAAGAAGTAAATGCAAATAATAGAATATATCTGACACCTATCCTTTACAGATCCAAGGTAACCTTATCCTTGCGTCTATCACGCAAGTGTTTCTTGGCTGCACCGGACTAACAGGACTCTTCATGAAGTTAATTGGACCCTTGACAATCACACCGACCCTCGTGTTGTTAAGCTTTTCTGTTACTGGTGTTGTAATTAACCTTGTTAAAAATCACTGGGGTATTGCATTTCTGTAAGTACAATTTTGCGTTTTAAAAGAAAGCTTCCAAAGTAGCGATGCTGTATCATTGTACGTAGTAATAAATGTTTAAGACCTGTAATTTACATAAAAAAATTAATTGTTCTGCCAACTCGAAGAGATATTATTGTGGCAGTATTTTGACTTTAAACCTTTTAAACGTTATTCTCTTATACAAACTGTTCAATTAAAATCGTCTGCAACATTTTCTTTCCGGCAAAAACACACGATATTTGACGGAATGAACGTAAATATGAAACCATTCTGTGTAAAAAGACGTCCGTCTTAAACGTTTAACTGAAATTACGCAAAATCCACTTTAAAAGGTTTCATAATATAGTAAAGGGGATTCCACCTGTATGGTATTTGTCTTTTTTTTTATATTTCTGTGTGGTAATAATAACTAAGTCGTGCAGTACTTTGTGCGATATTTTTCATGTTCTCTGCACTTCGGTGTAAGTGGATTTATCCTTCCCTTTAAAATTCAACAAGAGGATTAAGTCATTCTATTGCTGAGGACTTATATACAATGCATTTTTCTCGTATCACCAGAAGGTGAGTCTTATATCGCTCCGATGGCTTATATATTTTAAAAATGAACCAGTGCCCAGTTGTTGGAAACTTTAACTGTTTTAGTAGCCATCGGTTAATTAATTTAAATACGATTCTGGGAAAAACAAGAGTAATGTTTTAATGTTTAGTTTAAATAGATGCTAATTCTTACTTTTTTAAATTACTTTTAACATTTGATAACGATAATTATGCACCCCGAAGGATCTTCGGGTGGCAAATAGAAATAGACTCATCCGTCTGTCCGTCCCCACTTCCTTGCCCGGCGCATAACTCCAGAAGTATTTTAAAGGGAATAACTTGAAACTTCATACAGTGATATACACACAATGAGAGGCACAATGAGAGACAGTGCAGTGTGCAAGAATCATAAAGCTGCCTTATTTTTTATTTTCTCCCTTTGTTACATTTTCTTGTCCGGAGCTAATCTCTAAAAGTACTGAAGAAAATTCTTTCAAAGTGCATTCAATGAGCGAGAGCATTAAGGGAAAGTGCAGTGCCCAAGAACCACAGCCCTATATAGACATATTTTTTAATTATCTTCCTTTATTGAATTTTCTTGTCCGGAACATAACTCCAAAAATGTTAAAGGGAATTACTTGCAACTTTATACAGTGATAGAGCACAATAAGGGGAGTGCAGTGTACAAGAACCATAACTATATTTTGCTTTATCTTTTAATTATCCCCTTTCTTATATTTTCTTGTCCAGTGCATAACTCTTTAAGTGCTGAAGGTAATTCATTAAAATTGCATATAGTGAGAGAGGACATTAAGTGCCCCAGAACCATATCCCTTTATTGCCGTATTTGCGAATTATCTGCCTGTTCTGTGAATATGGGTAATTATGGTAATGAAGAGTAGTGCAATGCAAACAAACCATATTCAAGCAACACCACCTTGGGGGCATTCGTCAGTTATGAGTTACAACTTTTGTTTTAGATATATATGTATTCAATCAGCTGTTAGCTGTTAGCTTGACATCCCCTCGCAGATTTGAACAACCGGGTCCACCGAGCTAGATGTGCTGCGAAATTCAAATTAATTTGTTGTAACATTTAATCAACTCAAAGACATTTGTGAATATTCACACAGTTTTTTAATTTTCATTTGATCAAAGCATGAAGTTCTTACATATTTAATTGATAAATTACATAAAGCTGATACAACACATAACGTATGATAATTAGTGTTAACATTTATAAATTTTGTAAAAACACTTATTTAAACACGAAAATAATATACCTTCTTATTTTTGTTTCACCTACTTTCTATGATACAATATAATATCTAGGTTTGTACTTCAGGACGACGAGCCTGATACTGTTATTCAGTCTATATCTTGGCAAACTAAAACTTCCTCTCCCAGCATGGTCTACGAACCGTCGTTGTCATGTAGTAAGGATGCCACTGCTCCAGCTTTTTGCGGTAACAATCTGTTTCTCTTAAGACTATAGCTACATATAAGAAATAACATCGATCCTGACTTTGTAAAATTATTCATTATTTCTTAGTAGCTCCCAACCGAAGATCATTTGAGACTATAGGTTTGCGCTGTTCAATCCATCTGTCCGACAGTACTTCGTTTCCGAATTGTAATTTATTTATGCGTAGGCCGATTTACAAATAACGTTTTAATGTTGTTGCACATAACACAGGGATTTGTCATGCGCTACACCGAGGCTGTTACCTTGAAGATAAATGCCACCCTGAAGGACTTAAAATCTGAAATAGGGTTATACAATGTGTACCAATACTTCGTGCCCGGATGGTTACTTCTACATGCATACCTTGATTTTGAAATATTTGTTGCTCATACCCCAAGGGTGTGTCATGCCACACATCCGTAAGGGAGGGATGGCTAACTTGAAGGTCAGTGTCACAATTAGGGCTAAACTCCTTTTGTGTTGGTTTATATACCAGTACTTTGTGTCCGGGTTGTAACTTCTACACGCACGAACTAATTTTGAAACTATTTCACTCAGTTGTTTTCCATAACACAAGGGTGTGTGATGCGTCACACTTGGAAAGCTACATAAAAGGGCAAAGTCACAGTTAGGACTTAAAACGTATTACTGGGTTATATACCAGTATTCCGTTTTCGGGTTGTCATTTCAAGATGCATATACTGATTTTGAAATAACTCCACACAGTTTTTGTCTATACATCAAAGGTGTGTCATGAACAACATCCAGGGTCATTGAAGGTCAAATTCACACTTAATGCTCAATCTTGTAATTAAGGAGTATGTTCTTGAATTTTGTGACAAGGTTGTAACTTTTACATGCAAAGATTAATTTTGAAATACCTTCTCAAAGTTGTTGTCCAAACCTTGCCTGTTCAAGGATAAGGTCAAGGTTATATTTCAGGATAAACCGTTACGGTCAAAATACTATATTTCCTCAACTTGTGTAAGATTTTTTAAGAATTGTACAAAATGTTCACATCATAGAGACTACATGCAATATCCAGGTTTGAAACAGGTCTGCTCAAGTTCAGTGTCACATTAAGCGTCAAAGGTCACCAGATTATATATTCTTAACTCTTTGAAGTACTTTCATCTAACTTGAGTCAGCATGATTTTTTAATCAGGTCAACGTCATTCTTGGAACCAAAGACTATGTGACTATATTCCCAAATCCCTGGAAGGAGCTTCATCTAACTTTATTCATATGTTCATCTCATCCCGTCATGTTCGGTTGGGAATTTGTATTGCACGGTAATACTCCATCCACTTGTTTCCTTATTATCACAATCATGGAGAATGGATACGGGTAATGATGTGATGTTTTTCAGATTATATTAAGTATAAGTGTCAGCTGGCTGTTTTCGTATATATTTACGGTAGCAGAGGTATTTCCGACGAATTCTACAGACCCAGGCTACCAGGCCCGAACGGACGTTAGAACTGATGTTGTGGGTAGAGCACCGTGGTTTTATTGGCCATATCCCTGTACGTACAACATTCGCTTCTTTAAAGAAATCAAATATTTATTGATTGCGTCAAACTGAAGGTAATGTAAGATTTCTTTTCCATTTAATATAATGATATTGAAGTGTATGAGTAACTGAGTATAATAATGAAAATGATTCGGACAGAACATATGCCCTTTGAAATGCGAATCATTGTCATAATTGAAGTATTGTAATTACTACTGATTCTTCCTAGGCACCTTGAAGTTACGTCCCTCAAATGCATTCAAATAAGCATTATCCACTCCCTCTCCTGAAAACCATCTCATATAATATGTGCATGATATGCAGACTAAGATTTATAAATAGTCAGTTTGCTCAATATTCTGGTGATACTTCGGATATTGATATGATTATTATGATTATTCGGAATACGGGATTCTTTTAAATTTTACGACCACCTGTTCCATCACCCCAAAACATAACAGCTTGTTAACCATGAAGATCTAAAATACACCAATTCATTAAAACATTCTCATTAAGCATTAAGATACGCAAGTCCTCCACAGTTAAAGCTTAAGTAACTTTGCCCCTATGTCCACCTGTATGTCGGCATTTATCTGTTCTTTCCAATTATACAACATCTGAACCCTGTGACATTATACAGCAATACCTCATGTAGCAAGCCAAAAAACTTAAAACAAGACAGAGGTCAGTTAGAAAAAATGACCATGTGTACGAGACAAATCAACCTACACAGAATGTGCTTTTTATACGGTATGGGCACAAACCATCAGAGTATTTCCATAAATCTGAATATTTCGTTTTCTTAATTTATACTCATTTATTTATTCTCAGTTGCGAGATAAGCTCTTAAAACTTAGATTAATCGATGTCGAGATTACTTACAGATGAAATCAATATCGAAGAGAGAGAGGCAATGTGGAAATATCTGTGTCTAACCTTAGGACACAATCGCAGTGGCACTGATGAGGATCGAACCCGGGACTCTCCGATCCTGAAGCGAACGCGCTACAACAAAACCTCTGCGGCTCCACATTGCGGCACACAGTTCGTTTTCTTTACTCATTTAATTAAGTGGTTATTGGTTCATTCAGCTGGTTCTTTTTGCATAACTATGTTAAACGTTTATACAGTACAAAAATTGGTAAATAAACATGCAGCTGTTTACTTTTTTAGACAGAATCCTTTTTGGAATTATCCAGTCTGTTGCTAGCCTATAAGGCGTTATACAACTCATAAATTTTATGTTTTAGTTCAGTTTGGTACCCCGACAGTGAGTGCAGCGGGTTATATGGGTTTTCTTGTTGCCACTATAGCATCTGTCATAGAATCAATAGGAGATTACCATGCCGCAGCACGTATATCAGGCGTCCCTCCACCGCCGCCACATGCTATAAATCGTGGCGTAGCAACGGAGGGACTCGCCAGTATTATATCTGGATTGGTTGGTGCGGGACACGGTACAACTTCCTACAGCCAAAATATTGGCGCTATAGGCATTACAAAGGTACCATATGTTGATTAAAGAAGCACTCCCTAAAGCTGGTGTCAAATTGGATAACTTATTCTGAACCTAAACGTTAAAGCTATACATTCCAGTCGTTATCAATGAAATCAGCGCTTTAAAAGATGTTGCTGTACCGTAAAAATTCAATTATCTATGTAAAGTTGGTTGTTGCACAATTAATGGGTGGAAAGTGATTGATTACAGAATGCTTCTATTTTGATTATTTGTTCTAATATGAGACATTTTTCGATATAATTATGTTGTTCTTTAAAAATATTTATAGCATTTATTTATCATTTTACGTTTATTGAACACATTGTTTTTGTTTGGAGATTATTGTTTTCTAAATGTATGGAACACATGTACGATATTTGATTTTATTGTTTGCAATATTTTACTAAACACGTAAATGCCACATTTTAAAACTGGAAAACAGAATAGGGTTAATTAGTTACAGTAGAGTTTTATAGATCTAATGTTGAAATCCTAAATCTCATCGGAATGAAGTCCCTTAGTTTTCCACTTAATGTTCACAGTACAAAACCTGTAATTTATGTGGAAGTTTACGCGAATGTCGTTAAAACAGCTTTTCATAAGTGTATGGATGTGCAGTTTTTTAAATTCATTTTTCAGGTCGCTAGTAGGGCGGTTTTCATAACAGCAGGTGTAATACTTGTCGTATGTGGTGTTGTTGGGAAGTTTGGGGCTGTATTAACAATGATTCCGTATCCAATCGTCGGCGGGTCGTTAGTAGTACCCGTCGGTATGATATGCGCTGTGGGCATATCGACCTTGAAGTTCACTGACTTAGATTCCACAAGAAATCTTTCGATCTTGGGGACATCACTAATTCTTGGATTTTTGATACCACAGTTCATTAACGATCCGGCAAACGCTGATGCAATCAATACAGGTAAAATAAGAACATTTTATAAGCAATGTATATATCCCATCGTATTCATCGTACAGTATACCTACATACAATGTCTAACAGTACCACTTTAAGCCAGTTTGAGTGTGCAACTCGTATTATATTCTACTACAGGAAATGATGAGTTAGACAACATGCTGAAAGTTTTGATTGGTAGTCCAATGTTTGTTGGTGGCTTCATTGGTTGTCTGCTTGACAATACTGCACCTGGTATGTACCCTTAACAGCTCTACTGTCCCGAGTCCTTGCCATGATCAATAAACAGAACTACTCTGGTGTGTACACTAAATGATAGTCCTACTTCCCTAAGCATGAACGATGGACTGCCCTACACACTTACGTACAATATCACTTACGTACAATATACGATAGTACTGCTGTCCTTAGCATGAACAATGGACTGCACTGAACACTTATGTACACTAAACAATAGTACTATTACTACTATTCTGCTGAGCCTGTCCAATAGACAGTACCTAACGTGATACTACACTTAATAATAGCAACGATGTCTTAAGCATAACCAATAGACAGGACTGCATCTGGTACGTAAATGTTTTGCTAGATGTATAAGGTCCCAAAACAAAATAATACTGGTCCTTTTATACATACCAACTAATACAGTCCGTGATGTATTCATGACCTAATACTTTGCATAACGTCTTCATAATTTACAATACAGCTGGTGGGGCTTACTTTAAAGTATAAAAAAACTGCACACATGCATCAATACGGTTTTGTACCATACGGGTTTACTGTATTTTTCTAGTAAAGGTTTGCACACTAGTCGCTACAGAAGTTGCTGTAGGCACTGAACTGCATTGCTAACGGTATAAACACTTTACAATATAACTGGAGATTGATCCGTCTTCTTGGTTGAGTGGTCAAGGTCCATGACTCGATATTACAAAACGTCTTACTGATTCGAAGGGGTGGGGTGGTATTTGTTCGAGTCTGTCTACCAACCAGGCGCTTTCTAGAACCTATTGGTGCTTTCATAATCAGAAAATTGAATTAGCTACTATTGAAGCTTTTGTCCGTTATATTGGAATGTAGATGCATATTTAAGTACAATGCAGTAAGTTTTATAGTGTATGCTCATATTTTATCTAGGAACAGACTTGGAAAGAGGAATACTGTCATGGCGGAAAGAGGACCTCGTCAGTTCTAGCAGTTCCCTTAGTATATACGAGTATCCCTACGTAACGAAATATTTGAGGCGTATTAAGTGCTGCTCTTACGTACCAGTGTCGCCATCTTTCAATAAAGAATTTACTTCTGGAAATTGTACAGCTTGCTGTTCATCCAAGAAGAACCATGAGGTTTCTGTAGAAGAGAAAGTAAACCAGGCAGCGTTGGATGAGGATATAGAAAGTGTTCTTGTATAGTATGACCAGATGTTATTCAGATTTTGTTTCTATTTTTACAAATTTGATATGAAACAAATAACTTTAATATGGATCATTGTAGAATCAAATACTTATATCAATCAGAAAGATGCCTGCATTCAATTTGTATAAAAATAAACGAATATTACCTGTTTACTATGGTAACCACATTGCTCCGTAAACTGTGCACTATTTGATAAATTTTAAGTATATAAGATGGATGTTGGCAGAATTAAAAGTGAAAAAAGAGAACCTCAAGATCCAAGAGACAATGAATGGACCCCGCCGATGTAAGAAAACATACACTGAACACGACATATTGGCATATAAAACAAACTTATAATGCATCTCTTGGTACCTGTTAATGTGCATTTAGTGAAATGAAGTAAAACCTCCCTCAATGACTATCTACAACAAAACCAATAACTAAAATGGTCAATTTAAACCGAACCAATGGAGAAAATGTCATTATCATAATATCATCCCCACTTTTTTGTAGTCCAACTTATTTTCTGATATTTCTGACTTGGGTACTTTCTCATTTGTATATAACAATGGATGATATGCAGTGTAATTACTAGTTCAGTTCTTTTTTACCATTACTATACAGAGAGGGACAATGAGATTTGTAATAATTTCTGGTCAACGTATGTATACATTACAAAATCAAGCCATGAATTTCGTCTACACTATAAATTGCTTGTTCGAGTGTACAGTTTTTAATTGCATTAAATTACTACAGACTAACAAGACTCTTTGACAGACTTCGGATAATAATACAAGACAATATCATATAAATTATTTTGTTTTTATCGTCTTAGAAGAAAAGATAAAACATTCCATTAATTTTAAACCTTTTTCACATTCGAAAACAGAAGAAAACAATTTGTAGTTTATTCCATTTTATCTTTCATATACTCAATTGTGAAAAATAATACAAATTTATTCTCTTGAACATTAAAGGATATTATTTGATAGTGAGAGGAGCATTTCGGCCATCTTCTGGATAAGAAATCACCGTAAACTACGTAAAATTGGACTATATGTATTTCACCATGCGATCTTAAATACCTATTTGATTTAAAGTACATATTGTTAATATTAACGCTATATTTAATATGTTTTGTACCCCCATCCCAATCCAAAAAGAAAAAGACATGAACTATGAATATAAAGTTCGAGAAAAAGAAAATACGGTATAATTCTCACGAAAACATGTTGTGTTTTGCGAAAACATCTCATTCGTTTATTTATTACTGTATAAAGTAGTGGGCGCTATCATTTTTTTCCATTTCTATGTAGCGTGAAAAAAACGTTGCGATATACATATTTTTTTATAAGTTTTCTTCTTTTTAATATAAATTTGGAACTAAATTAGCTATTTTCTCTGTTATGCTACACAGTAATATGCCACTATGTTAAGTTCAAACATTGCACAAATACTTTTCTTCAGTTATATATAGATCTACAAGTAAACAAATTGTTTACAAGAACAAAATATTAAAAAAAGTACAAGTTCTTTTTCAACTTGGGTATGCATTTTACTTTCTTAGCCACGCTAACCTGATATCAATGTGTTGATCAGCGAATCCCTCATCATACCGTCGCATACACAGCTAACCCTTTATTGTTCAGAGAACATTTAAGCCTTGTTGTTTCATTGAATAAATTTATTTTATAAGCACTCACCAAAAGCTTTACATACGTATAGTGAAAATGAATCATGCAACTATGAGAATATAGAAAAAATAAGGTACAAATTTCAGCTTAACTTTATAAAGGCAACAATTTCGTCAAGTACATGATTCCGCCAAAAAGATAATTAAATAATTTTATAATCATTATTACAAAACTTGGTTTGAGCCCTGCTACCGACCATTTCTCTTTATATAAATAAGTTTGCAGTTTCTTACAGAGGACAGAGATCTAGTATTAGAGCTTCTTCCTTGTGTATCCCTCTGGAGTTAGTGTAAAAATGTTAATTTTACAGTATACTTATTTGTGCCTTTTTGTTATCTCCGTCTCATTGATATCCCAGATTTCCAAAAACATCACAAAACAAATACTATTCTTTTTTTCACATTTTCAAACTAAAATTTCTGTATTACAAAGTAATTTTTCTTTTACTTAAATTTGACCATATATGAATCTTGTACTCATGTATTTCTTATACTATAAGATAAGAAAATCAGCAGCACTAACAAAACGTTTATATATAAGGTAATAAACAGCTCTATGTAATGTTACATAATGTTTATGGAACCGAAGTGTTTTATTACTTGTACACGATAACAAACTTCACATTTGTATATTTACGTATCACAAGCCGAGTAGAGTAGAGTTACAATCATACATAAAAAGGATTTGCATTTTATTTCGAAAATGTTTTTTTTATAAATATAGTAGTGGATAATTTAGCATATATACGGAAATGTTAAATTAGTACCGGTAGTTTTTCTACATGAACATTTAATTGTTAAGTAAGTTAAAGTTCTCACAAAATGAGAGCAATTGAAATTATTATTTCCCTCAAGTCATTGATTCAGCTGAGGTCATGGATTCGTGTCCATGTACTGGCACAAGCCTTCATATTAGGTAGATTATTAAAACTATTTTATTGTAAAGATGTAGATCTGTATTTTTTTATCTAATTAATACTTAAAATTTGACAAATGTTATTAACAATGCTCAACAATGGCTTCCAAGATTGTACAGGAATAAGGGTTTGTGAAGCCGACGCAGCGGGTTACAAGTTCTACGCTATATCCCGACTCAACCGTACTTCCTCATATGACACCAGTGCTGGTTTTTCCAAGAAGCGAACTCGAGAGCGACTCGATAAGCTACAAGCTTTCTTCACTAAACCTTTATAGGTACAGTGAATTCTTGTCGGTCTTTATTAAATTACCAACTTGCGATGTAATTTGCATTTACTGACAGTGGTATAATTTGACTGTCATTAGGTTAAAACAGAAGATAAGATTAATATTTCAGTCTGTTTATTGACACAAAATATGCAGATTTATTTTCATTTAAAGAATGTGAATCAAATCACGCCTTTCAATCTTGCCTTAGAATATAGGCTAAAAGTTGATTTGAAAATACTTTTTTAGTTATCTCATCGTCGGACATTCTTCCGACTTCCATTTTACACGCTGAAATAGTTTTAAAAATTGGAAACTCATAAACGGCATGAATATGATGAACGTTACTGGCGATAAAACGCGGCATGTTTGATCGACAGCAGCATATTTGAAATCATCTAGAGTTAATACACTTCCCCAACAACATTAATATTAATAACTAATTAGGGAAAAAGTAACCAGGTATAATGAATAGTTATATGATTTGTTGTATATATTCTATACCAATACCCATGTATACTGGAATTTGAAATATTATGGTTCACACGTTATTACAAAATGTAAGTTTGCAATCTGTGTCTGATAAATAAAGATGTTGTTCTGATGTGGTCTGTTCTGTTCTGATTTACAGCAATTCTGAAGAAAATTATGGTGAAAACCATACACATTAGACCTGATTAACATTAACCACACCCACGGCACGGAATATATATCACGTGACAGACTCGTCGATCTTACCATAAGTTTGCCATAATGTTGCGGAGTTCTGTATGCCGGCTTAAGATATCATGCCGGGTACCAATAATGTAGAATTAATCAAACTACAATTTTATTTTCTGTCTTTTCCCGGAAATACAATCAATCATAATTTTGTTGAGTCTTATGAGTAATATAGTCGCGGCAAAAATAAAATTTTCGCAGTCTACTCGCTAAAATAGAAACGTAAAATCGTAGAAGTGTGTTATGCCTAACTACATGACTATGTCCCAAAGGACCTTTTATTTTAACAAGTTCATTTAACTTAAAAGTGCACCATCAGAAAAGATCAATTGTTTTTTTATGATTGGATCAACATAGACTTTTCTATATAGCGGCCATACGTATTCTTTTCTGGCTGTTTTCTTGTGTTAAGACGACTGGGAAAAACTATCAATACTCAAATAAAAGTACATTTTGTAACCCGTGTAAAGCTGTATGTAATTTAACAATATACCTTTATGTGTTCTCGTTAAATAATTGTTCTGATCTGTTCTGTTCTGTTCTGTTCTTTTCTATATCGGCCTCGTTACATATCGGCATTGCATGACGAAGAACGAGAAGTTTTAATTAGCTTTCAAAGCTTAAAAAAATCTCATGAATATTTCAATTAAAAGTACATGTGCAATTATGACAGTGCCTTCTTGTGTATCATTCCATTATTAAACTGAATGTTAAATAGTGTACTTTTTTCAATTTAGTGCCCGAAGGCATCCGAAGATAACGAATTTTGGACGAAATCAAATTTTTAATTATTGTAGTAAAGTTAGACGCTCTGTTTTAGTCCGCCGGCAAGTCTTAGATTGTACATGATAATTGTAATAATTAATTTTTTGCCGTTACGCCATAGATTACGCTGGATGTCTAAAGTACTCCTGGCAAAAAAATATTTTAAAAAATTACGGGTAGTGCATTTTACTTTTAAGTTCTCGGATTGAAAAGGAAGTTTTATATATACATTGTGCATTGGAATTCTTTAAGAGAAGACGTTTTCATGATGTAAGTAGTATGTTAAAGGCTTAAATTGTAAGACATATTCCCTTTATATTTAAACTGACGAATGAATCTTAAAAAAGACTTTTATGGGAATTAACCTTTTTTCAGTATAATACAGAGTTACCAGAGTTCTAAATTTAGTTTGATATTTGATAAATTTATATAAAATTTATGGTTTTTTTATGATTCCGGTACTGCACGCTTCGTCCGCCTGTCTGTCCGTCCATTTCACTTGTCTTAGACAATAAGGCAAACCTAAAAAAAAACAAAACCAAAACAATGAGTATTATTTGAAACCTTATTGGAAGAAGTGCCGAGTACAAGAACCTTAATTCTTTATGTAGCCGTCTCAGATTAGAAGCCTGTTTTCACGTCCCGTCCCGGCCCATCTCAACTAGTATCATATACCTTACGTTTTCATAAATTATTCGGGCAATATAACGTGCAAGATTGACTTGTACTAGAAAAAAAAACACGTATTAATGCATATATCAAATTCTTTCAGAGGTAATGATTTAATGTCAGTAGTTGTTTCTTCCCTACATGTAGCCATTCCATGAATTTTTAACATCACTCTCCGTCATTTTCCTAGTAGAGATGCCTTGTCTTTTCTTTGCTTCTGACAATTTCGTTTTTATTAAACATTTAGTCTTTGACTTTTCTTTCACTTTGTCTTGTATTGAACTATTTTGATTGCAATTCAATGCTTTATGGTGGGGGGGGGGGGGGGATTTTAACCACGTGATGATGCCATAAATAGCCGTGCGGTCCGATTATTTTATAATGACCTGACTATTCAATAATAAATAAAATACTGTACACGTTTTTATTACAATAAATACTTATATACTAATATGTGACTACTTTTTCTTTAATTGCTTGGGATTTCTCCTCAAGTGACCTTGCCAAGACCACAGTATGACTCCCATGTATACTATTACCTAACAACATTTGAAAAAATTAGGGAGTTTTGTGTTACCTTACTACAATACCCAGTCAGTTTTGTCCAAATATTATGATTATTTAGCAAACTATATATGACTACAGTTTCCATTACACTTATCGTTATATATCAACAAAAGACTCGTTGAGTGGTTGCTAGACCTACGATAATCAGGAACACGTTGAGAGGAAAGTCTAGAGTCGAAACACTTTGTTTATACATCGCCATTGTGGTTTCTTTTCGTTATTGAATTATTCACTCCTTCCCTAAATGTCATACCTAATGCCTGACTTGGGAATATCTCCTTTAAGTTATCATTGCATAATAGTCAATAAAACTTTTTTACACTTAATGTGAATAATATGCATATTTGCTGTCTTAATATCAACCTTACTGTAGGAAGCATTCATTCATTCCAGCCATGTGCATATACAATGAGATCACTGGAGAGAAAACCAATCTACTTCGAGGACCTAATTAGTAGAGTCAAGATGTTTTTCATTGTCGTAACCGTGGCAATAGTATGCCTCTTTCTTGCTGTTGGTAAGTCTTTGTACCTTCCTCGACGTGTCAGTGCAAAATTATTCTAAGTGTATAATAGAAATAGATAGGACAGTTTCACGTTGAACTCACGACATGTAGTAACAACGAGATACTGATAGCAGTTTTAGTTTGGACTATTATTCAAAATCACGGACGTTTCTATTTCAATATAAAATATATATTATATGATGCATGTCGAAAGCAGTGAAAGAAGTTGTCATTTTCTTTACCATACCTTGGTCCTCAGACCTATAGATTACGTACAAACAATATCGTCAGCTTGAAATAGTTTTGAACTCTTTAGCTAACCAAGCAGACGAAGTGATACATTGCATCGACAGTATTAGTTATACGGGTCTTTGTCGTGTACATATGTACTGTATGCTCGAGCCATTCAAAATCAGTTTGTTTTCATTTTATAGCAATGCGTAGACCTGATGACGAAAAATGGAATAGACCGTTATGGAAAAGACCGTATCCCGCTGAAAAAGGCATGTTATGAATATTTTCTTCTTTCTTACTATATATATAGATATATGTATCCGTCCAATCAGTTAAAAAGAGCCTATAGTGAGCTTGTAAGATCGTTCAGTGTACCATCTTAACGAATAAAAAGCAAAGGTCACCGAAATCGAGGATTTAAAAGTATAGTTCCTCGATTGACCAGTGCTACACGTGAGCATACCTTTATGTGGAGACTGTAAGGGGCAAACGAAATGTTGCTGCGGATTGTGCAGAATTGTCTTGCATTACCATCACTATATAATTTTCTAACTTGAATAAGTAGCCAAATCCTAATGTGGGTATATCAAAAGCTACAGATAGACTTTTTATTGTTTTAATGCACATATATGAACATAAACATTAAGAATGAATATCTACGACATAATTATCACGTTTAATTACTAAATTGTTTTTTTTTTAAATTATCTATTCGTTTATTATCAGTTAAGAATTTTGCAGGTGCTAGCTAAAGTGTGCGACAGCGCCGTCATGGCCATCTCGTCAAAATATCAAATCTTTTTTACAGCAGTGTAAAGAAACAAATTGTTCTCTGACAAAACGTGTTTTCTTATTCATTTTCTTTTAATTTAGCTCTTTCCTTTTCTTTTAATTTAGCTCTTTCCTTTTAGCGCTCCATCTGAATATTTTTCCGAATAATTAATGCTGGAATATACACTTTGTCTAGTGCCCATAAATGCCCTTTAAAACACATTTTTATTTACAGATCAAAATGACATTTCTGTCAAAAGCGGTAAAGTCGGTACTGAAATAACAGGATTAGATAAAACCACAAGCAGCGGTCATAAAAATTTCAACAGTAAGTATTTTCACATTTACAAAATGTTATATTTCGCAAAGAAAGCAAGGGCAGCTGTTAAAGGGTGCGGAAGAAAACATCTTTGTCATAGACTCATAATTGTCGTTATACAAATACAGCCACTCTACACAACTTTTCGACCTGTAGCAGAAGTGAATAAGTAATAGATGCGATAATAATTACGTAATTTCTACAATGAAGAAGGCGTAGCCACCGAGGAATAAAGTAATTGTTCAAGCAAACAGGTCTTAGTCTGATCTGTATCATGGCTAATATCCTGTAATTCTCTAATGAAACTGTGATCTATTTCAGTTAGATCACAGTTTTAAGTTCCGCCCCCTTGCACAAAACACGATATTATAAATAGATAAGTTTGCTCTTATGAAGAGTCATCTCAAAGCCATGATACAAAGAAAAATAATTCACAGTTTCTATATAAAATACTTGTATTCTTTAGCCAGAATTACTTCGGTTTTCTTTAGTAAATTTAACAGCCTGTTTTGAGTACTTGACCATTTCTACTGTAAATACTTTAACCGGTACATTCTGCTACTACTACTTGTACAATCAATTGGTAGAGGTATAAAACAATAAAACACAACAGACACCTTTCGTAGCTATCAGCTGTCGGGTTCAGATATACAAAAGTTAAAAATAGGACAAATGCAAGTTCTGGACACAACAGGCAAAACTTCATACTCACAGCAGGCAAGTTATGTATAAGCTGGTAATTGATATTCAGCATGAAAGTTCTGCAGATCAACGTATCAGCTATGAAACCAGAAAGTTGTTTTTAAATTGATGTAAAATGTGTGAGTGACTAAAAGGATAAAATATGTACACGGCTCGAAACGTATACATCAAATATGTACACGACTCGAAAACGAAAATTTTGGTTACGGTTATACGGCGTAAGATTTTAAGGCTCACGGTAATTCCAGATGTTGATACTAAGTCTATTAACTATCAGCATTCAGGTTTCACAGTAGAAAAGCAACAAGAAGATACTCTTTCTAATGTGTATGTCATAACTTCTTGCATAAACTATGAAATTTTACATCCATACACAAACAGAATTATGCTGCTTGAAATACGCTGTATCTTGTCTTCATGAATGCCTGTTTATTTTAACAAAGCAAATATATTTTTAATTACAGATCAAAATGACATCGCTGTGAAAATCAGTGAAGTCGTTAGTGAAACGTTAGTAGTAGATACAACCAAAAGCAGTGTCCAAAGTTACAGTGAGTATTCACAGCTGTTAAATGTAAACTGTCATGAAATATTCCAGGGTCAGCTTTTAAAGAAGATTGAAACATTTGAAGTATGTGTTTCTAAATGGAAGGTTGTTATGAATACTGTAAAAATTGATGAAAATGGTATGGAAATATACGACAAGAGCACGATATTAAAACCCAGTGGGACACATAGACATGAAAACGATTCTGCATACTTGCATGTCCCAGTAAACACCAGAGAGAGTTTCAAATATCTGAAATGCAACAAATTAATTTTAGATAATAAACGACCTCCTCCCTCCCCTGTTACACAGCTTACTGGTTCACGTATGCATGTACCTTGTTCAAAAAGCAAGTTTGGACAAACAACAAGTGGATTCTGGAACACAAGAGCTCCTGTAATTCAGTTTTCGGGTTCTCATGTACAGTCAAATAACAGTCAGAACATTTTACATTTATAACTGAGCTTATTTGCTCACGATACAACTTTAAGTTTAGGATTTTGAAGTTGAAGGGCTCATATATACAATTTTAAAGTTTAAGGGCTCACATATACAATTTTGAAGTTTAAGGACTCACATATACAATTTTATAGTTTAAGGGCTCACATATACAATTTTAAAGTTTAAGGGCTCACATATACAATTTTAAAGTTTAAGGGCTCACATATACGGAGCATCAACTGATTATAGAAGGGGAAGTCCGTAATTGGGCTTACGCGACGAAAATTTCGTGATTTGTGAGCAGACCTACTTATTCGCACATTTTAAAAGGAGAATTCTCTTTTTTTCTGCATACCAGATCGGGATATCTGCAGTTTTTACCAGTGCTTGAAAATCTCATCTTACACAACCTGGTGTAAGACGACTAAATGACGTCAGAAAGAAATACTTTTATGAATGAATGTGTAAACTCGTACATAACTAGAAGAGAAATAGCGCGTACATATAAGTCATTAATTTTATTTAATTTCTGCTACTTTTATTAGAAAATGGTAAGAAAAATGCAAAAATGCAAGAAAAGAATCTATCACTAGTTGCACGTGCAGATGAGAATATCGGGCTCTCAGGTAACTGTTTTGGCGGTAACTCGACAAAGCCTCGTTTCTGCCAAAAACAGTTACCCTCGAGCCAGATATACCCATCTGCACGTGCAACCAGTGAAAGATTCTTATAATAGTAAATCTATGTGAAATAAATCTTTCGCGATATTTTTTAATTAGCGAAGTGGGAAATTCGCGAAAATAGCGAAAATTAAATCATCCCGAATATTTTCAAATTTAAAATATACAAAAACAATGGTACAACGCGCGGAATCTTATACACACGCAGCTTCTAATGATTTTACAGTTTTACAGTACTCACCCGAGACAACGAGTCAAACCTAATAGTCAGACGAAACCACAGCAGATGAGTTTACGGTTTCATATACATGTATATACAAAAAGCAAATATGTACACGAGCAACGGACAAAATCTTATACACATTATACACCTTTTCCATTCAGCTCTCCGGTTCACATAATCATACACAATAACCTCTAAGCTAAATATAAAAGGACTTTAACATGTAATTGAGTATGTTTATATATTTATGCAGTTTCTGCTGATATTGGTGCTACCCAGATTACCGTAGCGCTATGCACATACAATGATAATCGTTTGTTCAAGTCGCCTAACATGTAACTGTTTATCATGTTGTTGTTTTCTGTAGGACCTGACATTTCCCCGAAGTCTGCAGGGAAAACAATGCCGGTAAAACCGTTAACACACGAGACTGATCCAAATACAATTAAAGAAAAGGAGCTGCAGCAACGAGAGAAATTCATTCATGACTATTGCAAAGCTAACCATCACATACAACTAACGACTGAGGACGAGATGAAGTTTGTGTATAGTGAGAAGTACAATCTATATGCAATTCCTATCCAAAAGATTGGATCCACGTTTTTGAAACTGATGTTTTATATTTTAAAAAATGGGGCAAGCGAAGCAGAGAAAGAATTCAACCGCAGTCGTACAAAGGTTCAGACAGACTCGGATATGAGAGCTTCAAAATTGACCCCGGCACAACTGAATAATTCAACAATAATTGCACCTGTGCGCAATCCTTACTCGCGTCTTTTTGCTGCGTATGTTGACAAAATTTACCTGCCAAATACACGGAGTCTTATCCAAGCAGTTGTAAGATACCACCATGAACATGACAATACCTTGCAAAAATCAAAACCATTCCTTGAGAACATTTTAGGGCAGTCAAAGTACAGTAACACTTTGTATGAGGAGCACATGGTTTCTTTCCAGGACTTCCTTTCATACGCGCTATTCTCAAATGGTCCTGTTGTACTGCAGAATCATTTTGATCCATGTTTTCCACGTCTTCAGAAATTAATCTGCAACATAAATAATTACATTGTTGTTAAACAAGAATCATTTGCAGACGACATTAAATACGCTCTAAGAAAAGTGAACTTGGATAAAAGAGACGCTGACAGTTATGACGTCATTTTAAAATCACTTGAACAGTCCCGGGCTGAAATTACCATTCCTGGAATTATAAAAACGGCGCTGTCTAAGTTCAGTGAAGAAAACAAAGTGTGGAACAGACAAATTTTAGTTGAGAGACTTTGGCATTCTTTTTCAAATCCAAGGTTACATTGATAAAAAGTCTCATTTTCCTTACAAACTTTTTAGTTCAGATTTTGAGATTACGGACAGTTATGTAATACGAGTTATTCTGAAAGAAATTGAAACACATCCACTATCACCAACAGACAGAAAGAAACAGCGAGCTGATGCAATGCTTGGGGCTTTCAGACAAGTGGATGACACACTTCTAAAGAAAATACAAAGTGCTTATTCTGACGATTTTTCGGCATTTAATTATAGCAAAACGCTGTAACATCGATCTGAAATGCGTTTATGTAATCGCTTTATGAAATTGACTACATTTGATTTCGAAATGCCTTAATAAACACACTGACAATCAAATTTATCGAAACCACGAAGACTTTTGATTCCTGTGGTAAAGCTATTATATATTGTTTTCCATAACAAAACACTAAACCGGATTGCATGTGTTCGTTTTGTGTGAAAACATAATTCACAACTTTAAAAACAATAGCTGAAGCAGCAGCCCCACTGGGGTCACGACCGTACTTCCTCATATGACACCAGTAGCCTACTGGTTTTTCCAGGAAGCGGACTCGAGAGTGACTCGATAAGCTACAAGCTTTCCCCACAATCGAGCTAAAATAAATTAGTATAAACGAAACTAATAGCTGAAGCAATAGTTCTTAGGTTAATTTCCAGCAGCGGTTTTGGCGCCTTGCAATATTGACTACTGACCCAATCAAATCGCAGTGGAGAGTTTGGCCCCTCCATAACTGAAAATTGCTTGTTGCTTGTTCAAGATGCAGAATTGGTAAGGCCTTCTCAACTGGGGTCACTAAACTTGATAGTATATGTTGGATAGAGTCTGTGTGGGTTCATGCCTTGATAGTTTATGTTAGATGAAGTTCGTGTGGGTCCCTGCCTTGATAGTATATTTTGGATAGAGTCCATGTGGGGCCATGCCTTGATAGTATATGTTGGATAGAGTCTGTGTGGGTCCATGCCTTGATAGTTTATGTTGGATAGAGTCTGTGTGGGTCCATGCCTTGATAGTTTATGTTAGATAGAGTCCGTGTGGGTCCATGCCTTGATAGTATATTTTGGATAGAGTCCATGTGGGGCCATGCCTTGATAGTATATGTTAGATAGAGTCCGTGTGGGTCCATGCCTTGATAGTTTATGTTGGATAGAGTCTGTGTGGGTCCATGCCGTGATAGTTTGTGTTAGATAGAGTCCGTGTGGGTCCATGCCTTGATAGTATATGTTGGATAGAGTCCGTGTGGGTCCATGCCTTGATAATATATGTTAGATAGAGTCTGTGTGGGTCCCTGCCTTGATAGTATATGTTAGATAGAGTCTGTGTGGGTCCATGCCTTGATAGTATATGTTGGATAGAGTCTGTGTTGGTCCCTGCCTTGATAGTATATGTTGGATAGAGTCCGTGTGGGTCCATGCCTTGATAGTATATGTTGGATAGAGTCCGTGTGGGTCCATGCCTTGATAGTATATGTTAGATAGAGTCCGTGTGGGTCCATGCCTTGATAGTGTAACCGTGGGTTGTGGTGTCAAAGAAACACTAACTCAATGTTTGACCGTATTGGCTGTATTTATTACAGCCAGGGAAAAAGCCTAAAACAAATAAGAAGGAATAATTACAAATAGTTCAATATTCGGTATACAATTCCAAATTACATGAATTTCAATAATTTAGATTATCTTCTCTATTTCAAATTAATACAGTTAAGAATATAAAAAAAATCTAAAAGCTTACCAGAATCAACTCCTTGAAGTATTTAAATACTAAATACTTAAATATCTTTTTGCTTATCTCTGATCGATGATACTGTGAAGTACATCTTATACATAAGGCAATAGGAAAAGAAGTGTCTAGAATAAAGAATGGAAAGGCGGGAATAGAACTGGGGTCATTCACGAGGAGTTTTAGTGAGCACATTCATACGACCTCTCAACTCACGCTGACATCTCTTGCGTAACCAACTATAGAAATAATACACAGTTAGGTATATACAGACGACACAGTACAGTTAGGTACGGACACGGTTAGGTACATAAGACACGATACAGTTAGGTGACTACGGACAATACAACATGGACAACACATACGCATAGCAGACGAATTACCAGATAATACCAGGGTTACAATAGTAAATGTTAGATAGAGTCTGTGTGGGTCCATGCCGTGATAGTATACGTTGGATGGAGTCCGTGTGGGTCCATGCCTTGATAGTATATTTTGGATAGAGTCTGTGTGGGTCCGTGTCTTGATAGTATATGTTAGATAGAGTCCGTGTGGGTCCATGCCTTGATAGTATATGTTAGATAGAGTCCATGTGGGTCCATGCCTTGATAGTATATGTTAGATAGAGTCCGTGTGGGTCCATGCCTTGATAGTATATGTCAGATAGAGTCCGTGTGGGTCCATGCCTTGATAGTATATGTAAGATAGAGTCTATGTGGGTCCATGCCTTGATAGTATATGTTGGATAGAGTCCGTGTGGGTCCATGCCTTGATAGTATATGTTGGATAGAGTCCGTGTGGGTCCATGCCTTGATGGTACAGTCGATCTTGAAAACTCGAACACCCTCGGGGAAGCAAAATTTGTTCGAATTATCGGTAGTTCGAACTTTCCGGAGTAAGCATGTCGGCCATATTGGAGATGGTACTAAAGACCGTTCAGTCTAGAGTGAAGTGTACTAAAACCTGTGTAGGAACGTACTCGATTACATTCAAATGAGGAAAAACAAAAACAAGCATGTTTATTTCAATTTTTTTATTTTTCATAATTTAGCTACGATACATAAACATATTTACAAAAAGCGAATAGAGATAAATCAGAGCACAACTGCTCAGCAAATTTTGCAGCCTGTTGTAATAGTATCGGACCGGAAATAGCAATGTCCTGATTTCTCGCCTCCCTAAACCAGTGTAAAATGGCTGTTTCCAGATCTTCGTGTTGCCCAGCTCTCATATTTCCCTTTTTGGACCAAACTTATTGAACCCTTCCTTAATAGCGTCAGCCTTTTTTACCCAGCCAGTCAATGTATTCTTTGGAATGCCAAACATCTTTGCAATTTCAGTTTTAGATCTTAAACCTTTCTCAACTTCTAAGATTGCTTCATATTTCGTCTCGATAGTCTTCTGCTCTGTCTTTCTCTTCACTCCTTACTTTCCTGTCGCCGACTTGGCTATCCTCCCGTTTCCGGGCCCTTCACCAAGTTGCGAAATTAATTTTCCCCGAATTCGCCGACCTGGCTATCCCCCCTTCTCGACGTTAGAACTTTGTACACTATGTTCTGACATAATTGTGTGGTTGACATTGAAAAATCTAGATTTTATATAGCTTTATTGAATATGAAACAATTAACTCATTTTATGACAGGCGAACGATTGCCACAAACATAATCATAAATGTTAGCACGCGCGGCAAACAAATACACATATCCTATATTATTACCAAGTGACGATATTTACTCAATCAAGCTGGCACCTGCTCAATTTTCACGAGGTGTGAAAAATATGCGGCCGGCTGATTGATCAATTAACGAACGACACTGTTCGAATTTTCCGGAGTTATTCACACTATTTTATTAATGAGCGGACAATAACATCAGTTCGAAAGTTCCGATTATCCGGGTTCCGATTAACCGGAGTAGAACACATTGAATTTAGAAGGAAAAAATTCGGGACCCGACGATGTGTTCGAATAATCGGGGGTGTTCCAATTATCCGGGTTCGAACTTTCGAGAGTCGACTGTATATGTTAGATAGAGTCCGTGTGGGTCCATGCCTTGATAGTATATGTTAGATAGAGTCCGTGTGGGTCCATGCCTTGATAGTATATGTTAGATAGAGTCCATGTGGGTCCATGCCTTGATAGTATATGTTTGATAGAGTCTGTGTGGGTCCATGCCTTGATAGTATATGTTGGATAGAGTCCGTGTGGGTCCATGCCTTGATAGTATATGTTGGATAGAGTCCGTGTGGGTCCATGCCTTGATAGTATATGTTGGATAGAGTCCATGTGGGTCCATGCCTTGATAGTATATGTTAGATAGAGTCCGTGTGGGTCCATGCCTTGATAGTATATGTTGGATAGAGTCCGTGTGGGTCCATGCCTTGATAGTATACGTGTGGGTCCATGCCTTGATAGTATATGTTGGATAGAGTCCGTGTGGGTCCATGCCTTGATAGTATATGTTAGATAGAGTCCATGTGGGTCCATGCCTTGATAGTATATGTTGGATAGAGTCCGTGTGGGTCCATGCCTTGATAGTATATGTTGGATAGAGTCCGTGTGGGTCCATGCCTTGATAGTATATGTTGGATAGAGTCCGTGTGGGTCCATGCCTTGATAGACTTTGTTAGATAGAGTCCGTGTGGGTCCATGCCTTGATAGTATATGTTAGATAGAGTCCGTGTGGGTCCATGCCTTGATAGTTTATGTTGGATAGAGTCCGTGTGGGTCCATGCCTTGATAGTATATGTTGGATAGAGTCCGTGTGGGTCCATGCCTTGATGGTATATGTTGGATAGAGTCCGTGTGGGTCCATGCCTTGATAGACTTTGTTAGATAGAGTCCGTGTGGGTCCATGCCTTGATAGTATATGTTAGATAGAGTCCGTGTGGGTCCATGCCTTGATAGTATATGTTGGATAGAGTCCGTGTGGGTCCATGCCTTGATAGTATATGTTGGATAGAGTCCGTATGGGTCCATGTCTTGATAGTATATGTTGGATAGAGTCCGTGTGGGTCCATGCCTTGATAGTATATGTTGGATAGAGTCCGTGTGGGTCTATGCCTTGATAGTATATGTTGGATAGAGTCCGTATGGGTCCATGATTTGATAGTATATGTTGGATAGAGTCCGTGTGGGTCCATGCCTTGATAGTATATGTTGGATAGAGTCCGTGTGGGTCCATGCCTTGATAGTATATGTTGGATAGAGTCCGTGTGGGTCCATGCCTTGATAGTATATGTTGGATAGAGTCCGTGTGGGTCCATGCCTTGATAGTATATGTTGGATAGAGTCCGTATGGGTCCATGCCTTTATACAATCTGCTCAGTAGAGTCAAAATCACGACAGACTAAATCTTATTCCTAGATTTCTATAAACATTCCTTGTTGTAAGCATTTGCGGCGGAAATGACAAACTTTGAAATTAAAATTTTAGGAGAAATAATTGAACTACATAACACAGATGCTTGGAGTCTGGACCTCACCCCCTTAGGCCTGACCTTCGCCCCTGCTCTCTGCAGTACCTTTAAATAAATCCTACAACTGCGTGTAAGCTAATCAATTACAGTTGCAATTCCTTGTTCTACTTACCTACTGATCACATGTTTATGGTGACAATGTATATAAATACAAGATTTGAAACAACTCGATTTCCTCTATCACATCTCAAGTATACTGTCTATGTCATTTCTAAAAAAAGTACCGATTCGAAAACTATAGGTACCCGGCTATGGTCTTTATCGATCGTGTAAAAATGAAACCAGACGTTTTATTGTGCGACACAAAAATATAAATCTGTTTTCAAATTTCCCCCCGCACGCTATTTCATATAATGTGATGCGGGAAACCTATTTTTATAACTTCATGTATATACTAAATCTGATTTGTGAAGAAGTGACAGAAGTGTTTTTCCTCGAAATTCTCTTAATTCAACCGTATTCGATACAGTTTCGAGTGAGATTTTATTCAGAAAATTGTTTTGCATTGGAAAAGCCGATTATATATTCCTTACTTACACACATGCCTTAAATATGCGATTGGAGTTTTCAGTTGTTTCAAATCTTGTATTTATATACGTTCCGTACAGACATGGGACAAGAATAGATTAGGTGGCGAGTCCATACCACAAGCATCTGTGCTCTATAACTGTAAACAATGCTTTCTTTCTTTGTATCTGTAGAATTAAACTGTGTGATTATAATTCGTAAAAGCCGGCTAAAAAGAAAACAAGACCAAACTGGTTGTTTTTCTGCAAAAGAAAACCTAAACTCTTTTCTTATAAGTTACTTGTAACTGTGAACGAGTAATCGGAACAGCGCTAAACTTATGAAATGAATTGTTCCTAATAGTACTACTAACGCAGGTCAACGAAATAATGGAATACACAAGACAAGAATACGCAAAATCAGACTGACAGCTAGACGTTTGGCCTTGTAGACCCTGTGTCATTGACCTTTAACCTTATATCATTGAAGGTCAACCACAACTGGTGTACGAAGTTCAAAAACTGTAGATCAATGCCCCGCATGGAATGCATCAGTGCCCTGACAGTTTTTTCGTCAAGCTCCAAGTGACCATGCCCTTTGATCTGTCTCGCTATCTAACTTATGATTATCATTGTAGAGAAATTATCTCACTGTAGGTAGATGTAAACGGAAATTACATCATTGTAACCTTAATTGGGGGACACTGGTGAGGTTTCGGATTTTTGCACTTCCTGAAATTTACATAAATTTTGTTATATTTTCAAAAAACATAATGAAACTGGAAAAAACATGATGCAGTAATAAACTTAAGCACGATAGGCTTATTTTAGTGCAAAAAGATTGAACATTTTTTTAATTTATTTTAACTGAATTGACCAATTTTGCAATATGCCAAAACTGGGTAGGCGTACAAAAATAGTCATTTCTCAAAAAGTGTTTAAGATATTCACTAAATTTCAATTATAAACTTAACTACAATAAGAAAGGTCAGGGTGTAAAAGTACAATAATAACTAGTTCATGTTAAAAATCTTTGTTACAAACCTTTGCTGTCATATCTGAAAGCTCAACGAAATCTCAAAATCACACTTTTTAAAGTTTTTATAGAATTTCTTTCTTATATGCACATCTGATCCCCATTTTTTATTTTGGCGACCTAAAACAAAGCTCTTAATTGTACCGTACACAAAATATCTCAGAAACCTTGTTATTTCTTCATAATGAAAAATCATTTTTCAAAAATTGAAAAAATGAATTTTAGTAAAGTGGGTAGGGTAATGATAAGGAAAGTAGTATTCATTGAGATGATGATAAAAATACCACTATCCCTAACTTTTTATCCTAAAGTATGATATATTACATTAGAAAAGATAGACAATTGATACCTATTCTGAAAATTACACCACATACATAAAATGTAGGATACCCAAGTTCTGGCTAATTCTGCATTTAGCACATTGTTTGATGGTATTTTTATGAATTAGAATTGCGAAAATGTTAGGTCATCGACCCATCATCCCCCCCTGGAAATTAACTAGCAATATATTAGTCTCTATAAAAACCAGGGTCAATAAAATGTCTTGTTATTTTGATTTTCAGCAGTGACCCCCCTCCTTACAACACGAAATACGATTGGACGCGCTTGTTTACATACGTCACGTCATAAAGTCGTTTACGGCACGTCGTCCTTGCGGAAAACGTGCTGTATTGTTGTCGTAATAGGAAATACAAGCTTTTCCCTACAAATGTTTATATAGAAAATGCAGCCGCTTGTGTTAGTTTTTTTTTTATTTATTATATAAGAGCTTTTATTTCAAATTTATGAAAACTGAATAATAATTTAATCAAAATCTTTGTCTTTGTCATTTGCAAGTTGCATGTCAAAATAACTTAAATACATATAGACCGTACCAAACCGAAGACAGAAACCATTAAAATTACAACATACCGTGAAATGGCACATGTAAAACACTTGAAAAACGATTCAGTAAATCGCATGTGATGTAATTTACATATGAAACGATATCAACTGGATCAAATCTCATAAAGGTCCTGCAGATGACACTAGGGTATATGAAATTAAAATACGTGACTGTCCATTTGCAAATAAGTAATTTGGAAATAAGTAACAGTTAGAGGCTAAATAGAGAAATTTATACAATATAGAAACCCATAGGAGGGATCGCTAGCGACCGACTTGGTTTCTATGTTGTATAAATTTCTCTATTTTAGCCTTTAACTGACTTAGTGTTTGCTCTACATTTAGTCTTTATTTATTACATTTTATGACGTTATGCGCAAACAGGTCTAAAGAGTGTCGCTCTATCAAGATAGAGCGATACATATATTAACTTGTCAAAGGTTTATGGTAAATAGACAGGGAACATTTTAAATTTTTAGATAATTTCATTGGACAGAAATGTAGGGCAAACACTAAAGAAGAATGTGAATCGAAATATGCTGAAATGAAATATAATGGATTGTGGCATTTGTAGCGCATTTTGATGAAAGGTTTACTGATATTGTTATAGGTTATGATATTGTTATAGGTTTAACACTGTAATAGGGTTTGCTGCGTGATGGATAGTAGAAAACAAAGTATAATACAATCCCTACTCTGGAAAAACTTAACACTGTTGGAAGAAATAATTTGACTAAAGTGCACGATCTTCATGAGGGCCTAACATTTTTAAAGAGATGATTTAAATTAGTTTGAGGAAGGAGAAACTGATTCATATGTTTGTGCTATTCTTTTATTACATGCAAGGTAGTGCACCTTAAAATTTGATATTGGCATCTTTGGATGAAAGTGCCTGACATGACTCTAAATTCACATTTAAAGTTTCCTTCGGGGGATCCTGATATAGTTGTGCGCCCAAGAAATGTATGACACTCTCATAAGTGACTTTGAAGTATAACAAATCTAATAAAAAAGAAGGCCCAGTATCACAGAAATCATTTGCAGCAAAAACTATAATTAACAATAATTACATTGTTCTTGTGCCTCTAACGTGAGCTTTTATGATAAAAGTATCAAAAGACAAGAAAAAATAAGTTACTTTATTTCCATATGCCAGAGGATTATGATATTATAATGGAAGAAATAATGACAGTACTAAGGCATGCAATTAGCTGATGGTAAGTCGCACAAAGCATCAGAAAAGACAATTGGAATAAAAATGATACAGAAAAGAACACATTGGTGGTTCCTGCACCAGTTGATTCAATTGCAAAATCAGTAGATAAAGATGATTTATTTGACATACCAGTTAATTCGAAAGCAAGATAATCAGAGAGATCTCAAATGTTAAGAAATCTCTGTTTGAAGAAGTGACAATGCGAAGGTTCTTCAAAGAACACCAAAAATCAATCAAATCCATATTTAACAAGAGCTGTTTGTAAAACATGTATGTCCCCTTTGATGCAATCAGTAATGTGAAAAAAGTCGAACTATCCAAGGACCCGTTTTTAAAGTAAAAGTCACTGTTAAAAATAAGGCCTTATAAATAAAATGTACGTGTGGCCTTAAAAAGAACAACAACAATTTAAGCCGTACAAAAACCTGCTGGCCTTAAAGAAATGGCCTTAAAAATTCATGTGGCCAAAAAGGTCCCTGTGGCCTTGACCGTTCACCTACTGACCTCAATATCACTATGGGTCATCTGCTGGTCGTGACTAACCTGCATATCAAGTTTCATGATGTTAAGCCTACCCGTTCTCGTGTAACAATCAAGAAACCATCCGAGGTCACTGTACCCTTTGACATACTGACCTCAAAATCAACAGGGGTCGTCTGCTGGTCATGACAATCCTCCTACCAAATTTTCCAGATGCGATGCCCAAGCGTTCTCAAGTTCTTGTCCGGAAACCGTTTTACTCTTCCCGGTCACTGTGACCTTGACCTCTGACCTACTGACCTCAAAATCAATAGAGGTCATTTGCTGGTCATGATCAACCTCCACACCACGTTACAAGATGCTAGGTCCACGCGTTCTTGAATTATCTTCCGGAAGCCGCTTTTCAATTCCGGGTCACTGTGACCTTGACCTTTGACCTACTGACTTAAAAATTGTAAGTCATTTACTGGTTATGACCAACCTGCACACCAAGTTTGAGGATTGTAGGCCAAAGCGTTCTTAAGTTTTTGTCCAGAAGCCGTTCTCTGTAATCGTGATCAGTAATCGTAATCCATTGTAATCAAATACGTTTTGCCAAATAATCGACAGTAATCAGTAATATAAACAATTTTCGATTACTTGTAAAGTTGTAATCGTAATATAATCGATTACAGACCTGAAACTTGATGTTATCATCTATTACATTTTCGATTACTTTTGATTTCATTGATATTTCGAACTCGATTTTTTTTAAATAGAAGTAAGTTTAGTATTTGTAGTGTGTATATTTGGATATATGTTGTTTTTTTTTGAAATGAATATTGTTTAAAAAATAATAAAAAACAAAACAAATAAAAAACCGTAATGTACAAAGTATCAAAAAGTGAAAATATTCCTATAGAAATACTAACAAGTTTAATTTATGTTTTATAGTGTTATACTGATCTGCCTTACAGATCACAAAGAAAATGTTTGCACCTTATTTATATAAATATGCTTTCAACTAGTTCATACACTTCTTTTCAAGGTCTTAGTAAAAGAACTATTAGGTTTTCGACCATGTTCAGTCCTAAGGCGTTATATCAGTAAAGTCAGATTTCCATGAACTGTTATTGGAGATGTACTCAGTAAATTCTGTGATATTGTAAAATATTTGGTAGTTACTATGTCATGGAAAAGTCATTTCGATATTCCGGAACCTTTTCCTTCTGAAGGCACTATAAGACTTCAATGCCTTCATTGCCAAGCATTGATATCTGGAAATGCAAAAACAACTTCCAATTTTGCAACTCACATAAAGGTAAGAATTTTATTGCTGTATTGAAATAAATCTTTAAGTACAGATCTATACAATAAACTTTATTTTACATAAGATATTAACGATAACATTAGCTAGTTCCCGACAAACAATGTAGTATAATAATAACAAGTAAAGGGCCTAGAAGTAACGTATTTAGAACATTTTATTTGTATCATGCAAGCATGAGTTTCTGATATGATTCAATGTGATCAATATTTATGTTGGTATCGTAAGTTTTGTGTATTTGAACTATCGTGCATGCTTCGCTAATGTTCGAACTTAGTTCAGAATTCTCTAATACAGTAACGTATATGTTCGAAAGATTGCAATCTATGTGTTTGGTATAAACGTAAATCATATTGTTGTTGTGGTATATTCTGTGTGTTAATGACATGAGTAAAAATGTAGTCTAAGCTATTGTGTGTTTCTTTTTATTTAAATAATAATATATAAACATGAATGACAGACGGACAGGCAGCTAGGCAATCTATTACGTCTCTGATATAATATCTATCTCTGGATACTGCCAACCCTTCTCGCAAGTGTTATAGGCAGAACTAAAGTGCACGTCGGAAATGTTAGTCTATAGAGTGAAATAATAAAAAATCTGGCAGTTAGTTTTGTCAGGTTAAAGTGAGACTTAGCAGAAAGTATCCAAGCCAAGGTTAAAATGTTAGCATAATTGATAACAGATAACAGAAATACAATTAAAACATAAAAACATTGATCATCTGACTCATACTGAATGCTTGAACTAGCCAAGGTCAGGTAGAGTAGCAATGTTACATGGGAGTTGGTTCCAAAGGCTGATACTATGTTGGGAAAATGAGTACGTGTGGTATTCAGAGGTAGCATGTATCTGCCTTAGGGACAGGGGGTCATGTGCCAGGTGAATCTGATAGGTGTTTGTAGGTAGGATGGAAGTTTGATTGCTACGATGTTGTGATATATTTTGTAGAACATAATGAGCCTGGAGTCGAATTTCCTGTGCTGCATTGACCGCCATCCCAGATCACCCTGCATGGCTGTAACCCTCGAGAGAGAGAGAGAGAGAGAGAGAGAGAGAGAGAGAGAGAGAGAGAGAGAGAGAGAGAGAGAGAGAGAGAGAGAGAGAGAGAGAGAGAGAGAGAGAGAGAGAGAGAGAGAGAGAGAGAGAGAGAGAGAGAGAGTTACGTTTTACCCACCGTATTGCACGCATCTGGACCATCTCTATCATATTGATATTGGTTTTTGTATAAGGGCTTCAGATGGTAGAAACATATTCTACCTTTGGCCGGACAAGGGACTTGTATGCCTGTTCTTTTACTTTTTCATTGCTGGTAGTTATATTCCGTTTAATGAATTCCAGAGTTCTGTTGGCATTGGTTGTTATCATTGAGATGTGAGTATTATAGCTAGGATCTGATGATAAATTTAGATCAAGATATTTAGTATAATTAGGGACAGCTAGGTTCTAAGGCTTGGCCATGAAGATAGTATTCATTTTTAATGACATGTTTATTCTTAGTGATGTGTAGCACTTTTTAGACATTTTAACGGATTAAACTCCATGTCCAACTGCTTCTCCCAGACCTGCATATTCAATACCTATATTTTGTTGCATGTACTGAGAATCAGAGAGTGAGTTAGTTGATGGTGAGGTATACCGCAGTGTCACCTGCAAAGAGTCGAACTTGGGATTTAGAAACAGAAGAAGGAAGCTGGTTGATGTAGATTAGGAAGCAGCGGGGCCCAAAAACGGAGCCTTAAGGGTATAATATATAAAGTAGCGTCTGCACAATCTATATCATAGACCTACATAAACAGAGGTCCAGTGTATATATTGTCTGCGAAATCCTTCTTTGTTTATTGTGTCTGCATTTTTCGTCTGCATATTATACTGTCCCGTAGACCAATAACAACAACAACATGGCAGACGCACTGCAAGTTTGCGTGAAATGGAGTGGAAACGAATACAAGTTAACAGAACTGACACCCCAGCAGACTGTCTCAGATATGAAGAAATTGATAGAAAGAGAAACTGGGGTGCGACCTGAGCGGCAAAAACTGCTTGGTCTGAAGTTTAAAGGTGAGAATAACCTTCCAAATTTCGCTCATAATGACTGGAACTACACATGTACGCGGACTATGATAAGTTTCGGATAACAAAGGCTTTGCGCGTTCACCTGATACATATATATATAAAATCAAGATTTTCTATTGGCATTTTTTAACATGTAGTATTCCTCTTAGGTAGAAATTGAATGAATTCTAATTGTTTACACATATTAATGGACAATGTTTTAAAAGTGCACACCTGAACTGCAAATGCCTATTTTTATATTTTGTTTTTGTCAGGTGCAGCATATAAACCGGGTACACTTAAGTTGTTTTCGCTAATCTGTCATAATTTCCACTTTGAAGGCAAACCGATTTTACATGTTGACATTTTGGAATTCTCAATGTCAGACAGTTATAAAATTATCAGATCTGCGAAAAGGGTCACACTGAAATGCCAAATTAATTAGGCTGCACCTACCCCTGTAGGTAAAGAATCAATGAATATGTTAATTTAGGAGCAGGTCAGTGGTCCAGTTGTTAATGCTTCACTTGGAATCCAGGGATTGCAGGTTCAATCCCCCACTCCCCGACAGACAAAACTAAGTCTTTTGGATGAGACCTAAATCTGAGGTCCGATGTATCGGTGTTGAAGAACCAGCTTGGGTCTCTGGAACGGGTATGTTCTGTATCGTGCAGTATCCTCCGGAACCTTAAAAAAATAAATAGCTAAACTTTTCTTGGGCCGTTGGTCATATGGATTATCTGGTACCCAGTGATTTTTTTACTTTTTTTGGCAACAGCCCATGCCTTTCAAATTGGGAATTTTTTAGCGCGATAAACTTTAAAATTGGGAAAAATTAACAAAACTTTATAAAAAAAATCATTTTGAAAAGTTTTATTGTAACTAAGATAAATTTATGTCATTTAAATGTCCTTGCTTCTTTAATTTACAACTTCATATTTCTATGTTTCATTCCTTTAAAGCTCACAGTCCACTAAACATACGTTTCTCATTATTCAGCTCATTTTTTTGGTGACATAAACGCCTTACAGTGTCCAAACTATGATGTGTAAGACGATTTAACTTTACAAAAAGATGTTCGAATGTACGGAGTGCCGATGGCGTGTTTAAGTTTTTAAGCCTTTTTTGGGGGAATTTTGACCATTTTTGCCAATTGGGAAGACGCCGAATTTCGGAGGCAAATCGGCGCAAAAAAATCACTGGTTACCAAAGATAAAACTCTAAAGTACCGACGTAACTTAAAACTTCTAGCAGTTACATAGATTGTGCTCTTGCATTTTCTGTAGGAAAAGTGCCCGATGAAACTGTTATGCTTGGTGACCTTAAACTCAAGCCAGGAACAAAAATTATGATGATGGGAACTAGAGAAGAAGAAATAGTGAGTATCACAATTATTTTGCGTCTAGAACCCTTCAGAAATGAGCTTTTTAGGGATATGGCTTTTATTCTTACATATTCAGAATTTTAGAAATTACATGTGCTTTGGTGTGTGATAGCCATTCATTAAATTTTGCTTGTAAGCTCACCTAAGCACCATCACGAAGTGCTCATGGTTAGCTATTGTGATCACCCTGTGTCCATTGTCTGCTGTGTGTTGCCAGCAGTTTCATTTAAACAACATTATCTCACAAACAACTTGGCCGAATCAACGATACTTTGCAGGTATGCTCTATCAAAGTTACATTTTGTATGTAGCATTGTCTAGTGACCCTCTCTCAAGTTTGTTCAAATCATGCCCCAGGGATCACTTGTTTTACATCAGTGGAGTTATAATGGGAAATCTTCAAACACAATTTTGTCTGAAACCTTTTGGCCCAGAAATGTACAGTAGAGTTGACTAGTGTATCTCTCTCAAGAGTTCAAATAAATGCACGCTTCTGGGACATAGTCCCAGGGATTTGTAAATATTGAAATCTTTAAAAGAATTCTAGTCAGAAAGTGCAAGGCCGAGATATTAAATATTTTGTGTTTAGCATTGCCTAGTGGTCATGAGCTAAGTTTGTTCAAATCATGCCCTTGAGGTTGAAATCGACCACGCCTGTAGACACATGTTTTACATAGATTATATAGGAAAAACTGTAAAACATACTTACTTTGTTGGTATCATACATGCCACAAAGGATTGAGTTGATGATGGGAGATTTTTGCAAAAAAGCTGGGTTTTGGGACGTTTTGCTGGGAGATGTTTTTAAGCAGGAAATCATGCATGTCTAAGGACGTATTTGCGTATTTACACAAAAAAACGCCTATTTCAAACATTAGTGTACTATTCCCTTAGTAAAGGATCACAGAAATGTTTAAATCTGCGTATCTCTTTACCCACCGTTTTGGAAAAGAATGCTAATAATCCGACGACGATTCCACGGTTTCCATAAAACTTTGAGGAAATGTGGGTCCCTAATCATCGCAATCTGCAATATACAGTTTGACAGCTGATAAATTGAAGGCATCAGACTTTATGCACTCTCATTCATTCAGAAAGCAAAGGGTTTCCGTTGATTTATCACAGCTGAGCATAGATGCATGATTGCATGGACACCAGAAAATGGATGTGTAAATTTGGTGCTGTTACGAAAACATCAAATATCTTTTTTTTGTCAAACTTGGTTAAATGATTTAATTAGCTGCATGTTTGGAGTGTAGTTACTTGTTTGACGGTTGATTATTGGCTAATCGTCGCTGTTTGAAAAGTTCATGAATCACCGCTAACTGTCCTCAGGGTAATTTACCTAAGATGATAGTGACAATTACAAATCTAACACCAACTAGTGTCAACAAATCAGTTTTGTCACCTAATCGACTGTACACAATACTAGTACTTTTTCATTATCGATATCACATGTCAGGGTATTGACCATGTATATAGGATATATTTTATGAACCTCATTTTTCTTCCAAAATTATAATTTACTGGGAGTTTTTAGTGTTTTTGCGAGCTTTGTCGGGGCGCCGGGTTAGGGTCTAAATATTGGGAGAACGGCATGTATGGTTAGTGAGGATTAACCTGGAATTTTTCAAAATAATTTCAGAAATCTGGGTTCAAGATCACTGTTTGTAATAATATACCCAAATAAGGGATATACTGCCATCATGGCCCTCTTGTTTATACACATGTTATAGAGACAATGGATGGATGCACACAATACAAGGTGTGAAATCTTTTATAAAATCTGACCAAAGATTTTGTTATATCCTGTTTCAGAGCAAAATAGCAGAACCTCCAGCAGATTTACCTGAGGTTGTAAATGACTTTGATATAGATGAAGAGGAAATTGCAATAGAGAACAGGTTTGTATAAAAATTACATAAAAATGAATAAAGAAAACTGCACAAAACCAAGTTTATCAAGGTGAACACAAGCATAACTAAATGCTAAGAAATAGTAGTATGCTGTTGTTGTTGTTTCTTTTTGAAGTTTGAAAAATACCATGGACGGGTTCATCTTTCAGTTTGAAAAATACCATGGACAGGTTCATCTTTGAGTTAGGAAAATACCATGGACAGGTTCATCTTTGAGTTAGGAAAATACCATGGACTGGTTCATCTTTCAGTTAGGAAAATACCATGGACAGGTTCATCTTTGAGTTAGGAAAATACCATGGACTGGTTCATCTTTCAGTTAGGAAAATACCATGGACAGGTTCATCTTTGAGTTAGGAAAATACCATGGACAGGTTCATCTTTCAGTTAGGAAAATACCATGGACTGGTTCATCTTTCAGTTAGGAAAATACCATGGACAGGTTCATCTTTCAGTTAGGAAAATATGTAAATGATCTGCACTGTTTGCAAGAGTGTACTTCAAAATCCCCTTAGCTGAAATCCCCTTGGTCCAAAAATGGCATAGTAGTCATAATCCCCTCAATAGATTTTACAAGTGAAAAGCATATATATTGAATGAAAAAAAACTACTAAATGTTTTATTAGTCTCTAGTTTTACTTTACTATAGCGAATGATTGAACATTTTTATGCCCCCGAAGGGTGGCATATTAAAATCGCACCGTCTGTCCGTCCGTCCGTGCGTCCCCACTTACAAATTCGTGTCCGGACTGTAACTTTGTCATGCATTGAAGGATTTTAAAATAACTTGGCACACATGTCTAGCACATCAAGACGACGTGTCGCGTGCAAGACCCACATCCCTACCTCAAAGGTGAAGGTCACACTTGGAGTATGAAGGTTATGGAATCCTCTATATATGCACACATTCGTGTCCGGACTGTAACTTTGTCATGCATTGAAGGATTTTAAAATAACTAGGCACACATGTCTAGCACATCAAGACGACGTGTCGCGTGCAAGACCCACGTCCCTAGCTCAAAGGTCAAGGTCATACTTAGAGTTTGAAGGTAATGGATTCCTCCATATAAGCATATATGCACACATTCGTGTCCGGACTGTAACTTTGTCATGCCTTGAAGGATTTTAAAATAATTTGGCACAAATGTCTAGCACATCAAGACGACGTGTCGCGTGCATGACCCACATCCCTACCACAAAGGTCAAGGTCACACTTAGAGTTTATAGGTAATGGAATCCTGTATATATGCATACATTTGTGTCCGGACTATAACTTTATTATGCTTTGAAGGATTTTAAAATAACTGTGCACAAATGTCTAGCACATCAAGCGGATGTGTCGCGTGCAAGACCCAAGTCCCTACCTCAAAGGTCAAGGTCACACTTAGTGTTTAAAGTAATGGAATACTGTATGCATGATCACTCTGTCATGCATGGAAGGATTTTAAAATTACATAGCACATTTATTGAGCACATGGAGAGGACACAGACTGTGAGGCACCTCTTTCGGGGGCATTCGTCACTTGGGAGGGACAGCTCTTGTTTTTTAATGAAATTACAATGTAAAATCCATTGAGGGGATTATGACAACTATGCCGTTTTTGGACTAAGGGGATTTCGATCAAGGGGATTTTGAGTGTTTCCTGTTTGCATGTGCCACTGGAGTTTTTCCAAGTTTTGGGTAGACACCCTAGCCCCTCAATTTAGGAAAATCTAGCATGATACTTGTCTAAAGGGGAAGGAAAAATCCTTGTGTGAAATCTCATTTTGGGGAAAACTGCATGATTTTAAAGAAATTTTATTTGTGACGCCCTATACCGGTTCCTGATATGTGAGGTAAAAATGCCCAGAAGGAAGAATTATTTGTTCCCAGGAGGTCCAATAAGGGAACAGAATTTGGAGCATTTCTAAAAACGATCAGAAATAGTAACTGAAAGTAGAGGATAATAGCTGTATCAACTTTGACTATATTCAGTATATTAAATCATTGAGTTCATTTCATACTTGTTCATGTTTGAGTAACATTATTTCAGGGAGGAGTTCCTACAGAAGATAGAGAAGAGAGTAAAAGACTACAAAATTGACATTATTGCAGAACCAAGAAAGGGAAAGAAACTTCTTGTGCTTGATATTGACTATACACTTTTTGGTAGGTTTTCTGATGAACTCTTACACTAGGGCTATCATGTTTATAGTACACAAACGCTCATAAACAACATAGCTTTGTGAGCTATGAACTCGCCTGCAACATTTGTGGTGAATTTTTAACAATATATCACAGGTAAATGTAAGTTCTAAGTATTGATAACTGGCAGTGCATGAGGGATACTAGTAAATATGATTTTATTTGTGCTACAGTAGATCAGTCAGTGTATCAGCTTTGCAGGAAATGTAGAACTAAATGTAGTCTTTATGAACTATGTGAAAATCTTGACAGCCCTACCCACCTCAGTGACTATACTTGAAATTATTAACCTCAATGTTAATATTTCACAGTGGTTGCGGGTTCGAGCCCCACTGGGGTCACAAACATACTTCCTGATATGACACCAGTACTGGTTTTTCCAGGAAGCAGACTCGAGAGTGACTCCATAAGCTACGTACCAGCTTTCTTCACAATCGAGCTAAAATAAATAAGTATAAACTAATATTTCATAGCTAACCTCTTGTGTTTGGTCTTGTAGATCACAGATCTGTAGCAGAGACAGCCAATGAACTGATTCGACCATTCCTGCATGAGTTTCTCACCTCAGCATATGATGATTATGACATAGTGATCTGGTGTAAGTGTATTTTAGTGTAAACTTGTGATAGGGGGGTGGGATGTGTCACCCTTATTTCATATCATTGTGACAGACTCTCCAAATCAATAAATGATAAATAGACAGGGTCTCACTGTATTTACAATAATCATAAATGGAGTACATGTTAGACAGGATCTCCCTGTATTTACAGTAATGAAGTAGAGTCTTGCTGTATTTTTACAGTGGTGGAATACCATGTACCAATAGTTGGAGTTTTAATTGTAGCTCTGTTTAATTGTGGAGAAAACAGAGTTTAACAGGTATATAGGTGTAATTCCTGGATACACTGTGAATTGGGTTTGATGGGCAACAGGTTACAACCTATTTTCTCTGGGATTAGCACCAAATACCTTACCAACCATACAACTGGTAGGTCATACTTGAAATTACAGAACGGACATTTCTAGCTTGTATATTTCATTATTTTTAATCAAATGCATACAGAACTATTTCTGTTGTAGCGGCGACTGGTATGAAATGGATTGAAGTGAAAATGAAAGAACTTGGTGTAACAACACATGCAGCATACAGAGTCTGTTTTATGATTGACAGTGGGGCAATGATTAGTGTGCATACACCAAAGTATGGAGTCATAGAGGTTAGTGTGTGCATACACCAAAGTATGGAGTCGTAGAGGTTAGTGTGTGCTTATACACGAAGTTGGGGAGGTTTTTTTCTTATACACCCCCCCCCCCCCCCCCCCCCCCCCCCCCCCCCCCCCCCCCCCCCCCCCCCCCCCCCCCCCCCCCCCCCCCCCCCCCCCCCCCCCCCCCCCCCCCCCCCCCCCCTGAAGGGGTCTGGGTGTGTGTGCTTATACCTGAAGTATGGAGTCATAGAGGTTGTGTGTGCTATACACCAAAGTATGGAGTCATAGAGGTTAGTGTGTGTGTGCATACACCAAAGTATGGAGTCATAGAGGTTAGTGTGTGCTATACACCAAAGTATGGAGTCATAGAGGTTAGTGTGTGCTATACACTGAAGTATGGAGTCATAGAGGTTAGTGTGTGCTTATACACTGAAGTATGGAGTCATAGAGGTTAGTGTGTGCATACACCAAAGTATGGAGTCATAGAGGTTAGTGTGTGCTTATACACCAAAGTATGGAGTCATAGAGGTTAGTGTGTGCATACACTAAAGTATGGAGTCAACGAGGTTAGTGTGTGCTTATACACCAAAGTATGGAGTCATAGAGGTTGGTGTGTGCTTATACACTGAAGAATGGAGTCATAGAGGTTAGTGTGTGCTTATACACTGAAGTATGGAGTCTTTGAGGTTAGTATGTGCTTTTACACCAAAGTATGGAGTCACAGAGGTTAGTGTGTGCTTATACACTGAAGTATGGAGTCAACGAGGTTAGTGTGTGCTTATACACTGAAGTATGGAGTCATAGAGGTTAGTGTGTGCTTATACACCAAAGTATGGAGTCATAGAGGTTAGTGTGTGCTTATACACTGAAGTATGGAGTCATAGAGGTTAGTGTGTGCTTATACACTGAAGTATGGAGTCATAGAGGTTAGTGTGCACTTATACACTGAAGTATGGGGTCATAGAGGTTAGTGTGTGCTTATACACTGAAGAATGGAGTCATAGAGGTTAGTGTGTGCTTATACACTGAAGTATGGGGTCATAGAGGTTAGTGTCCTCATACACTGAAGTATGGGGTCATAGAGGTTAGTGTGTGCTTATACACTGAAGAATGGAGTATGCTTATACACTCAAGTATAGAGTCATAGAGTTTAGTGTGCTATGAAGTCTTAGAGATTATTGTGTGCTTATACCAAGTAAGGGACAAAAACACACATGGTAGCAAATGTGTGCCTTTTTGTTGAAGGGTTGTTTGTACAACAAAGAATGTCAGTATACCCCCTAAAAAAATTTTGGGGGGTTAAGGACGGTGGTTGGTTGGTCGGTCGTCGGTCCTTGCCAACCTCTTTTTTTTTCTTGGAATTGGGGGATCACATTTATGGATAGGTCTAGTGTTTTATTTGACATGTTTCGATTTTGTCATACTGTAAGGGGTGGGGACATATCAAACCTGGGACAAACAATTCTGTAACACAATTCTAAATAAAAATTGCACAAGAGGAAGAGTAAAGTGTAACATTAGGCTGTCTATTTGAAACACTGAAGTATTAGAAGCATTTTCATATTTCCCCTATGCTTATACCTCAGGTATTGAGTCATAGAGTTTAGTTTTCACATATAACTATGTGTCTGGGGGGGGGAAATAAAGGGGGGGGGGGGGGGGGGGGGGGGGGGGGGGCTTTATCTGATTGATACACTTTATCATTGAACAATAGTGCTTCCAATTTGCACAGCTTTTACATATAACTATGTCTGTCTGGTTGATATACTTCCCACAACTGTCGTTTGTTGTTAAGATTAAATAAGTTGAAATTTACTTGCAGGTAAAACCACTAGGTGTGATATGGGGAAAGTTTCCACAGTGGGGACCACAAAACACAATCATGTTTGATGACATTAGAAGAAACTTCATTATGAATCCACAAAGCGGTTTGAAGGTAAAAACATGAACAGTGAGAAGGGTACTGTTGTAGAACATTGAATTGAGTTTTTAGAAGCTTGCAACTGTTGTATTTACTTCCACAAAAGCCTAAAAACATTACAGGAAGCTTTTGTAAGATTTTTTTCTTAAATGTACATGAAGATAATCAATAACTGTTGAATAAAGAGGAGAAAATATCCGTCTTCATTTGTGCTGTCTGTTTTTTTTGTCCATCTCTGTCACAGGGGAAAATTCTTTTATGCAAATTTCCTGGTGTGATAACTTATGGTTGGTGCCTCGTTGTGTAAATTTATTCCAACTGCTACACACAAATTTACAAAAAGTTTGCTTTTTGTAGATGTTCTCTGATGACTAAAGGTGAGAGATGAATAGTTTTGTTTGCCTTTATGTTTGATTGATCATTTTACTTTTGATTCAGATTCGTCCATTCAGACAAGCTCATTTTAACAGAGAGAAAGATAGAGAACTACTGAAATTGTCAAAATACCTTAAAGATATTGCACCATTAGAAGACTTTACGTCACTAAACCATAAAAAATGGGAGAAGTAAGTACCGTACATTACAATGTTATTGCTGCAACCGTGTAAAACTTTGTGCTTTACTGCAGCTTATCAGCATATTGGACCTTTGTTTCTAGCAAATATAAGTTAACAGCATAACTGTTTCATTTAATGTACTTTGTCATGACAGCTTTTGATTGGTTAAGCAGAACTCCTTGTCCATGTATTAAACGTAATCACATGACATCACATTTCATAACAATCAAAGTTAGCCGTATAGAGCTTCTGTGCAGCAATTTCCTGCTGGATGGATTGAGGCAAATGGTGATAAATTATAACTAAAGGTCCTTACCCAAAGAAACACTGAAGCAGCTGGTTTCCAGCCTTTGACCATGCACTCTTAGGAAAGCGATTGTAACCACTGCATCAAGATGTTTGCTGTGTGAATTGCTTGTACATTATGCCCTGGCACATTTATCAGTAGTTGAATCTAATGAATTTCTCATCTGTTTAAAGACATAATTTTGGCTGTCAAAGATACAAATTACAAAGACCTTGTTTTTATTCTAATGATACTGTATTTAGTCATATTTTGTTCAGTCCTTATTTCCTATATTTTCTTGTCCATAGCATAACTCTTAATTTAAAAGTGCTGAAGGAAATGTGTTCAAATTACATTAAAGGCAAGTGCAGTGTCCAAGAACCATTACCCTTTATTGCCTTACTTGTAAATTATATCCCTGTATTTCCTGTAAATTTTCTGACATATCACCTTGCTGCAATGATTTTATGCCAAACTTTGAATATGGGTAATTTTGGTAATGTATAGTAATGCAATGAACTTGACCGATATTCAAGTGTCACCACTTGGCATGCATTCATCACTTATGAGTGACAGCTCTTGTTATATAGTCATGACCCTTCTTGGACTAGTTATATCCACTTGAATTTGCGGTTTTTCTTTGATGATGACATACCTTCTTTGGTAATTTTCAGTTGCCTTCTTGTTTTCAGGTACAGACCAAAGAGGAAACATGATTCAAATCAAACAGAGGAAGAAGTCTCATCAAAAGACATGAAAGACGAAGGTTCAAGGGACAAAACCGGAAGTTGACAGCTCAGTCAGCTAGCTAATATTAGCACCAGTCACATTTCAGTCATTAAATGTCGTCAAACTGAAACAGAATCTCCGATAAGGGAGATACATCGTACATTTCTCATATAGACGTGCATGGTGAAATAAGGCATTGGCATAAAGTTTCCTGGCAATCAAAGCAAGGGAGATGCATTGTACATTTCTCATATAGATATGCATGGTGGAATCAAAATCATAGCAATGTCGAAGTTTCTTAGTTGTTTTTCGTTGATGCTTGGTGCTTGGAGATCTCTTCTTCTCTTGATATAGACAGAATGGGGGATTATTGACATTGTCATGTACGAGGTCAGTTATCAAGACACTCTTATGTCTGTAGCCATCAACTTAAGATAATCTTGCAAAAACGGCATTTAGAATATGTATTTGTTTTTGTCTGAAAGCAAAAATGAAATCATGGGGCTGCAGACAAAAGAATCTGGTTACCAAAAACTTAAAATTTGTATAGGTATTACTGTCAGCTTTCTCCAGAAATGACTGGCTTGAAATCCTTTCATCTCAATTCAAATTAAAATTACGAATTCAGGTTTGGTCAGTTTGTTGTAGACTTGCAATCCATGCATTGTAATATATTTGTTGTGTAAACAGCCAATGGTTATCATAGTTTAATTATTAGAAAACCAATTTTGAGATCATTCATGTGATAACATTAGTCTAGACCATAAATACCTTTATACCACAATGCTGTAAGCTGGAAAATTGTCAAGGGTATCAATACCAAATTGATAAGGAGACGTTTTGTTTGACTTATATGACTAACAGGAGAGGGGCATTGATTGCTCCACAAATACTTCTTTGGGGATATTTTCTTCTTTTAATAGTAACAGTTATGAATAGATACCTGCATATATAGACCATGTGTATGTATATTTTTTAGCTCACCTGAGCAAAATGTGTCCAGGTGAGCTGTTGTGATCACACTGTATCAATTGACCTTTGTTGTGTGTCATCAACAACTTAATTCAATTAAAATCTCCCAAACCACATGGTAAAATATTTAACAATACGCAGAAAGTTTGTTTGGTGGTCCTGTGTCAATTCTATTAAATGCGGAAAGCTTGTATAATTGTTCTATTTTAATCTGTAGTGTAAACTGTATACCTTGCTTGCTGCCTTTCCTCACAAATAGAGACTTTGTTTTTTTGTTTCTGAGTCTGGCTGTTAATCAGTGCTGTGCTTAAGTACATTAACTGTGTTAAAGTGGCACTCCCTACATCTAACAGAATATATTCTCGAAACATAGATTATGTGTTCAGTGAACTTAAAATGATAAATAAATACAATTTCCAAGAAGAACTTGTGGCGAAAAATGCCTCAGTTTACCACAATCAATATAGAGGCTTTCTGTAATAAATCGCATCCACCCATTAATTGTACAACAACAACTCTACATAGATTATTGAATTGTTTACGGTACTGCAGTATATTTTAAACCACAGATTTTACCGATAATGACTGGGAATGCATACCTGAAAAGTTATTATACTTGCAAAGATTCTATTATTTATGTTTTGGAGGTTATTTAGTTTGACATCAGTTATAGGGTATGTCCCTTTAAAGGATTACTCAATTTATAGTAAATGTATCTCTTTTTGGAAAAATATGAAGATCTTCATGTCAGAAACAACTAAGCCAAGAGCATGGACTTCGTTTAGTAGGCATACATGTCAAGTTTATGGGAAAAATTAATTGATTTCCTTGAATTAGACCTGATTTCCCAAGCATACAGAAAGCGAAAATAACTTTGTTTTGTGAGATATACCTCATGCTCACAGTAATTTTTACAAACTGAAAGCTTTACCTGCACTGTTTCAAACACCTGTTTAGCCTAATAATAACGGTTTTTGGCTTGTCTGATTTTTGAAAAAAAAAGATTAGCTATTGTTGTCACTTGATTGTTGTTGTCATTGTTGTCGTTGGGGTTGATTAAGTTTTGCATTTTGGTCACTTACATGGAAACTATTGAAGCTATCACTTAGAAACTTGGAAAACGTTTTCATCTAATACCCTTCTTCACATTGTACTGAGTGTGGTAAAAAAACATGAATTTTGGTCGATTTTGAGAATTGGACATAGCTTCTTCATTTTTTGTTGGACTGATTTCAAATTTTCACAAACAATTAATGGATAATGTATTTCAACATAATCAAATGGGATTTTGAGGTGAGGGTTGATATTTGGTATTTTTGGACTTTGTCATTTTTAGCTAGTCTGATTTTTTAAGTTTTGCCTTTACGTCACTTTGAAACTTAGAATACCTGTACACTATCAAATGTGCTATAGAATGAAGGAAGAGTTTTACAATACATGACTCTGTCATGTGTTTTGACTGGATAATTGCCCCTTCTTAACTAAGAAAGTTTCACACACAATGTTTTTGCAACAGTGAATATAATGCAACAAAACTTAGTTTATAGGGAGTATTTATGAATATCTTTAATTGGATTTGGTTTTTAGGGTCCAAGGGTTAAGGTAATTGTTACTTAAAAAAGGAAGACTGTAATATATTCAATATATTGAGTTACATTTGACATAACATAACCAGCTTTTGTTTGTAGTAAGTATTTTAGAAGATCTTTAATGGGGTAGTGTTTTGGGGCTCCTGGGGTCAAGGTCAAAGTCAATGTAGCTAAAAGAAGAAAAACAATAATATATTCAATATCTTTATTTATGACCGACACAATATAACTTAATTATAAAGTATGTTAAACATATGAATAAAGACTTTTATTAGGATTGTGTTTGGGGCTCATGGGTTCAAGGTCAATGATTTTTTTTCTAAAAATAGAAAAATGGGAAAAATACAAAACCTTTTGTTGCAATTTAATTATTTGTGACCAAACTTAGTGTCTAGTTAGTGTTTACACAAAACCTTTTGTGGGATTGTGTTTCGGTGTCAAGGTCAAGTACTCTGTGCTTAAAAAATGGTAATAAATAAATCGTAAAAGGATAAAATCAGACGAGTATCCGGCACCCACAGACAGTGCTCTTGTTTATAGCTGTTATTCTGCTATGTTTCACTACCAAAAAGTATACACTTTCAAATTTTTGTTTTAACCAGGCCCTCTCCCCCCGGAACCCTCGCACCTAATTTACAATTAAAAACATCATGCTGAAACTAAAAGGATTTTTCATTCACAGATGAAAAAAGGTGAAAAGATTACCAATAATTTGTAATTAAAGATGAAATACAGTAAAACAGGTATGAATGGTATACTTTTTGCCTTTTGCCCGGGGATGGGGGACAGGAGAGTGATATGGTAATGGTCTATGTATGTGTGTTCATCCAGCATTCTTGTCTGGGTTATTTCTCGGTGGACAACTTACTTGAATTCAGTGAAACTTCATAGACTGCTTTACTACCCAGAGGAGATACGCATATTATCAACATGGTCCAGGAATATCGTAAAACGATTCCATATACGCATTTCAGATCATTGTTACAGTGCTTTGCTATACTGAAATGCAGAAAAATCGTCAGAATAAGCCTTTTGTATTTTCTTTAGAAGTGTGTCATCCACTTGTCTGAATGCCCCAAGCATCGCTTCTGTCCGCTGTTTCTTTCTGTCTGTTGGTGATAGTGGATGTGTTTTAATTTCTTTCAGAATAACTTGTGTTACATAACTAGGTGTAATCTTAAAATTTGAACTAAAAAGTTCGTAAGGAAAATAAGACTTTTTACCAATGTAACCTTGGATTTGAAAAGAATGCCAAATTCTCTCGGCTAAAACTTGTCTGGTCCACACTCTGTTACCTTCAGTGAACTTAGAGAACACAGTTTTTATAATTCCAGGAATTGCAACTTCAGCTCGGGACTCCTCGAGTGATTTTACAATTACGTCATAACTGTCAGCATCTATTTTATCTATGTGGACTTTTCTCAGAACGTACTTAATGTCGTCTGCAAATGATTCTTGTTTTACAACAACGTATTTATCTATCTGACAGATTAATTGCTTAAGCATCGGAAAACATGGTTCATAATGGTTCAGGAGTATATTAGTAGTGCTTTTTAATTGTAAAGCGTATAGAAGGAAGTCCTGAAAAGATACCACGTGTTCATCAAACACTATGGAGCTGTAGTGCGACTTCCCTAGAATGTTTATTAGGAATGGTTTTGATCTTTTCCAGAATTGATGTTGCTTAGAGTAACTTAGAACACCTCTTATAAGGCTCCGACTATTGGGGAGGAAGATCTTATCGACATACGCAGCAAATAGACGTGAATAAGGATTTCGAACCGTTACAATAACAGTAGTTTTGTCCAAACTTGTCGTTTTAAAATTTTTTCCGAAAGAAAGCCCTGTATGGATTTTCTGCCGACTCCGGCTGAATTCTTTCTTAGCCTGACCCGCCCCATTATTTAAGATAGAAAACATCTGCAAGAGAAAAGTAGATCCTATTTTTGGAATTGTCCGCGCATTTAGATTATATCTCTCACTGTGCGTAAGTTTAATTTCATTAGTTGACACTGAATTAGCGTAGCCGTTGGTTTTGCAGTAGTTATGCACGACTTGTGTCCGTTTATCCAGCTCCTTTTCTTTAGATGTATCGAGATCAGTTGATTTGTGTATTGGCTTTGCTTGTATTGAATTACTTGTAATCTTTGGGGAATTTCCGGTTCCTATAAAGAAAACATGTTAAGCAATTACACGATTGAAGAGTCAGAATTTAATCTACACACTCCTTTCGTTGTAGATTTGACTGAATATTATGATGAGGTTATTAGTACATTTGAAATTGAAAGTCCAACATCTGCATAGACTTCATAGATTATTTAATATATTTGCTCGATTACACGTTGTAGATGCTGGATGTTTATTCTGATTATACAAATTTACTTTTAATGGGAGAGGTTTTCACATCTTGGAAAGAATTGAAAATATATAACGATTAAAATAGACTCATTTATGCAGACTTTAAACGACAAACAACTATAAATTTATACAGCAAACGGTTAGGCAAATACAAGTAAGTATGTACATTGTAGTTACCTTGTTTATTGACAGGAATTCTTTCTTGCGATTTAAGGTCAGTAAATACTGCCAAAGAACCTGTATTTTATCTTACTTACTGCTTTTCTTGATCTTTTGGTGAATATTAATTCCGGGCTTATGTTTGTCAGACCTTGCCTGCTTAGGACCAACGATTGCGCTCTGCTTGTCCAAACTTGTCATAGTACTTTTCTGATCTTTTTTAGCGCCAATCAGTTGATCTTCAGAAATCTTTTGGTGAATATCAATTCCGGGCTTATGTTTGTCAGACATTGCCTGCTTAGGACCAATGATTGCGCTCTGTTTGTTCAAACTTGTCATTTGTATACGTGATTCCGAAAGCGGTTTTACAGATATTCCCTTCTGTGTATCAGTATCTGCAGTTGTTGTAGTTGTTAAATACGGGGTGCTAGATTCTGCCTTGATGGCAGTAGTGGTTGCATATGAGCTAGTGGTTTCTATGGCTAATATAACTCGCCTGGTTGTTGCTGAAGTCTCTAATTCTGAAAGATAAATGGTAATTTAAATCTGTCTTCTGTATTTTATCGCGGGTTAAGCTGTCTTTACGTAATATCACTCCCTTTTCGTATACAAACGTATTTTCACATGTTTATGTTCTATTTCAAACATGTCCATAGCTGTCTTCTCATTAGAAACTCCAGCTTCAAACGCACATTTCAAACTTTGTGTCATTCTCCGGTTACCTTTCACAGACAGCATACCCTGGGTTTGTTAAAATATTTTACATATTGATGTGAATACTCACTGATACCGACGATTTTGTCTTTGTTCTGTTGTTCATTATTTCCTTTGTCCACTTTAATACCTTTGATATAATTGTAATTCTGGTCTGTAAATAAAATATGAACTTGTGAATGCGTTCTTGAATATCACACATTTATTAACACAATAGACAACATACTCGTATACAAAATGTATTTGCAATATCATTCCTTCTGTACATTAATATACATGGGTAAAACAGAATGTCCCTGGCTTTGCACATTTCCACAAGCGTGAGTCCGGGAAAGTTTTAAGCCATCTTTACTGAGTACGTGCAATTGGTAACGTGTGCGAAAGCTGCTGAGGTTATTAATAAGCAGTAAAAATGTTGATAAGTTGTTAGCTATGTGTGAGATGATGAAGTCGGAGAAGATTTAAAGCGATGATAACGTATCTGCACATGAAAGGACTGTTACCCAAGTGTTGTCTCACATGAAGACATGAAAAATGCACCTGGAAATGTTTGTCCTTCATATTCAACTTGAAGAATTGGACTGCTGAATTCAAGCGTGGATAAACCAGCACTGAGGATGACCCACGGTCAGGTCATCCTATTTTGTTTGATGTCCTTCACATGAAAACAGTCCGACAATGTTAACAGCAGACGAAAATTTTTTTAGGCTGAACATTTCAAGAGAGTTACTGACACGTTCTCAGCGATCCCAGAATGCTATCTCAAAAGAATTTTGAGCAAGGATAAGATATTGCTGCATCACCTAGATCCAAAGCTAAAAGGTCGAATCAAGGTGCACCACCATCGAAGGCGTTCAATATGTAGGCAACGTTATGATATCACTATTGCAAGGCGGTTATCATGTTGAATTATCTACAGAGAAATCAAACCATCACTGGACAGTACTAGACTGCACAAACATCGCAAGTTGCAGTAGCTGCAGCAGGTGTATGTGGCCTTCCATATCACCTACATTCACCTAATCCAGCACCTTCCTGTAGGATGTTTTTTTGACAGTGATAAGAGCGTCACTGGTGCTGTTGAAGGCTTGTTAGTAAATCAGGAAGAAAACTTAATTAAGCTAGAGCATCTATGGAACAAACGCATCGAAATCAATGGTGATTACGAGGAAAAATAGAAAGTGAATAACAATTTAAGTAAGTTGTTGTATCGTGTTAGGCCAAGGACTTTCCGATGTACCTTCGTAAAATGTCATCGTTTGTCTTGCAGAGTAGAAAGAATGTCTTCATGTAATTTTTAAAGTCGCATTATCACTTTTAATATTCGTATATAAATTAATGAACTAACAGAATGTATCGGATTTGTAATAAAGATAGAACTGTGATCTATACATGTATATACACTAAAACTATGTTGGCATGTAACATATCGCTTCTGCACAAAAAGCATTGTCAGAAAATATTTTTATTTAATTTTTGCTATATCTTTGAAAAAGTACTGGGTTATATGTACGACATGTACTTTCGATGTAAAGATAATTGAAGGTCCCCTTTCTTTGTAATGTTATTAACACTCAATGTGTTAATTGACTTTAAACATATATCACTATTAAAACTTGTCTTCCTTTTTATTACAAAACAATACTAAAAATAGAACACTTTATCCTACAGCACCTAATGTAGATATAGAATCTCGTACTCCTAAACATAAATCACTGCGAGGTTAAGTGAACGTACTGCCGCTGAACAATGGGAGTAGAGTGTAAAATCTATGTCTGGCATTAAGAGAAATAATTCAGTATAAAATTGTTTAAATGCTGTCGGGGCGTCTACAGTTTTCAACACAGTACATACTTGGTCATAATTCAATAATGGTCACTTTAATGGTGAATACCGGTTATTTAACTCAAATGAATGGATTACCTTTCAGATCCGTGTGTGGTTCCGGAAGCCTCCACATGTTGGCCCCAATTCTATGATTCACTGTAAAACATATACAATTAATTTGTTTCTGTACAGAAACACTATTCTAACAGAAAGGAGAAACATATCGTTACTACTACGTAGACGTCCTTTTGGATGTCGTAATAGTTCTTATCGATCAATATGTCAAAACATTTTCTAACGCACTATCGACGTAACGTCTATTCTGATTGGTGACGTCGTTTAAATTTACGACTATTAAGTAATGTATATACAGTCGCAAAATTCGAACGACGTTTTAATTATAGGAATAACTGTTTTGTAATTTTGATATTTGCGACTGTATATACGGCTTTTAATGGTCGCAAATATTTTTAACGGCGACGACGTTAGCCGGAGCGTTTAAAATTGTTTGCGACCATTAAAACCGTATACGGTCGGAAATACCAAAATCACTAAATAGTTATCCCTTTTCTAACGCACAATGTGTCTAAATGCGATAATTAAAACGCCGTTTGAATTTTGCGACTATAAATACGTTATTTGATAGTCGCAAATTTAAACGTCACCAATCATAAACGACGTTACATCGGTAATGCGTTTGAATATCGCATTTCGACACATTGTGCGTTAGAAAAGGGATAACTATTTAGTGATTTTGATATTTGCGACCGTATATACGGCTTTAATGGTCGCAAACAAGTTTATTATTTCTTAAAGCTGCTCGCTCTCCTTTTGTTAAAAACTGTCTGAAACTAACATATTTTAGAACGAATGATAAAGCGAAAAGATTCCAGTATTAAATCATGTGAAGTATTCCTGTAGTTTTGAAAGTATACGCTACCACGGACCTGTATACACATTGTGTATATATGTCCGTGACACTTTTCAGGTATAACTTTTGAAATTACGTTAACATTTGTAGGGTAGCAGTGCTGTCAAACTAAGCCCACCGACATTTACAACATATTTTCTCAAATTACTTGTGGTGTTGATTCAGTACATATGTTTAGTTACCATTTTGGAGAAAATAATATTTTTTCGCCGAAAACTGTGAACGAGCAGCTATGAATAAATAATTTTGGAGTGCTGATACACATTTATTTACCATGGAAGCCTAAGCTATTTAAAGCGTCAACCCCTTATAAAAATGACACGATTTCGATTTTTCGCATAGCACTTAATATTAAAATGTAATGAGTCGTGCTTTATGCAGACATACATATCTCAATATATAACCTCATATTTACGTCATAATTAAATCATAAGGAACGTTGTTATTTGGAGAATTACAACCACTTGCAAACATCCAAAGTTATGTCAGAATGAAAGAGTCTATGTAAAGACAATGTTTGGTTATGACCTGGTCACTTTTCATTCGGCTAAATCAAATGTATAATCTCGAGTTATTGGAAGGTACTAAATGTCTTACCAACTGCAAGAACCAGAAAGATCATTGTCAAAGTCATAACAATGACGAACATCTTAATTCTTCCGAATAAGTTGTTTAAGTAGATAGTTTTTCTTTCAGATGATCTCATTATAAAGCGCTGATATAACGGCTTTAGCTGGAATGAAATATAGAATAATTAACAAGGAAATTGTGTGGCTGGATGGATGGTCTCAAAATTAACTCGAAATATTTAAAGCAGGTATTGAGATTCTTGTGGACTGCTATTCTGTTTGCCTTCCGCAACCAGTATAAAGATTAAATTGATTGTGTTGTGATAGATCTAGGAATCAGACGAATAAAGACTGTAAAGTAACAAAAGGGAAAACTAGAAATGATTACAGCAGTGTTCGGTCTCGACACCTTAGTGCTATTTCTTTGTTAATTGAATTGCATACCGAGTCAAATAAAACAAATGCTGTATTTGTCTCTTTAGTAATATTTACCCTATGTACAGTTGTACAAGATATCTATTCCTGCTAGAAATGCATGTAAGACATCGACTCAAAGGTCTATAAAAGTGAGTGCACATGTAATCTTTAGAATAGTGTCGGCTGTTACACTTTTATGGTTAATAGTGTCGGCAAATGTTACATTTTTATGGATTAAGTACTACCGAAGGGTGGGGATTCCAGTAACTGAAGTGATCAAGACATGTACTATGAAATGGGGATTACAGCATTGAAAGAGAGGTAAAGAGTGATAGACGTATTGATTTGCATGAGCACATTTGAATGTTCTGCCAATTTAACATAACAACCAGATTGGCTACATGATCTCTTATATATAATTTGAGGGACTTGGACGAAGTATATGAAATATGGAGCTTTTTTCGAAAGCTTACAAATAAAAACGTGTAGAGTTTGATTGACACTTTTGTTGATAAATGCGAATTTAGATTGGTCAGTTTTTGACACATGTCAAAGTGAATGTATATTTCATTAACATACATTGTAAACACGACAAATGAACCGCGTGATTAGTTCTTTTTGTGACTGATATAGTTTCGTTACTACGCGTGATAGTAGCTTTACTTTCTTAGTACATTGTAAATATGTATTCCGCGCGATTGTAAATCAAGTGCCTTGCATGAAATGCGAGAGCAGATAACGGAAATGTAAGCTGAATTCAGACAGGTATTAAATTGCTGCATAAGTTTTACATGCACGATTATATGTAACGGTAAACTGGAAAAAGATTTGAGTAGCTGATAGCGATTCCAGCAAGGTCAATTCAGGACAGAGTGAGCTACGAGATACGGGAACAGTAAGTGACATTGAATGTATTCTTCTTGTTAAACTTAATTTTCATTAAATGTGCACAGTTTTTTTCTGTGCATCCATCAGCCTATTAAGGGTCATAGCAAAAATTGAAATAGTCCAACTAATGTTTAGGCTTGCTTTGTAGGTCTACAAATATTCAGCTATTTACAGGCATTGCTTCGTCCGTGTGTCCGTCCGTCCCACTTTTATCCGGAGCATAACTCCAAAAGTGTATCTAAACTTTACACACAGATAGAGGGCATTGAGAGGAAGTGTAATGTCCAAGAACCATAACTCTACCCGCCTAATTTTTTAATTATTCCGCTTTGTTATATTTTCATAAATTTTCTTGTCCGGAGCGTAACTCCAAAAGTAATGAAGGGAATTACTTGAAACCTAATACAGTGATAGAGTACAATGAAGGAAAGTGCAGTGCCCAAGAACCATAACTATATTTTGCCTATTTTTTGTTATTCCCCTTTGTTATGTTTTCTTGAATTTTCTAGTCTTGAGCGTAATTCCAAAAGTACTGATGGGAATTACTTGAAACTAAATACAGTGATAGAGTACAATGAGGGAGAGTGCAGTGCCCAAGAATCATAACTCTACCTTGCCTAATGTTTTAATTAATCGCATTTGTTACATTTTCTTGATTTTTCTTGTCCGGAGCATAACTCCAAAAGTACTGAAGGGAATTACCTGACACAATGTATACACAATGAGGGGAAGTGCAGTATTCAATAACCATTACTCTGTTTTGCCAACTATTAATTATCCCCCTTTGTTACATTTTTTAATTTATCTTGTCCGTAGCATAATTCCAAAAGTACTGAAGGGTATTACTTGAAACTTGATACAGTAATAGAGCACAATGAGAGGAAGTGCAGTACCATAGAATCTAAAATGTACAGTGCCTATTTTTTAAATTACCCCCCTTTATTTCATTTTTTTGTTTTGATGATTACTCACAAAGTACTAAAGACATTCCTTCAAATTGCAACTAATGAGAGAGGACACACAGGGGAAGTGCAGGACCAAGGACAATAACTCTTTTTTTTTTAATTGTCTCCCTATATTGATTTATCTTGTACAGAGTATAATGTTGTCCGTAACATAACTTCAAAAATACTGAAAGGAAGTACTTGAAACATCATACGGTGACAGAGCAATGACGGGAAATACATGTCCGAGAACCATAACTCTACCTTGCCTAATTATTCCCCGCCAAAAACTTACATTTTATTAAATTAGAAACTATACCATATCCATTCCTCTAACCTCGAATTTCTTGGTCATAGAAAGAGCACTTGGCGGAGGGATGGCCATGTCTAACATGGCTCTTGTTTAATATGAGTTTGCAATGTATCAAAAAAGGTGAAAAATAAGAAAACTTTGCAGCATTCTTTCAAATGTTACTGCATTACACGAAATTTAGATCTTTCAAGGAAACAGTTGATGAGTACATAATCTACAGTTCATCTCTAGTTATGATGTTTGGAAGAGTGACTGACAGACTATGTATTTGAGTAATCCAATATTTCTAAGTAATGGAACTATACACAAAAAGAAGGACTAAAATATTATATATCTTAGTAGTATCAAGCACTATCATACCAATATTAAAGAGATTCATCAATATAGAAAAGTAATTGTTTGTTCTGATGGAAATACCTACACAGTCCTGTTTTTATTTTATACAGTAATTGCACTTGGTGATCATCTTCAACATCATTCTGGTCGACCATCATCATTATTGTTAACTATCATTCTTGCTGTCATGAAGATCACCATGTATACACTTGTTAGATCATCAGAAATAAGCATCATGGTCCTCATCGTACCCTTCATAATCTCATCATCATCTCCACTTCCATAAAAATAATAATCATAATAATAATCATCTTCATCATCACCACCACTACCAACACAAATACTATCATTATCATCATAATCATCATCATCACCATCATCACAACCACTACCATCACCCCTACCATCATCACCATCAGCAGCACCACTACCATCGTCATCATCACCACCACGACCATCATCATCAGCAGCACCACTACCATCGTCATCATCACCACCACTACCATCATCATCATTATCATCACAACTACCACTACAACCACCATCTTGATCATCACCATTTTCATTACCATAGCCATCATGAGGAATAATTGTGAATTCTAACTGCGTCACAGATCAATTCTCAGTCTATCATGCTGGTGCTTGGATATTTCTACATCGTTCTTCATCATCAGGTTTAACACTTAATGTATTTAGATCTTTTTTACCGTTTATTTTAAAAAACTTATCTTTTTCTGTTTGGATGTAGATATATTTATTACATGCCCAAGTGTTCTTTGCATTAGTTTGGTCACTTTCCATCATCAGTCTAGCTGCATATGCTATTTCACTTCTAAATCTGTTGAAGTCTGCATTAATGAAGATTTCCTTTCCTGTATCGTTCAGTGTTTTTTCTTCTAGTAGCTACCAGTATGTCTCTATGTTATTTTTTCTTCAGGCCTACTCTGTGACAGTTGTCAATATCTACCTTTGTGATCTGTGCTCCACCCTTTTTTGCAACATTTATTACTATATAAAACACATTCTCATTTTATTTCTCTGACGCTATTATTTCGACTATATTGTCCAGCCTCTTCTTGTTTCATGATCAGCTCATTATTGTGCATCTTTAATGACCCTTAATTTCCATTTTAAGGTAACCTATTTCATTAGCCATCTCTGATGTTGCCTCTTCAACATGTGTCTGGATTTCTTCCCGTAGCGCCTTTCTGAGTACACATGCAATTTTGACGACATCATTATCAGAAATGCTGGCAGTCACTGGGTGTGGAAGAGCTAGAGATGTCAGAGATTCCAGGTGTGGAATAGGTGGCATGTGAGCTTGTATTGGTGGACCCATACTAAACATAGGGCTGTTGGAACATTGCAATATGTAGTGCAGGACTATTTGGGTAAATAGTTTCACTTTGTGTTTTGTCAGCATCTTCAGGATTCCTGAGACAGTTTGTTATCAAATTCTTGCATTGAATTTGTATGAGGTTAACTTTGCTAAATGTGAATTTTAGTACATTTTTTGCTGAATTTTTGTGGGTTTGTCTTTCAGTGTTTAACTGTTTTCTCTTGGTTTGATGTATCGTCAGAGGAAGATACTTTTTGTATAGGATGACCTACGTACTTCTTGTGTTAATAGCTTCATTTCGATACCTTACTTCATTTTGTTGTTTGGGCTCATTTACATATCTCATTTCTGTGTCTTTGATTGTCATTTGTTTACCTTTACACCTGTCTATGAATGTTTTTACATTTGTTTACATTTGTCTGCTTCGCTTCACATGTTTTTCGAACAACACTTTTCGGACAATTCAAACACGACTTATTTCCTCATCATACCCCGTCAAAATTTTATCAGATGCCTTTTCTGTGTTACTTCTTTAATCTCAAAGTCTCATGTTTATGCAGTTTTACCAATCTTTCGGTCATTTTATTAAGTTTAAGCGTATTTCTTTTACATTTTTATGTTTATGATTTTTTATTTGTTGTTGCTGGAAATGTCTTTGTCAACATTAGTTTTTGTCATAAGTTCCCAGTTCAGATGGAACTATCCGTCACTGAGGGAAGCTATTTTGACGGGAACGAGGCTCTGTCGGGGTAAACCTTTTAGTGCATACCGTTTAAAAAAAATTGAATCTTAATAAAAATTTATCAAAATGATGCAATTTTACATAAAAGCAATGATATTCATCTGCTATGTCACGAGAATTACCTGGGACAAGGGGGTGCTAAAAGGTTATTTCGCAACATATTTTGAACTGAAAAATGTAAATGAGCTCATTTGATGCGCAGCGTGACAAAAGGGTCATTAGGGGTCAGATATGTCATTTCTTTTCAAGTAAATTTGCAATGTTTAAATCTTGCTATCGAATTAAAGAGAACAATTTTGGATACATTGGAAATTGTTTATAACAGCATTGCTAATGAATATTAATTAGACGAAAAGACACGTGCAAAAATTCGCATCTGTTAAGGTTACTTCTAATTATGATGTGTCCACTGTATTTTAAAACAAGAGACAGTTTACAACGATGTCTTTTTTTTCTCCAAAATATGTTAATTCTATGCTAAAACCTTAGCTTATGTGCATAAATTTTGCATAAATAGCTAACTTTATAATAACCGTAACTCTGCAGCAGTTTGCCCGACTTTCATATGCCATCTCAGAGTCTTTTGTCTTATACAAAAATGTATATCGCATTGTTTTAGGCTTTCAATATGTTTTATTTAAAAACTCACATTTTAGCACGTGTCATTTTTTCTAGTATTTTTGTCGTTAAAATGTTGATTGTATTCCAGTATATGAGCTTTTAAGGTGTACCAACATCAAAAGTGTATTTGTTGGTTTAAAAAATACATATTATTTTAGCTTTAAGGCCCCTTTGTCATGCTGCGCATCATTTGTTTTCATACTTTCTCCCTGTGGTACTTTCATTTTTAACCGGCAGCGGACCAAAGCATTCGGTCGTTTCAACTTACACCTGCATTTGGTGTTTTCGATTTGTGTTTTTATCCCTATTTCCAGACATTCATGCAAGAATTCTAAGAAGTTTAAGATCCTTAGAATCAATATAACGCACTTTTCCACTTATAAGGTCCGTGGTCCTTGCGGAGTTATGTCACGTGTCGCAGCTGGGTCATACTATTGCTTTGCACGTGTATGATTCGATAACCCAGCGTCCGGATCAAATTCTTACTCAGTGCAAATGTCTATATAAGTGTATGTAGTGTGAGTATTTTCAATCAAGTTTTTAATATGATTATTTTACAGACAAAAGTACCAAAATTTAGCAATTATAAAATATGGCTAGTTAGTTATACATATCAAATGTCGTATACATTGACTTACTTCGGGAAAGGGATATAAATTTGAAATTCAACAAATTGGAGTTTAAGTTCCTGCACTCTGCACTTTCCGTCAATGCCTCTGATTTGAAAATCCAACCGTAATTCCAATCAATATGTAAAATTCTTTAATTATGGACCAGAAGAAAAATGAGGCCGACGGGGGAAAAGGCGATGGAAAGATACTCTCTCTTTAAGCAGAAACATTCATATAAACATTTAACGTAAAGTATATATAAATTAAATTAAAAGTAAATATTTTGAAATTATAACTTGAACTTACTTATTTATAAAACTTATTGTAATTCTTCACTGTTGAAAGAATTATAGAATATTTCTCATACTGATCACTTATTAGCCTCGCTTTTATACTTACATATTTAAACCGTCTCCTTTATAAGGATTTCCGACACTTCTGGTATAAATAAACCTAATTTACATTCCGAATTAAAGTAAGATGCAGTGCACATAATTGTTTTACACATAAGTCTGCGAATGTTCACTGTAAAGGACATCCATTCCTAGGGGAAAATGGTGACTCGCTAAAATTTAATATAAAATAAATTACAACTATTACAATCATCATGACCAATCAGATTTTGCCGGGAGACCATAAAATGTATGTCAGTAATTGTTAATTAGATTTCATTCAAAATTGAAATTGCATTATGACGCCTCCAGATATTATATTAATAGAAACGTAACTTTTAACCTTTTTTATTACATGTGTATCTGTGTACCACGACATTTGAATTTTTTTTCTTTTTAAATTAGAACAGATGTAAGGGTGTTTTTTGGATCGATTGAATTTATTCAATCGTATCCAAAGTTAACAGAGTATTTCAGACCCTTACGGCCGAACTCTTAACACATTTTTGTTGAATACGACCGAAAAGTAGTTCTATATTACTGTCCTCTGTTTTAAAAATTATATAGTAACAGATCTAAATAATATCAAAACATTACAGAATAGCATAATATTATATTGTTGTTTTTCTGATAATTTGTAACTTAAATCAACGAGGTATCTGTTCTGTATAGAACTATTTTCCTACGCGGTTTTTATCGTCAGACCGGTGTGACATGAGAAATGTAAGACCCGTGAAATACGCATCGCTACACCGGATACACTAAATTCAGTGTTTCCGCGAGAGAGCGTTTTCAGCGGTTTTGACGCACTCATTTTGTCAATGACGCAACAGAAATAGCAAAGAGCGTCTTCTTTGACTTAATTAAAATGTGTATGATCAAATTACTACAAAAACAACATTTCAAAACCTCTCAAAACGCTTCGAAATGCAAGATAAATTGTTGATAAAATACGCTTCCGGTATGGGATACATGTATGTCTAATTTTGACCCTATTGCGTCGTCGTTGGCGTCAGATTACGGATCGACCCGCCTTTTGTACCATTGCGTTTTTGTGTGTGTTGATTCCTATGATACCGTCATCATAGATCGGAGACGCACAGCAAGAGATGGTCGACGAACCTTAATAGGGGAAACAAAAACATCTTTCTGAGTGATTTTAATGATCATTTTGTAGTCATTTCGATCAGACTGTCACTATTGAAAGGGGTTTAAGTGTGCCAAATAATATCCAAGTTTAATGTCTATGGTTGAATGCACTTATGAAAAATTCGCTTTGTGGACAAATTTGACTTTTGAGATGCAGTGACAAAATGGAAAGCATCCAAAGAGAAACACCTGTTGTCATGCCAACCCTTACCCACCATTTTGTGATGTATCACATGCAGTTTTACAAAAGTAAACTGAATAAAACTTCTTTAACACATAGTCATGCCTTTTATTTTTTTACAATAAAGGGTATGACCCTCGGAGTTTCTAAATGACCCCCAAATTATGATACAGGGAATGGGCACCCAGGGTCTTCCTCCTCCATGAAAGCCGGAAGTTGCAATATGACCTTAGCTGTTGGGTGCGACGTTAAATCCGAATTAATTCGCACAATACAATCAACCTTATGGGCATATCCCATAACTTTTGAATGACATTTAAAGTTGTTCAAACCATAAATTTTCAGTTCAGTTTTGTCAAAATCCATTTCTCAGTTACGATTCACAGCTTAATACTTCATAGGGTAGTTGAACATAGTCACTGAATGACATAATGTAAGCACATGGGTTCCTATCTCAAAAGTAAAGTTTACACAAATGGTGAAAGGTCAAAATTTGTGGACAGTTGTGTCTCCAGTTTATAACTTTACTCGTGCAAGGGTTGTCCTGATATTCAAACATGTATGTGTACAGTCTATGTTGTCCGGATATTTAAGATGATTACAAATAATTATGTAGAGAGTGTGGATCCCCCCGCCAGCAAGTGATTTTACATTGTAGTTAAAGACCCTGTATTTTTTTATGTAAAATTATATGTAGCTCTGAAATCACCATAGGCGAAATTGACCGTAAATTGTAGGACAGCATTTCGAACTTGCTTCTTAATTCGAAAGTTTATGCTATAAGAATAGGGTAGTATATTTCAATGATAAAGTTGCAATAAAAAATAAGAAACGTTGTCTGGCATAGCTTTTTTATGCAGAAGCGACAAAAATAGAATGTATTTATACTGAATAGAACACAATTCTATCATGATTATTATATCCGTAATATTGTCAGATAAACGTTGTTTAAAAAAACAAGAATCTCGACCACCAGCAAAAACACAAACAAATAAATGGCAGTCTGCATGCATCTGTAAAGTATTTTTGATCAGTTTTTTTTTACATATGCGTTACCCGTTACCAAATTGTATTTAGCGTCGCAAACGCTTTTGAAATCCCAATACAAACCAACAGTATGGCAGTTCCGCCAAACCAAACTCACCAATATGTCCAACAGGCTTTATAAAATTGGTATGTTGATTGTTTACTTGTATTGTTGATTCTAGCATTTACTATTACTTTTTATGTTTAAATATATCGTTTTGGAGAAAGTTTTCACATGAAACTTTGAACGAGCAGTTTAACATCCCTTTTGTTCTGTTTAGTTTCAGATAAAAATATGCAGCCGAAAATATGGAATATGTGCTAAAGGGACACCGCGTACACTTTTCAAAAAATATCATTTAAATAAAGATACTTGGTACACTTTCGGTATTTAATATATAACAGAGAAGAAAACAGAGGAAGCATATTTGTGCAGTGCAATAAAGAGGTTTTCGTAGTATCTCTAGCTATCTTAAAGGGACATACCCTATAACTGATATCAAACTAAATAACCTGCAAAACATAAATAATATAATCTTTGGGGGTACTATAACTCAACCTAAAAGTTTCAGCTATGCATTCCCAGTCATTGTCGATAAAACCAGCGGTTTAAAATATACCTCAGTACCGTAAACCATTCAATAATCTATGTAGAGATGTTGTTGTACACAAAATGGGTGGATGCGATTTATTACAGAAAACCTCTATATTGATTACTTGTGGTAAAATGAGGCATTTTCGCTATAGGTTCTTCTTTGAAATTGTATTTATTTATCATTGTACGTTCTTTTAACACATAATCTATGCTTCGAGAATATAATCTGCTTGATGTAGGTAGTGCCCCGTTAAAGTAGCAATTTGCATATCGTAAATTGCTTCACATTGATATGACAACATGCCGAAATTAAACCACTTAAAGCAATATGCTCAATAATATATGGGACTACTGATTTTTTAAAGATAAAAGAAAAGACAGAAAACATCCTCATATCTATTTGTAAATTCGGCTTCAAAATACATTCATAATTTCATGAAAATAAACACCCTTTCTTTACAAAAACAACAACAAAATAAAACAAACAAAACAAATCAAAATAAAAACAACAATACTAAGTGCTAAATTTGAATCATATTTATTGAAGAAAAGGTACACTTACTACTGCAACTATCCAAACACACCGTATACATTGTACAAGCTGGTAGCGCGAACGATCGTTCACTGCGGAACTGAAACATTAAAACCTACTGGACGCTTATTTATAAATACAAGCACTTTTATTTTCATTAATGGAATGTCTTTATCAATAAATATATACGCCAGATTAAATAAAAACCTTATTACAAATTGCAAAACACAACAACAGAACCATGTACTGAAGTGTAAAAATCAAAATTTAATCTCATCCATGCCTACAAACAATTTAAATAAAATTTTCACGACATAAACAAGATACAGGTATATGGTCATTCGATATATAACAAGAACAGTATTGACGCAAAGCAACAAAGACCCGACGAAATAGCTTTAAATGACTAGGAACAACATATATGGTATGGCGTGAGAATGCTACAGTCACTCTGAACAATTGCTTCATAAAAGTACGTCCTTTCTCCAATGTATTTCAACATATCTGGCGGCAGAAGGACTGCAGTACCTATTCAAAACAATAACACATCTTTATATAGGACAATTCACATACTGTCACCCATTTACTATTTGTATGGGAAAAATAACAAATTGTCTATATTAGTATTTCCCCCCCGCAAAGTATAGTGATGTAAAAAAGTAAAGGGGAAGAAAATCAAAACAAAAAACGAATTTAATGATTGGGGCACCAATTCCACTCTATATATATATCTAAATATATTAGCATAGAATGGTGAACTTTCAATAATTTATATTAGAGACCGTCACATTAAATAAACATGCAATTTCATATCTTATTTACAAAATTGTTCAATGAACAAGTAGCTAATTAAAAAGAAAAATGCGAAGACAGCATTGAAAGGAGAAAAACTGAAAAAGGGCACCAATGCGCTGTTTAAATATTTAAGAAATAAATTATCACCCTCGATCAGATCAATGAGGGACTTATTATCAACTGATTCTTGTATCATAATAAAGGCATTGGAGGAGAGTTAATATTGCAATAGTCAAACATTAATTACAAAGATAAATAAAAACTTTGTAACAGATATGTTAAGACATAATTCATCTACTTACATATTTTAGAGACTGTTTATTTTTGTATTGATTGATTGATTGATGTGTATTTAGTTTAAAACACAGTGTCACATATACATATATAAGTTACAAATACCAGATGCATAGTTGCACAAATTACTTAAAACAAGAGCTGTCCCTCACAAGTGACGAATGCCCCCGAAAGAGGTGCCTCACAGTCTGTGTCCTCTCCATGTGCTCAATAAATGTGCTATGTAATTTTAAAATCCTTCCATGCATGACAGAGTAACCATGCATACAGTATTCCATTACTTTAAACACTAAGTGTGACCTTGACCTTTGAGGTAGGGACTTGGGTCTTGCATGCGACACATCCGCTTGATGTGCTAGACATTTGTGCCAAGTTATTTTAAAATCTTTCAAAGCATGATAAGGTTATAGTCCGGACACAAATGTATGCATATATACAGGATTCCATTACCTATAAACTCTAAGTGTGACCTTGACCTTTGCGGTATGGATGTGGGTCTTGCACGCGACACGTCGTCTTGATGTGCTAGACATTTGTGCCAAATTATTTTAAAAATCCTTCAATGCATGACAAAGTTACAGTCCAGACACGAATGCGTGCATATATGCATATATAGAGGAATCCATTACCTTCAAACTCTAAGTATGACCTTGACCTTTGAGCTAGGGACGTGGGTCTTGCACGCGACACGTCGTCTTGATGTGCTAGACATTTGTGCCAAGTTATTTTAAAATCCTTCCATGCATGACAAAGTTACAGTCCGGACACGAATGTGTGCATATATGCATATATAGAGGAATCCATTACCTTCAAACTCTAAGTATGACCTTGACCTTTGAGCTAGGGACGTGGGTCTTGCACGCGACACGTCGTCTTGATGTGTTATGTAGACATATGTGCCAAGTTATTTTAAAATCCTTCCATGCATGACAAAGTTACAGTCCAGACACGAATGTGTGCATATATGCATATATAGAGGAATCCATTACCTTCAAACTCTAAGTATGACCTTGACTTTTGAGCTAGGGACGTTGGTCTTGCACGCGACACGTCGTCTTGATGTGCTAGACATTTGTGCCAAGTTATTTTAAAATCCTTCAATGCATGACAAAGTTACAGTCCGGACACGACTGTGTGCATATATGCATATATTGAGGAATCCATTACCTTCAAACTCTAAGTTTGACCTTGACCTTTGAGCAACCCCCCCCCCCTGACATAGTCCGGACTGTGTTGTGTCAAACAGGAATCCATTACCTTCAACTATGATTTGCGTGGGTCTTGCACACGACACGTCGTCTTGATGTGTTATGTAGACATATGTGCCAAGTTATTTTAAAATCCTTCCATGCATGACAAAGTTACAGTCCAGACACGAATGTGTGCATATATGCATATATAGAGGAATCCATTACCTTCAAACTCTAAGTATGACCTTGACCTTTGAGCTAGGGACGTTGGTCTTGCACTGGACACGTTGTCTTGATGTGCTAGACATTTGTGCCAAGTTATTTTAAAAATCCTTCCATGCATGACAAAGTTACAGTCCGGACACGAATGTGTGCATATATGCATATATTGAGGAATCCATTACCTTCAAACTCTAAGTTTGACCTTGACCTTTGAGCTAGGGACGTGGGTCTTGCACGCGACACGTCGTCTTGATGTGCTAGACATTTGTGCCAAGTTATTTTAAAATCCTTCAATGCATGACAAAGTTACAGTCCGGACACGAATGTGTGCATATATAGAGGATTCCATAACCTTCATACTCCAAGTGTGACCTTGACCTTTGAGGTAGGGATGTGGGTCTTGCACGCGACACGTCATCTTGATGTGCTAGACATGTGTGCCAAGTTATTTTAAAATCCTTCCATGCATGACAGAGTTACAGTCCGGACACGAATTTGTAAGTGGGGACGCACAGACGGACGGACGGCAGACGGACAGACGGACGGACAGACGGACGGTGCGATTTTAATATGCCACCCTTTTGGTGCATAAAAAGTCAAATACAGACGACTTAAAACGTAAATCTACCTGGAGGAAGTTCTTTTTATCACATATAGCTTATAAATATTACAATAATGTTACAATATCACAGCTTGTATGACTGACGTTTAACATATCATAGAAATCCTATCATAACTTAGAATAAGACAAATTCAGGAATAGACAGATGGAGATGTAACACATATGTCATAAAGCAGTGTGTATTAACCTATGATTGCCATTGAAAGCTAAAAACTTATTTCCAATAGGGTCCTTGGGTATATATACTTACTATGAATGTACATATTAGAAATATAGCAAAGCTATTTTTCAATGATATTGCAAAAATACGAAAGGCTTTCTGGCAACTCTTTTTCATGAAGAAACGACTTGAATATGAAAGAAAGGCATAGGTTAAAATTATTTTAGAGTGAATAGATCATTTTTCTCGACTACGAGATGGGACTTTGCACTCGCCCCGGCGCCGGCCCCGGCCCGGCCCCCGCCCCCGCCCGCGTTGCGTTGGTTAAAGTTTTTAATAAAGTCAAATGTCTTGAATACTATCAAAGGTATTGACTTGAAATCAAAATATACTTTACCATCAACATCTACACCTGAGGAAACATCCCCATACTCTGTTTTGATTTTTAAAAAGTTTTCACAAACCCCCCCCCCCTTTTAACTTAATTTTTGGTTAGTTTTTAAAATTCAAATATTTGCATAATTTCAAAGGTATTGGCTTAAAACCAAAAAAAAACTTTACAACATTACAGGAAAATCCTCATAACCCCCCCTCTGTTTTGATTTTGACAGATTTATGCCCCTTTTTACCCCTTTAGAATTTTTTGTTAAAGTTTTTAATAAAGTCAAATATCCTGAATACTATCAAAGGTATTGCTGAAACTCAAACTGTATGTTTACCAAACATCAACTGAGGAAACATCCCCATGCTCTGTTTTGATTTTTGACGTTTTGCCCCTTTTTAACTTAGAATTTTGGTTAAAGTTTTTATAAATTCAAATATCTTGCAAATTAACAAAGGTATTGACTTGAAACTCAAAATATATCTTTACCACCAGCCCCCACCCCCGAAAAAACACCCCCACCCCCCCTTCTTTTTTTTGACGATTTAACCCCCCCCCCCCCCCCCCCCCCCCCCCCCCCCCCCCCCCCCCCCCCCCCCCCCCCCCCCCGCCCCTTTCCCCCCCCCCCCCCCCCCCCCCCCCCCTTAACTAGATTTTTTGTTAAAGATTTTATAAATTAAAATCTTGAATATTAGAATACTATCAAAGGTATTGACTTGATCAAAAGTTACATTAACATCCAAAGAAGGCCCCCAAAAACAACACACACACAAAAAGGAAACCCAACCCCACGCTGTTTTTATTTTTGACTTTTCCATATTCATTCAGTAAAATTCAATTTTTATAAAGTCATTGTAAATTCAAGAGTGATCCTGGGACTCCTTTAACTTTTTTAAAAGTACATGTATACTGTCAACACCAAATTTTTGTTTTTTGAATTAACCCTTTAATTAACTTTTGTCACTTTTTACAGTCAAATGGAAATATCAAAATGTTTTTTTAGATACTATGGTGAGAGATTAACATTTAATTTAAAATAATGTAATCTACATACAAAGGCTTGAACAAGTTTATACTTTGACTTAATTCTTAAGACTATTACAAATTCCTTTCTTACAAAAACCACAACACATTTCGAATAGTCGGGCGTGGTGGTCTGGGGTTATTGTTATTTTCATATAATCGTAAATTAATTTGTAAATAATCTCGGACTTAAACTACTGTATATACTTACACCCTTTATCAAAAAGATATTGGTGAGAAAACAATTAATCCTCCTGTTCCTCCCCCTTTATCTGTATTATAGTCTATATTTTTTTTTTTTTTTTTATTTTTTAAAAAGATAATTTTTTGATTGGTCTAGACTCCTATGATTGTACCTAAATATTGTTACGACCCAGGGGTTGTGGTAGCTGGTGACTTTAGTAGCATACAAACGTAAATGTAGCCAAAACATTCAAAGCTATATGAATTATGGTCATCATTGGGCTCAATATTCATGACATTACCGGTTGCTTAGTACAAATGTCAAGTATAAAATCTTGGTAAACTGGCATTTAAGATCTCTGAGAAACCACAAAACGAATAACAGTTCCATAAATTTTAATTAATGCCTCTGTTATCTGGTGCAGTCTCTAACTTCACAGCAGAAAATATTTAAATGACGCAATATACTTTAGATAACACTAGACAGGTGTTCATTAGAATACGTGTGTCGCCCTCTTGCACTTTCAAATTGTCAGAATAACCAATAATTTCATGACAAAATGTAAGTACAAAAAGAGGCATTACTCTGAAAAATATGACCTTGGCCTACAATTTGGTGGCATCATGACCCTTTTGTCATAAACAATACAATTTGAAAGTTTGATAAAGAAATCTTAAGAAATGGCAGTTATAGCCAACGTAAAATTTTTGTGATGGACTGTCGGACCGACCTATGTATTACCTATTCTCTGAAAGGGCGACACAAAACCAAGTTATTTTCAAAGCTTATTTAGATGCTTAATCATTTATAAATACTTAAGACCACAGTTGCTTTCCATACTTCAGAAAAACATAAGATGTAGATCACCAATAAAATTGCCTTACTACCATCTAAACATTTTAGACTTGAAGTGTTGCAATATGTTATACTGACTAAAACCTGTGAATTTACTATTGATTTTCAATTTAGCATTTATGACGGGTTTGGCTTTCCATACTCATACTGCAAAATGGTAACCTGGGTCACTCTACAATATATGTTTTCAATAATAGCACAATGCTGTAAAATATACGTGTTGCTTTAAATGTTTATTCAAGAATAATTCTTAGTAATTAAAAAAGATCCTCTACTCTGTAAGACTACTGTAAGCAAACTTATATTAACGTGCTGCTCTTTAAAATTCGAGAACCTAAGTGACCCAGATGGTTGAAAATTCAACCCTTTTATACTAAACTGGAGAAATTGGCCAAGTAAACATGACCAAACTGATCAAAATTGGTCACCAGTGACCAAAAAAGTGGTCAAAAGTAAAACTAAGTGCTAAGACATGTCTGAATTCTGAAAAAATGGATCTTTAGAGGAGAAAGTAGATGACAACAATATCAAGTTTCATTTAGCAACAGGATTACATAATCCCATAATGCAATGTAAACATGGAATCTGTGAGTAGGAAATGACAATGTGAATTGAATGTTAATGAAAATATTCAAAGTTATAACAATAATATATGGATGACATGAATTCAGAATGTGATTAGTACATATCCTTGATAGACTTTCCTAGAAAACATAAATTTTGAAGCTTCATAAATGACCAAATTCTGGATTAAACATGAAAGTAGTGAAAACAGATAAATTGTAACAATCGGAATGTAAACAAGTTCAATATAGGTTAAAACGAGCATGAATCTGCATGTATGGTATGTTGTTGGTCGGTATTATTAACTTGATCAACAAATATCTGTGCAATTTTGCACCATTTTTTTCCAAGGATATGCAGTCCTATGAATGGTTGTGAATGTAATAAGGATGAACAAGTACATGACTTAGAATTATGCATGGTAAGTTCCCGGTTATTACAAATCTACAATACATCATCATATTTCATCAAAATTGGTGTTTTCTACGTTGAATATAACATCTAAAATTTAAAATGATCTGATTTAGTCATTTATGATACATAATATATACTGAATTTCAAGTGAACAGTTAATGACTGAAGAGAGTTTCAACTGTGTTTTATTAATAACTCTTTTTAAGCTGAAATTTAGTGATGGTTCGATAAATAACTAGTATTCTATTCAGATCTCTATTAAAGCTGCTCGCTCTCAGTTACCGTTAAAAATGTTTTTTTTTAAATTTGACATAATTGTACATAAATATAAAACTAAAGGCTAGAATCAAATTTTAAGCAAAAATCTAGGTAGAAATTTGCAGAAATCGGTTGAATATGTCGGTTACACGGCACCGCTACACTATATGTTTATATTGAAATTTCAAAAGCGTTTGCAACGCTTTTGAATTTGGTAGCGTATTTTTTTTAAATTTATATACGTGGCAGGAATTTATACTGGAGCCTTTTTATATGACCATATGTTCAAAAATACGTTATTGACATACAGTTTGAAGAACTTTATTTTTTTACCAAAATCTGAGAGCGAGCAGCTTTAAAGACCCATGAATAAAATAAAAAGCTGTCTTAGAAATTGTTTTGTTGATTACATTAAAACTATAATAAAACATTAATGGACTTGTTGGGCATTGAATATGATATAATATTCACCATATGGAAGTTATATTTACCGCGCTAACAAATCCATAATTGTATAATATCACATGTATGAAATATCACATATCAACAGTATTTTACATTATTATGACCTTTATCAAAGATAAAAGACTTGGTTACACAAACATTAAGACCCAATGAGTATACATACATAAGTTAGAGACAGTATTTATTCATATCACATATATGGCATATCACATTCCAACAGTATATCACATAATTATATAACACAATTATGCCCTCATGGAAGATAAAAATACTTGGTAGCATATACATTAAGACCCTAAGTAATCTGCATACAGAAATAAGAGACTAATTTCTATATCACATGTATTGCATATCACATATCAAGAGTATATCACATAGTTTTATCATATAATTATGCCCTTTATCAAAGATAAATGACCTTTTAACAGATACATTTAGACCTATTTAATCTACATACTAAAATCAGAGACTGTATTTTAAATATAACACGTATGGCATAATACATATCAACAGTAAATCATATAATTATATCACATAATTATATCACATAATTATATTACATATTTGTGCCCTTTATCAAAGATAAAAGACTTAGTAACAGATACATTAAGACCTAATTAATCTGCACATAGAAATTCGACACTGTATTTTTATATCAATATCACAGATGTCTATATCTATATGAACTTCTTCTATGGAATGTTTACTATAAAGTGACATCTGTCTCCAAAGGACAACATTGGATTATTTCAATGCATTTAGAACAGCCGTGATTTCCGTTTCTTTTCTCCTGGAATTTCAAACATGGTAGAAGTATGTTCCAAAATAACTGGAGCTCATTGTTCTTAATAAATGTAAGAAGTAACAATTCTTTTTTACAAGAAAAAGTAACAAAGGGCAGTAACTCATAATAATACAAATGCGCTAGAGTAATGGTTCGTGTGCCCTGCATTACCATCTATATAACTAGTAAGGTATCAGTTGATTCCCTATGATACTGTTCGGGTTACTCTTTTTAAAAGCAAGGCGGACGAACGGATATAAGGACAGACGATGCGATCATTGTATGTACCGCCGCGGAGCCATAAACAAATGATAAAAATGAATAAAAATATATCATTTACATTAAAGCTGCTCGTTCTCAGTTACTGTTGAAAAAAATGTTTTTCACAAAAATTAAAATTCTTATTCATACATATAAAACTAAAGGCTATAATAAAAAATAAGCAAAAATCTATGTAGGAATTTGCAGAAATCGATTGAAAAGGTCGGTTACACGGCACCGCTACACTATATCTTAATACTGAAATTTCAAAAGCGTTTGTAACGCTTTTGAATTTGGTAGCGTATTTTTTTAAGTGACAGAAATTTATACTGGAGCATTTTTATGTGACCATTTATTCTAAAATTCTAAAAGAACATAACGCAGTGCTTTGGAGAAGACTTACAAATCATTCGAGTGTACAATGAGCTTTACGACTTTTTTCAAATACTATCCACATCATTAAAAATAAATGTTTCCATTCCTTTATCATACAACACATTACTAAGTGATTGGTACGCAGAATATGAGTCAACATGTATTTCTGTTTCAACATCAGGTCATCATTTTTAACAAATTCTGTTATTAAGTTCAATGTTTTCATACACTGGCGCTATGTTTCAACGACATTAAGTTAATGCAGAAATAGTTTGACTGCTGGTTCACATAATCACATAATAAAATATTTAAAATAGGCTTTAGGTGCAAAGTAAAAAAGGTGGTTCTTTATTGCTACGTCCTAAGTGTCGAACAATAATATATAAAATTAATTTAAAAAAAATTTTTATTTTGTTAAAAAATTTTAAAAAAAATTTAATTTTTTTTTTTTAATTTTTTTTTAAAAAAAAAAAATTTTTTTTTAAAAAAAAAAAAAAAAAAAAAAAAAATAAAAAAAAAAAATAATTAAATAAAATAAAAAAAAAAAAAAAAAAAAAAAAAAAAAAATAATAAAAAAAAAAAAAAAAAAAAAAAAAAAAAAAAAAAAAAATTTTTTTAAAAAAAAAAAAAAAAAAAAAAAAAAAAAAAAAAAAAAAAAAAAAAAAAAAAAAAAAAAAAAAAAAAAAAAAAAAAAAAAAAAAAAAAAAAAAAAAATAAAAAAAATAAAAAAAAAAAAAAAAAAAAAAAAAAAAAAATTTTTTTTTTTAATTTATTTTTTTTTTTTTTTTTTAATAAATAAAAAAAAAAAACATTTAATTCACTATTGTGTCTTTGATCAGTATCATTTTGCACCTCTTCGTTAGTACACCTGTCCAAGAGAACGATTGCAGCAAGAAATTGGATCGATGTTCTTTACGTATCTCAAATTGGTTAAATGCACCATCACTGGCTTAGGCATGTAACCCGGGTAGAAGAATTGTTTTTATCTACCACCTTCTTGGGAAAAGAGATTCATTATAAACGAAACGCAAAATAGATCCAAAGTCGAACGTTTGTTTTAATTGTAAACGAAATGCTAAATAGTCCTTTTTTGTACATTACCTTCAGAGTAGAATTTAGCAATACGTTTTATCTTAACTCCTCATTTAGAGTTTGATTTGATTTTTTGCTGTTCCGATCCAGCATTAACAGGTACTATGAGTATTAACCGCAGAAGGTTGGGCATTATAATTTCATTAAGGTAAGGTCAACACAATTTACAGAAATGCGTGATAAATGCTATTAAGTCTATATACAGCCGATGTTAGTTGATTGTAAATATGGCCTTTTTTCCGTCTTGACGCTTACTGACAACCATCATACTGTCTGGTTGGGTTTGGTGCCGTCTGTGTCGATATCTGACGCACTAAAAGACACATATCATACGCTAAAACACGTACCTGTCCAAATTTACGATTGTTAATAATACACTTAACGAAACTTCTAACGCCCCCTAGTACAATATTAAATATCTTTTGTTTTATCCATTGTATATCAACCAAAATTTCTACTGATGCATTTGATGTAATGGCAAAAAATGTTATGTAATAAATTCGAGGTCGATAGGTTTTTTAGAAAGCAGCCCGCAACAAAAAGAATTTGTTACATTTACTTTTCGCTTATTTACACTATTAGAAAACAAAAATCTTCTAATTTTCAATGAATTTTGAAGTGGATGTTCAGGTGATAAGAATATATCTAATATTTTTTAATTTTGATATGAATTGACAATTCAATTTTAGTTTTGGCTTACTGTCTATTCATCTGTTCGAACACTTTTCGTAGCATAAATTAAATTTTCAATGAATTTTGTCCATAATTTTGTAACAAAGTGTTGTTAACACTTTGAATTATCAAGAGATACAAAAGAAAGTATTATAATATTGTATTAACTCAAAGTTCAATTTCAAATAAGTGGCGTTAAAGTCGCGAGATGCGTTATTCGACCTTACCTCCTGTCAAAATGCGCAATAGATGTTTAAATAGTACATGTGCCATTACAGAATAACGTGATCACATGCGCTAATACAAGAGCGCTGCTCAGATGGCTTGGCCGGAGTAACACAACAATTGTTGTTGAATTTGTAATTTGTTTAATTTTAATACTGTTTTATGAACTTGTTATTTTAAAAGTAACATTTTGTGATATTATTTAGGCAAAAATCGATTATTTTTGTAATATATTAGTCGGCAGATAAATACAACATTTTTGTGAATTTCAGTTTGTATGGTCATGTCATAGAACTGATTGTAAAACAAAAGTTGATGTTGAAATTGTTCGCAGTCATTTTGGAGATATAATGTTTGCAGTATGTTTTAGATTTAATAACCACTTGTTTCCGATTACTTGACTTATTGCACGATATATACTAAGGGGGCGTTAGAAGTTTCTATTAGTGTACAATGTTTAACAATTATCAGCGGGGAGTTTCTAAAACGAAAGAAATTTATAAGTGTACATACAACACAGTTATATCATTATTGAATACCAGTAAGTAAAATTTCAAAATTATCATTTAAAGTATATCACGGCGGGGAATCACGTGATCAAAATAATCTCTAAACAAAAGTAAATCTATGAAAATGTTAAAAAATAGTGAAAGTTGTTTAGCTTTAAATATGAAATATAGCCTATCTTATGGCGACGTTAATGTATTCTAGAACTACATAGGTCTCAATCATAGTCTCCTTCCATTTGTAATAAACACTTCAGTACACTGAACTTATTTAGTTTTGAAGTGTTCAGCACGATCAAAAGATGATTGTTATTGAGACTTGAGTAGTTCTAGAATACGTTAATGTTGTCATAAGATAGTCTACTTTTTATAATCACAGCTGAACAGCTTTCATTATTTTATAACATTTTTCATATATTCACTTTTGTTTAGAGATTATTTTGATCACGTGATTCCCCACCGTGTATATGTCCTACAAAGCAATTTAATAATAATCCCATATATACATGTCTTTTTAAAGGCAACTAATTTCAGACAACATTCACATCTTTATTTACATTCCAACTACTTTATGGCTGTTACCTTACATGTATCATTTTCTTACCTTTCTCCCGTACGGGCCTCGTCTTGGATTTCGTCTGGGATCTTTGTAGTCTTCTTAGGACCGACTTGCGACGACTGACTAGTAAAGTCTGAAATGGCCAAAATGTTATAAAAGAAAGCTTAGACATTATACATTGTAAATGATGTGTATGTGTTGTTTGTATGAACAGCAGAGGCGTATTTTGTATGCATCGTATGTTTTACATATAGCTCTTGTTTACTTTCAAACATAACTCGATATTTACACGGGAAGACGCTAGAACACTTTAAAACCGTTGTAAAGTGATTACCAGCGACCTGTCATTGTAGATGAAGTTCAAAAACAGCGTTGAGTCGAAACTAATTTTAGTAAAGCATATCTTAAGTAAACCCCCTGCCCTTTATTCAAAGCATTAAGCCATTCATGAAATACCGAAGTATAAAGTTATTGAGACAGCGGTACAAAGCTGCCAAGAAAACTCTTTCCATAAAGTATTATCTTTCCCTTTGGAAAGAGCTCTCGTTGACTTAGCTCTGGGGAGTACACAGTTTATTAACAACTTTCATGCATTGTAAATAATGTGTATGTGTTGTTTATATGAACAGCAGAGGCGTCTTCTGTATGCATCGCATCTTATACATATACCTGTTGTTTATTTTCAAACAGAACTCGAAATTTACACGGGAATTAAGACACTAGAACACTTTGGAAAGAATTCGCGTTGACTTAGCTCTGGGGAGTACAGAGTTGATTAACAACTTTCATGCATGACCTCAGACGCTAACAATGCGTTACATCATTTGTGATGCCTATAAAGGGAATATAAGACAACCTTGTTTGGGCCCTTCTGAAGGTAAAACGTTTTCACATTAATCAAGCTAAAAGAGTTCTTAAAGAGAGGCTAGGTTCCTGTATGACATATTGAGAAAGCATTTGAGCATCCGGTCTGCTAGAATAAAAGTAACATCGTCGTGATTTTAACTGATCGTTTTGCTTTACAATACATATGCGCATTTGATATTTTCGATTTTCCATTGCTAACTTTTGCTGACTCAACATATGAACCTCATGGTTCATCACCTATTAACTAGCTGTTTCATTTACTTCCAAGACATCAATTATATACCCACTTAGCGCATTTTAAGCACAGATGTATTTTTAAAATTGTTTGTGATCGTATCTAATATTACCACTAGCTGTATCAAGCACAGACGTTATAAATACCTTGACTATTGAATCACACTTGCCACTAGAGCCACTATAAAAAGTACCGAAATGGGAGTGAGCATATATATCATTTAAATCTGTTTTTCATTACATGTACACATACAAAATGTACCTTCATCCCAAATTGCCTTCTTATATCGAACTGTTTACTATATTTAGCAAGCTGGAAGGAATTCAAATTATTTGGACTAAAATGCGTTGTAACATTATTACTAAAATAGCCTTCGCAACGAACACCATGCTTTTCTGCACCGTGCAATCATTAATTGGCGTGTTTTTTGTAACTAGAAACAGTGGCGGCCGTTATGATTCATTAAACCATGGTGTCATGCCAAGATTGAATAAATCTTTGAAATAAAGTTATTAAAAGAATGCATTAGTACGGCGTAAATGTACTGTAAAAACAGATTTTTATGGGAGCACAGTCTTCATTTGAGTGTGTTGCTCCTGAGAAATGCTGAGCATGTTGTCCATATTGAAAGAATAACCACGCTCTTATCTCAAATAAATATGGAATAACATTGCGCCAGATTCAGAGCTTAAAGTCGGGCTGATAATGCGTGCTGGCATACTTAATACATGTGTCTTAATACCTACTACCACAAACGTCACTCGAAAATGAACCTTAGATAAAATTGAAAATCTAATCATTAGACAATTAATTTGTAAAAAGTGAACTACTTAAAGGAATAGGTAGAAACATGTAAAGCGCAAATGTTGACGTCAACGAAGACATATGTTGAGATAAAAATCGTAATATATAGCTTACATTTGTAGGCAAGAAAGCCGCCGCCAAAACAAGCCCCGGCACCTGCAACACTACCGAACACTGCGCCGTAAATTTTGCCATTGTTGTTATCATCACCTGAATCCGATCCCGATCCCGATCCCGATCCAGATCCAGATCCAGATCCTGAACCACTTGATCCACCAGATGCTGCAATGGTATAAACATATAGACATGCCGAGAATTAGCTACAGAAGCATGTAAATTATTAAGCAATTGTCTATAAACGCGTAACGCCGGTAATCCTCAGCATAATGCATTTTGAGAAATAATCGAAGGAATATATCGTCGTCATTGTTTTAAGACCAATCGATTGTTTTCAAATTGACGATTGGAATTGCTTACAAGAACATGCGCAAGATAACAATGTATTTGAATGATATAGAATAATATATATAATAAGGCTACTAGGTTATACCTTTCTGCCGTAAGGGTGAAATATCAGACTTTCTTTTGAACCTTTGACAGATTTGACAAATAATTCAGTATAATGTCAGATTAATTTAAAAGAAAAGTTGTAAATCACCTGATAATCACTTAACATCACAGTATCACCTCTATAATTTCGTAATGCTTCTGTGCGCTGGCAAGGTGTTTGTATGTGTAAATTACAATACCTCAGATTTTGTGGAGAAATCAGTGTATTAAAAAGTTGACCCGATTTTCTCAAACACACATGCATGATCCGTGTCAGAAATATTATGCAGCATCAGTTATGTACATACATATATATATATAGGAATAGATAATGATATTGCTATGTCTCTGTGACTGTAAAGTAATACACGTGTTCAAGTCAATAACAATATGGCGACCCACTTGTTTAGTATGAGAAAGTTATCAGCAGAAAGAAGCAGCCAATCGGAATGCGCCGATTTCTCAATAACCAATTTTTGTGTCGCCCTTTCGGAGAAAAGGCGATACATAGGGATCGCTTTGTCCGTCCGTCCGTCGGTCCGCACGCACGATAGGTACCTTGGGTGGTAGGAGGTGTGGCCTAAGACAATAGAAATCTATTGTCTTCATTCCGTCTTTTGTCCCTTAAGTGGTCATTCTTTTGTTACTTAAGTGGTCACTCTAATGTTGGAGAACAATGGAAATACCACCTAATAACATCTTCGTATGGTTGTGCGTCCGTCCGTTCGTCACACAAACTTAACGTTGGCTATAACTTTGCAATTTCTTAAGATTTCTTCATCAAACTTTACAATTGTATTGCTTATGACAAAAGGGTCATGATGCCTCCAAATTTGATAGGTCAAGGTCATATTTGACAGAGTTATGCCCCTTTTTGTACTTGGATTTTGTCACGAAAACTTAACGTTGGCAATAACTTTGCCATTTCTTAAGATTTCTTCATCTAACTTTCAAATTGCATTGCTTATGACATAAGGGTCGTGATGCTGCCAAGTTTTGTAGGTCAAGGTCATATTTGACAGAGTTATGCCCCTTTTCATATTTTGATTTTTACTATAACTTTGCCATTTCTTAAGATTTCTTTATCAAACTTTGATATTGTATTGCTTATGTCAAAAGGGTTGTGATGCCGCCAAATTTTGTAGGTCAAGGTCAGTTTTGACAGAGTTATGCCCCTTTTTGTACTTAGATATAGTCATGAAAACTTAATGTTGGCTAAAACTTTGTCATTCCTTAAGATTTCTTCATCAAACTTTCAAATTGTATTGCTTATGACATAAGAGTCATGATGCCGCCAAATATTGTTGGTCAAGCTCATATTTGACAGAGTTATGCCCCTTTTGTATTTATATAACTTATCCGACAGCTAGTACTGCAGTATCAACATCTAGCAGTAGTCACATTTGAAAATAAATTGTACCTTATTGACCACTGTGGTTACATTTCCAACATTTCCTGTAATTCAACAGGCATAATTTTAAGAAATGGTTGCATTTGACATCACTACTTACAGTCTGTAAATAAATTAGTTACCGGCGACCTTTGATGCTTTGCATCAATGCTTTTCTTGTTAGTGCTGTTGGCGGTAGAGATTTCGGCAGTGCAACTCCTGCATGCAGTTATTTATTTCTTAAATGGACTCTCCCAGTCAAAATAGGAAAAGCAATATTTGGAAAGTTAATATTTCTTACTGGTAGCAGGAAGAGTATGTTGAATTGGGTTAAAAGCTATTATTTTCTCTACCCTTTTTACACACACCTATTTCAGCTGGATTTTTACATAAAAAAAATGTGCATAATTCCACTTTAAGGGGCACTGTGACTTTGTCTCTTTACATGAAAATCAATAGGCGTCAACCTTCCTACAAAGTTTATATAATAACTGAAAAGGTTCATTTTTGTTATCCAAGCCACTGCAACAATAGAGTCAGTACTTTCTGTTATCCTCTCATTAAAATGTAGACACGAAATCATCATTAAATCTTTTTCGTCACACAAATCACCCTACCAAATACTAAAGAATCACTGCATTTCGCCTTAATGTCTCTCATTATAGGCAATTTGAAAGAATTTCCGTCAGCACTTTTATGTTATGTTCCGGACAAGGAAATGTAACTATGGGGGATAATTTAAAATTTGGCAAGGTAGAAGTATAGTTCTTGTGGACTGCACTTCCCTTTAATGGTCTCTCTCACTGTATGAAATCTGAACACATTTCTTTCACTTCTTAAACAAGTTATGCTCAAGACAAAATGTAACACATAGAGATAATCAAAACAAGGCATGGTTCTTGTACACTGCATTTACTTACTCTCACTGTGCTTTATCACTGTAAGAATTTTCAAGTAATTCCCAGTTATGCTCCGTACAATAAAAGGAGATACAATGTTATTAAAAGAGTAGGCAAAAAATGGAAAAGGTAGACTATGGTTCTTTGGCATTGCCCTTCCCTTTTATGTCCTCTCTCACTGTATGCAGTTTGAACAAAAATCCATCAGTACTTTAAGAGTTGTGCTGTAACAAAGGGGGTAATTTAAAAACATAGGTAAGAAAGAGGTATGGTTCTTGTACACTGTACTTCATCTAATTGAACTCTGTCACTGTATGAAGTTTCAAGTATTTCCCTTTAATAACTTTAGAGAAATGCTCCGGACAAGACAATTAGAAAAGGGACATAATTAAAAAATAAGGCAATGTAGTGTTATGTCATGGGCAACTTATTTAAGATGAAGAGTGTACATGCTTTCTGATATCTGAATCTTTTTTAACAAGCGAGGTTGTAAAACATGTATGCCCCCTTGATAGTTGCCAATTAGCGAAGTAGTCGTTTTGCAATAAAGGTAACCGTGACCTTGATCTGCTGACAGGTCATCTCCTTGTCATGACCAACCAACCTACTTAGTTTGAAGACACTAGGTCAAAGCGTTATCTAGTTGTTGATCGGACAAGTTTTTTTTTCTGTTGAAGGTCACTGTGTCTTTGACTTTTGATTTATTGACCACAAAATCAAAAGGGGTCTTCTACTGGTCTTGACCAACTTACCTACAGAGTTTGAGGACACTAAGCTTAAGCGTTCGCTAGTTTTTGATCGGACAATTTTTCGTGTTAAAGGTCTCTGTGACCTTGACCTTTCACCTCAAAATCGATAGGGGTCATTTCCTGGTCATTACCAACATACATACAAAGTTTGAGGGTGTTAGGTCAGTGCCTTCTCTCTATCCTCTTATGTGAAATTAGTTTTTTACTGAAGCTTCGTTTCATTTACTCGCTATTAGTTTTGGTATCTGACATGCTTGCTTAAATTAAAACCATTAACTACGTTCAAAGTTTGAGGACGCTATATCAATGCCTACTTTAGATCATCTTATGTTAAATTAGTTTTGTACTAAAGCTTCGTTTCATCTACTCGCTTTAATTAGTTGGGGTATCTGACACGTTTGTTTGAATTAAAACCATATCTAAGATTTGCACGACAGACGGTCTAATGATTATTTCTGAAACTCTACAAACCTTGTGAGCAGGTTGGCAATTCTCCACTCCAAGTACCACTAGTACATGTAAGTTTTTCTGCGCCTGCTGTGCGTGTATATCCGCTATCACACGTGTATGTTGCTTCGGAACCATCTGTATTACCGTTGCTTTTTACAATTGTTGCATGCTCCGTAGCTGTCGGCTCGTCACAATCTTCCAAATGAGAGAAAATGCCAATTCAGTGTCATTCAATAATGATAATAACAACAAAAGATGATAACAATAATCTTTATTCAAAGTGACAAACCCTAAAACAAGCAGATTATTTCCGTTTTCTAAGATTTGCACGACAGACAGTCTAATAGTTATTTCTTTAACTCTACAAACCTTGTGAGCAGGTTGGCAATTCTCCACTCCAAGTACGACTAGTACATGTAAGTTTTTCTGCACCTGCTGTGCGTGTATATCCGCTATCACACGTGTATGTTGCTTCGGAACCTTCTGCATTTCCGTTGCTCTTTACAATTGTTGCATGCTCCGTAGCTGTCGGCTCGTCACAATCTTCCAAATGAGAGAAAATGCCAATTCAGTGTCATTCAATGAATCTTAAATAATGATAATAACAACAAAAATGATAATAATAATCTTTATTCAAAGGGGCATACCCTTAAACAAGCAGATTATTTCCTAAAAAATATTGGAAATGAAATCTGTCACTAAATGAAGTTTAAAGTGATTCCCTTTAATACCTTTGAAGTTATGCACCGAACAAAAACTTGAAAAGGGATATTATTAAAAAATAAGGCATGATACCTAGCTGTCGGCTCGTTACAATCTTCCAAATGAGAGAAAATGCCAATTCAGTGTCATTCAATGAATCTTAGATAATAATAATAACAACAAAAATGATAATAATAATCTTTATTCAAATGGGCATACCCTTAAACAAGCAGATTATTTTCTCAAAAATGCTGGAAATACTATGATACCACTTATTTTTGACAGTGACGTCATTATTTGTTTACAAGTGTTTAGTCAAACAAGGATAAATAGGTAGATTTCACTAATTTCATTCAGTACTAAACTATAGTGTAGTGGTTAACAGCATAGCTCTGTAATAACAGAAGCTAAATAGTTTAAGGTTCATATTACCATAGTTACACTTATATCTTTTTTATTTTAATGTAAAATTAGCTTTACTTGAATTTAAATGTCCTGGATATCAATTATAATTATCTTCTTTTTTTATACTTTCATTTTATGAGAAATTATTTGTGTAATGAAGTATACGTCTTAAGAAATAAGGTTTGGTGAACCTTAACCACGACACTGCATCTACTGAGTGACTTCCAGTGTCAAAACTTTACTGTTATCGAATATAATAATTAATGTTAAAGTCAAAGGGCAATAACTCATTAAACAAGAGGGTTAAGTCGGCACCAAGTCACCCAGCTGAGCAAGCTGGAATTCAAGTGTTCAATTTAATATTGTAATTTATGTTATAAGTGCTGTGTAGTACTGTAGTTACATGGTAGTAACTGTATAGTACTGGAGTACTCGGAAGAACTTCAAATACTTTTAAAGACAATTGAACAGGAATGTGAGATATGTGGCCACAGGGGTCCAGAGAGACCTGTGAATTCACAGTAGGGGTCTTGGCCAATGATAGACTAAAATCTGTTTTCATAATCAGCTACTGCATAGCTACTTTGACAGTAGGTAATAGTTGATAAATGATGGTGTACATGTTTAAAAAGATTAAACACTTCTTATTTGAAAAAAAAGATAAAAATGAAAAAAAAAAATATTAAGTTTATTTATGCTTTTCGATAGTATCCATGCACATTTAACATATATGGTGGTTAGTACTTTGTCAATGTAATACCATAAAGGTATGCATTTTCTCTTTCAAAGTGTTGAGTTATGTAAAGTATTCTGTGTTAATAAATTTTTCGGGTAAGTTAAAGTTTGAGAAATTGCATTTTCTTTTATATCTTTCCAGAACAAAACATTTAATTTTGAAAGCTTTTCAACTTTCACGTAATTCTCTAAAGTGAGAATAAGTTGTCTGCATATATAATGCGTTAAAGGTATCAAACATTGCTAAATGTGCCGAAGAATACACACATGTAAAATATTGAAGTTAATGCTTTTTTGTTATAAAAAACATTTTCACTGTTGGGTAATAAACTACTTAAAAAAACAATAGGAAACTAGACCTATCACTAAATGTGATTAATACCCCCGAAAGACTGCTGAGGAAGTAGGTAGTAACAGAATACCTTGCAGAATACCTTAAAACTAAAATAGAGATATTGTTCTTGGCAATAACTCTGTAATTTGTCAAGATAGAGTTATGATTCTTATACACTGCACTTCCTCTCATTGTGCTTGACCATTGTATGAAGTTGTATTGAATTCCAACCAGTAAGTTTCAAGTTATGCTCTGGACAAGGAAAAGTAACAAAGGGCAATAACTCTATAATAAGTCAAGATTGAGTTATAGTTCTTGTACACTCGTTGTGCTTGACCATTGTATGAAGTTGTATTGAATTCCAACCAGCAGTTTTCAAGTTATGCTCCAAACAAGAAAAAGAAGGGCAATAACTATGTAATTAGTCAAGATAGAGTTATGGTTCCTGTGCACTGCACTTCCTATCATTGTGCTAGTCTAAGACCATTGTATGAAGTTGTATTGAATTCCAACCAGCAGTTTTCAAGTTATGCTCCAGACAAGGAAAAGTAACAACGGGCAATAACTCTGTAATAAGTCAAGATATAGTTATGGTTCCTGTGCACTGCACTTCCTCTAAATGTGCTAGACCGTTGTATGAAGTTGTATTGAATTCCAACCAGTAGTTTTCAAGTTATGCTCCGGACAAGGAAAATTAACAAAGGGCAATATCTCTGTAATTCCTCAAGATAGAGTTATGGTTCTTATACACTGCAATTTCTCTCAATGTGCTTGACCATTGCATGAAGTTGTATTGAATTCCAACCAGTAGTTTTCAAGTTATGCTCCGGACAAGGAAACGTAACAAAGGGCAATAACTCTGTAATTACTCAAGATATAGTTATGGTTCTTGTACACTGCAATTCCTCTCATTGTGCTAGACCATTGTATGAAGTTGTTCCGAATTCCAACCAGTAGTTTTCAAGTTATGCTCCGGACAAGGAAAAGGAACAAAGGGCAATAACTCTGTTATTACTCAAGATAGAGTTATGGTTCCTTTGCACTGCACTTCCTCTCGTTGTGCTAGACCATTGTATAAAGTTGTATTGAATTCCATCCAGCAGTTTTCAAGTTATGCTCCGGACAAGGAAAAGTAGCAAAGGGCAATAACTCTGTAATTACTCAAGATAGAGTTATGGTTCCTGTGCACTGCACTTCCTATCATTGTGCTAGACCATTATATGAAGTTGTTTCGAATTCCAACCTGTAGTTTTAAAGTTATGCTCCGGACAAGGAAAAGGAACAAAGGGCAATAACTCTGTAATTACTCAAGATAGAGTTATGGTTCTTGTACACTGCAATTCCTCTCAATGTGTTAGACCATTGTATGAAGTTGTATTGAATTCCAACAAGTAGTTTTCAAGTTATGCTCCGGACAAGGAAAAGTAACAAAGGGCAATAACTCTGTAATAACTCAAGATAGAGTTATGGATCCTGTGCACTGCACTTCCTCTCATTGTGCTAGACCATTGTAACTCGAAAACTACTGGTTGGTTGCATGAAGTTGTATTGAATTCCAACCAGTAGTTTTCAAGTTATGCTCCGGACAAGGAAAAGGAAGAAAGGGCAATAACTCTGTTATTACTCAAGATAGAGTTATGGTTCTTGTACACTGCACATCCTCTCATTGTGCTAGACCAATGTATGAAGTTGTTTCGAATTCCAACCAGCAGTTTTCAAGTTATGCTCCGGACAAGGAAAAGTAACAAAGGGCAATAACTCTGTAATTACTCAAGACAGAGTTATGGTTCCTTTGCACAACTTTCTCTCATTGTGCTAGACCATTGTATGAAGTTGTATTGAATTCCAACCAGTAGTTTTCAAGTTATGCTCCGGACAAGGGAAAGTAACAAAGGGCAATAACTCTTTAATTACTCAAGATACAGTTATGGTTCTTGTACACTGCACTTTGTCTCATTGTGCTAGACCATTGTATGAAGTTGTTTCGAATTCCAACCAGTAGTTTTCAAGTTATGCCCCGGACAAGGAAAAGGAACAAAGGGCAATAACTCTGTAATTACTCAAGATAGAGTTATGGTTCTTGTACACTGCACATCCTCTCAATGTGCTTGACCATTGTATGAAGTTGTATTGAATTCCAACCGGTAGTTTTCAAGTTATGCTCCGGACAAGGAAAATGCAACGGACCGCCCGCCCGACCGACCGACCGACCAACCGACCAACCACCGGGTGACTCCTATATACCCCCCTAAACTTCGTTTCGGGGGTATAATGAGCAATAAACCGATTAACTCTACATGTCAATAAATTTAATGGTCTGTTTTTTGGACTTAATGTCAAGTCTAAAGACACCTAATCTGATAGTAGGGTCGTAAAACAATTATGGGATTAGACATCCTGCGGTTTTTTTTTAGGGGTGGGGCGGTGGGGGGGTTAAGTCACTTATGAAGGAGATTTTAATTGTCTTTAAGCACTGCAGAGTCCTGCAGTTTTGTAGCAGTGTATAGTAATATATAAATGTAGTGATGTATCTTATAGCACTGTAATGTCTTTATAGAACTGTACTTTTGTGTGGAACTACAGTTTTACAGTATTATATAGTAAATATTACATTATTGATGAGAAACCACTAAGCAACTGTTCTATTTCAAGTAACGGTGGCTATTATGTGCAGTGAATCAGAGCCATCTACTGCTTTTGATGAAACAGAACAATTTTAGTCATTCAAACCAATTGTTTTTGAGAAAAGGCGGTGTAAAGATTTGTTTCTATTTTGAGTAACAGTTGCCCCTGTGTGCAGTGGAAAAGAACGATTTCATATCTTTTGAAAGATGTTTAGCTAGAATGCTACAAAGCCAGATTAGTGATTTTCTACTCATTGGTTTATGAGAAGAGGCATTAGATCGGAACAATTTCTATATATTTTTGAAAGAGGTCTATGCAAATATACTACAGAGGAAGTTTGCTAAAATCTGAAATGTAGTTTCAGAGAACAGGAGCTTTAAGTAAAATGTTGACAACAACAGACGATGGACGACCGACTCCGTCCAGAAGTGCTAAAAAACCAAGGAAGCAACTCAACTGGCCATGCTTATATTGTATTTGCAAAGGAACCTTTATACAACGCTCAGTTATGCCTGAATGTGTCCATTAGATAATACATGTATACTTTATTTACTCTTTGTGGAGCCATAATACACATGTTTCAATTATTTCTCTCAAATCATGCGTTTTCCCAATGGTCTAGAGAGAAGTCTGCGCAATTCAAATGTATAACTAGCAATACAAATCGTACAGACTGGTGAAAGCAGTTACCCAAAAGCCGGATAATCTCATAATAACATAAAACTAATGACTTGCATTTACGCGCTATTTTCTTGTAGTAATGTATGAATTTTCACGTTCATTCACAAAAGTAGTTCGTTCTGACGTCGTTAAGTCATCTTATACCAGGGGGTGTAAGACGAGATTTTCAAGAACTAGTAAAGACTGCAGATATTCCGATCTGGTATACAAGAATGAGTTCTCTGAAACGGCTGAATTTCCTGCTTGAGACGATGTCTATTTCAAGCAAATTTATCGCCAAAATTATCCATAACTGCAGTTTAAGTTAATTTGATTGGCCGCTCGATGTAAACACGGAACAAATGTGTGTTTACCCTGTACAATTAAAAGCTGATCGGCGTGTTTAACGTATTAAGTGATGGTTTTTTCCCGAACAAAAAGTGAAGGGATCATAGCATGTGAATTGTTTCCAATATAAAGATGTGTTATTGCTTTGAATAAATACTCTTTAACAATATACTTACATCGGGTTTATGGTATTTATTTTCTATCATGACAGAGGTAGTCAAAAATAATAACAACTTTACGTGACATTAACATGTTCTGCCAGCGAAAATGTTGAAATCGTGTATTTTATGAAGCAATAGTACAAAGTAGCAGTTTCACACCATACCATTTATGTAGTTCCTGTATTGCTTATTGAAAGCCATTTTTACACTACATAAGTGTTTTAATATAACGATAGTGTATAGTTCACGTGTAACATGTTCAATTCATAACCCTGCATACTGTAAACGGGACTGATTTCAGTGACATACAAGACCTATATTCCTTTCATGATATTTTAACTAAAAGGCCACACTTCTGCCCAAAAATGTAAATTCCAAAATTCTCGTGTTTGTTATATATTTTTAAGCCTGGAAGTATTTGTCTTGAAACAGTACTTCATTTCAAAGTCAACGTTTTTTAGAATTGCGATTAATTTCAGCTCTCCAACGGCTGTTTAGAAAAACTTAAACCAATGTTCCAGTCATTACTGTCGTGAACGCGCACCGGTATGGTGTTTCCGTAGACCGGTATAGTCATCCAAGATGACGGAAGAAAACGGCCAAACAAGGTATGTGCCAGTTTTATTCTTTGTAACTTTAGCTCAATCACGCTGAGAAGTGTATCTGGTTGATTTATTCATGTCAAGCTAACATTAGTGTTGGCTTACGACAAGACATATTTCTTGCCGATGTATAAAATGTAAAAAGTAACAATGATTTACCAGTGTCTGATGTTATTGTGATGGTCAAAATTCTGTCTGCAGTTTCACTTGGTGTATCTTGATGAAATGCCCTGAAATATAAGATATTTTTAGGAAAAATCTCTAAACAAAAATGTACTGTCAATGTTAAAGAGACAAACCCTGAAACATTGAGCAATTTATAGAGTCTCAAAACATTAAATATTCAAATACTTGAAAGGATTGCCACCAAACTCTTTCAGATAAAAGTTCCTGCAAATTTCTGACCCTGTGCTTATAAAACGTTTCTTTTTGCTCAAATGAGTTTCATGCTCAGGCTTTAAAGCAGCTCGCTCTCAGATTTTGTTTAATAGACAAGATTCTCCGAACTGTCTAAATTAACATAATTTAGAACGAATCATCAAATAAACAGGTTCCAGTATAAATTCCTGTAAAGTATTCTGTAATATTTGAAATTATTACGCTACCAAATTATTAAGGCCACAATATTCTTCAGAAACGGCAAAATTTTAATAATAGAACGGCCAAGTAAGTTTGTGAGACTGAAACGTTTCGTAAATGATACAGAAAGCGTATATATCTAATATATTTGGACCTTTTGATCTTAGGAAAAAGGCAGCCGCTAAACAACCTTAGTTAAAGTTAGTACTTTGCATGGAACCGATGTGAAAATACTGCCAGTGTTTACATATTTCATTGGCAGGCATTTCCGATGACGGTTCGTAAAACATTGAAAGTGCGCATATACGAGGGAAGACCCAGAATTAACATTTCTCTAATTATTCAAAGCTTTAACTTGATTTTTTAGTACAAATTACAATTAATATTTTCAAATAAACACGGAAAGCAATGTTTTTGTATGTATTTATACATAAAACGAAATGTTGAAGGATGGTCAAGTAAAGATTGAACATCGTGTTTTGTGATTTTATGGTGCTACTACAAGCTCTGTCATTGTAATAAAAACAGTTCGGTTAATTCTAGATCACCCACATATCCGTATACGAATGAGTCATTCGGAATATACATGACAATGCTTTTGTAAACATTATATGTTTATTTGGTCCTTCATGCAAGATATTTTCGCATCTATGACTTTTTACTTGTGTTTAAATCAATCATCTAGTATATTGATCACAGTACAGTATATGTGACATAGATTTTGTTTTTCTAACGGAAGAAAAACACCGTGTCTGAGGAATAGTGTGACTTTAAAGGTGGTCAATCACATTTAAGCAACATTTGATGACAATTTGTACTTTTTGTATATTCTGTTAGAGATTTATTTAAGGAACAAAACAACGCATTACATAGAGTTAGATCCTTATTAGAAATTTACATTTTATTGACTTTTATAAAATTTTGTTATTACTCCCCTTTATTATGAAAGTATTTAAAAAGTTGAATATTTATTTTTCATTTCAATATAATTTCCACTTTTACATTTGCATTGGATAGATATAGAAATATTTTAACATTCTGAACCAAAAGGCAAGTTTTAAAACTACGTGTAGCTTCTGAATTCATTTATTTCCAATCTATCTTGGCTGCGCAACAAGATAGGTAAAGGGAAGTTATTGTTAATGTTAATGCAAATATTTTACAAATATAATACAATAGGTCTTATATTTATATCTTTCCTTAGGCAAAGTATCAAATTTGTACTTATGATAAAATAATTTTATCTTGGTTGGGCAACCAGGATAGGGAAATCAAATTTTAAAAATACCTCCAGTGAAAATCTGACTTGAATTAAGCGCTAAGTGAACATAAATGAGTGTAAATGATCAGATGTTAAAGTCTCAAACAAATATGTTACATGGCCAAAATTTGATTATCCACCTTTAAAGCTGCTCGCTCTCAGTTGCCGTTGAAAAAAAAATTTTTCAAAAATGACATACTAATACATAAATATAAAACTTAAGGCTAGAACCAACATTAGAAGTAAAAATCTAGGTAGGAATTTGCAAAAATCGATTGAAAATGCTGGTTTTACGGCACCGCTACACTATATGTTTATATTGCAACGCTTTATTATTTGGAAGCGTATTAAATCAAATCTACAGATATACTTTACAGGAATTTATACTGGAACCTTTTTATGTGACTATATGTTCTAAAATTTGTTATTTTCACACAGTTTGAAGAACTTTATTACATTTGTATTTTACCAAAATCTGAAAGCGAGCCGCTTTAAGCGTTGCCGTCAAACCAAGCTCACCAGCACTTTCAACAGATTTCATCAAATTGCTATGTCAATAGTTACTTGTGTTGTTGATTCTAACCATTACTCTTACACTCTACGGTTAATTGTTGAGAAAAATGATTTTTTCCACCGGAAACTGAGTACGATCAATTTTAAATCACATATCAAAGGGACATACCCTATAACTGATGTCGAACTAAATAACCTCCAATACATAAATAATAAAATCTTTGGAAGAATTATAACTTAACCTAAAAGTTTCAGCTATGCCTTCCAGCCATTATCGATAAATCAGCGGTTTTAAATTTGCTGCAGTACCGTAAACCATTCATTAATCTATGTAGGGTTGTTGTTGTACAATTAATGGGTGGATGCGATTTATTACAGAAGGCTTCTATATTGATTAATTGTAATAAAATGAGGAATTTTTCGCCATAGGTCCTTCTTTGAAATTGTATTTATTTATATTTCACGGTGGGGAATCACGTGATCAAAATAATCTCTGAACAAAAGTAGATATCTAAACAATGTTAGAAAATAATGAAAGCCGTTAAGCTGTAAATGTAAAATATAGTCTGTCTTATGGCAACATAAAAGTATTATAGAACTACACAGGTCTCAATCATAGTCACCTTCCGATTGTGCTGAACACTTCAAGTTACTGACATAATTTATTTTTGAAGTGTTTAGCACAATCAGAAGGTGACTGTGATTGAGACCTGTGTAGTTATAGAATACTTTTATGTTACCATAAGATAGCCTACATTTTACATTTACAGCTAAACGGCTTTCATTATTTTCTAACATTTTTCATAGATGTACTTTTGTTTAGAGATTATTTTGATCACGTGATTTCCCACCTTGTATTTTACGTTCATTGAACACAAAATCTATGTTTCGAGAATATAATCGGCTAGATGTAGGGAGTGCCCCTTTAAAGTGTGTCGAACAAGTTTCTTGTAAATATTCAAAATGACTTTTAACTACGTCTCTTTTTTTCTCTCATGTGCAGTGCTAGAAGTAAAATTGTTTGTGTTCAAACTCATGAAAACGTTTATAAGCACATGGCAAGTTAAAGGTGCTATCCAGTGCTCTATGAGTTGATTAAAACATCAAAAAAAATCATAACATAATAAATACCTAACGAAGGGCTATTAGATGGTACATGTAGCATCAATACTACTAAAACCTTTATAATTTGATGAGAATCACCAATTAAAATCAAATATTTATTTTGACCCTCGCGGCAAAAATAGATGTAATCAAGCAAATTCAGTGATTTTATTATCCCTCGCCGAATAAGGCAAACACTGGAAAAAAATGTGTACATGTATTGGTTTCAGAAAAAAAGAAGCATTTAAAAGAATTCATCCCCTCATTAATGCCTCATCTCCGAGGTGTAGTTATTTTTTCTGCATCTTACAGTCATACAGAACTCACTTGTTGTAAGTTAAATTCAGTCAGCACTATAAGTTTCAGAAAACCAAAATTCTATACAGAATATATAAGAAAAGCGCTACTGCCCCTTAAAGAGACACTCCCTTTAACTGGTGTCGAACTAAATTACTTCAAAGTATGAATAATAGAATATTAACAAGTATTATTACTTAACCTAACAGTTTAAGCTATACATTCAAGTCATTATCGGTAAAATCAGCGTTTTACATTTGGCTCCCTTCACCAAAGGGGTGTAAGGGTGAATATTAGAAACAGTGATAACTGAATTATTTGAGCCAATTACAATTTAATTTTGATAACCGGTTTCAGAGAAAAAGTTTTTATTCTTGATTTTTTGTGTTGGCGCCCCCGAATATGTCATTTGTCGTGTTGGCGCGCTTTACTTGTCGTTCTAGTGTGTTGGCGCCCCTCAGACGCGCCAACACACCAGAACGAAATGGCAGAAATCAGCCACCATATTTAACACTCCATGAAGAGTCAGACTCATTACAAATGTCCAAGATGGTTACACGACTGTCCTTCAAAACGGCGTCAGTATCAGCGCATCAGTGCTGCATCAATCCATGACGGCGTCAGTATCAGTGCTGCATCAATCCATGACGGCGTCAGTATCAGTGCTGCATCAATCCATGGCGGCGTCAGTATCAGTGCTGCATCAATCCATGACGGCGTCAGTACCATTGTTGCATCAATCCATGACGGCGTCAGTATCAGTGCTGCATCAATCCGTGACGGCGTCAGTATCAGTGTTGCATCAATCCGTGACGGTGTCAGTATCAGTGTTGCATCAATCCATGACGGCGTCAGTATCAGTGTTGCATCAATCCATGACGGCATCAGTATCAGTGTTGCATCAATCCATGACGGCGTCAGTATCAGCACATCAGTGCTGCATCAATCCATGACGGTGTCAGTATCAGCGCTGCATCAATCCATGACAGCGTCAGTATCAGTGTTGCATCAATCCATGTCGGCGGCATCAATCTATGACGGTCTACCGCTTCTATAATGTCAGCCCTTCACTAAAACGCGTGTGTCACCTAAACACGAGTGCACGAGATACAGTTCACTTGATAGGCGATCTTTTACTCAAGCGTGCTGAATTTGACGTCCATATGCATTGGTAATAGGACTATTTTATAAGAAACTTAAGAGACTGTTAAAACACTCCCGCTCCAACATTTGGTTGCTATATAGCGTTGTGTCATCAGTGAAACTGACACTTTCAGAAATGGAAGATAACTTTTGAAACTGCATTTGCTCCGAATATCTTTTTAAATGAATAGATAATAAAATGTTTTAGCAAAAGTCTCAAGATTTTTGGGAAGCCTCTCGTAACTTAACTTACAATCTGATGGTGTCCACATACATGTTCTATTTAATTACACATACATTGATAGTTAATATTGGAAACAACAAAATGACGTCATGAGTTAATCACGTTAAAGGGGAACTTGTACATATAGCAGATTATATTATCCAAACATAAATAGTGTGCTCAATGAACGTAATATTATATATAAATACAATACAAAACATATATCAAAAAATGCCTCATCAATTGTACAACAGCAACTTTACATAGATTATTGAATGTTTTACCGGACTGTGATATATATTTTACCTATAATGACTGGAATGTAAAGTTTAAACTTTTAGGGTAAGTAATAATACTTGCAAATATTCTATTATTTATGTTTTTGAAGTTATTTAATTGGACACCAGTTTTAAGGAGTGTCTCTTTTATTAGTAAATATTATTGATAATAATACTTATCAAATATTGAAATTTATCAAACTAAATAATCAAATGGCCCGATTTTTATCGATGTGTTATTACATCGCTATATAATCGTTTTTGCATATCCGCAGGGTAAGTATTGATTCACGTTCAACTCGTACATGAATTTTTAGTTATTTCCGAGAAAACTCTTCATGAAAGATAGTCCGACATTTCATTAAGTGTAAACATAACAGGAATTTTATTTGTAGAATTTTGGCTCGAATTTTTAAGAGACGCAATAACCGTTCAAGTTACGAAAATTATCCTGAACCTTTTTCGAAATTAATTCATATTTTTTTGTTTCCCCATGTTAATAAAGTACTTCAGTTTTGGATGCGATCAAGAACTATACAGTTTAGCGCTAGAGATACTTGCTTCGCTTTGTTCCTGCTATCGGTCAAATTCTTTCGTTGTTTTTTCCCTTAGCGAAATTTCAAGAAAATTGCTGTTTTAAAATAAAAAACAATTGTAAATTGAAGACATCGCAAACAGCAGTCTTTTAAAACACTGGTATGATATGCACAGGATAAATAATTGTACAAACCATACAATGTATCTTTTCATATTTAAGGTGTTGTTTTATGATAATCTGAGTTCTATTTACACTAAAAATAATGTTGATATTCTTACTTTACGGTAACAGTGTAAGACGACTCCGTTAATGTTGCCTCGTTACCAGTACAGGTAAGTTTCTTGTTGCCAGAAATTAAATCATCACCAATAGTAAAACTTCCTCCGTCGGGAACACTGTATAAAGAAAGTCACTAGTTTAATAAATAATCTAAATATTGAAAAAGATTATACCAAGAGGGCCAAGATGGCCATATCTCGCTCATCTGGGGCCAATAGGCCGTTAAAAAGGTCAACAACAGGGTCGTTAGTACAAGATTGTTAAAACTATTTCCTTGTAAAAGTCTGCAGAAAACAAATGAACCCTTGGATGGATCACATTTTGACCACAAGGGCACGCTTTCAACATAACTGATAGAGGACCACAACATAAACTATTATTCTAACGCATTACCGATGTAACGTCGTTTCTGATTGGTGACGTCGTTTGAAGTGACATTATGCGCATCTTACTGCACATAGTGTATTTTGGGTGATAGTTTTATAAAAGCAATTTTTGGCTGCTGTGCATTTAAATGCGTTAAATTAATGATTATGCCGCATTACTATTTGACGTTGGTGCTTTAGATATAAAAAAATCGGACTGCTAAAATGATGGTTGATTGTGTCGTTTTTGATGTTGGTAGAGATTTTGACAGTGGAAGGGAAGCAACTCCTGCATGCAGTTGCTCTTCTCTTAAATTGACTCTCCCAGTCAAATTAGAAAATTAATATTTGGAAAGTTATTTTTTTTCATACTGGTAGCGGGAAGAGTTTGGTGTGTATTGGGTTAAAAGCTATTATTTCCTCTACGCTTTTGTATACACACCATTTTCAGCTGGATTTTTACTTGAAAAAATGCGCATAATGTCACTTTAAATTTGCGACTATTAAATAACGTATATATAGTCGCAAACTTCAAACGGCGTTTTAATTATCGCATTTAGACACATTGTGCGTTAGAAAAGGGATAACTATTTAGTGATTTTGATATTTGCGACCGTATATACAGTTTTAATGGTCGCAAACAGTTTTAACAGCTCCGGCTAACGCCGTCGCCGTTAAAAATATTTGCAACCATTAAAAACCGTATATACAGTCGCAAATATCAAAATTACAAAACAGTTATTCCTATATTATATAGATATATTTGATCTATATTTATATAAATTTACAAATATCTAAGATCTAGGCCTCACAGTTTCTGAAAATAACGTTTTTAGCTCGACTATTCGGAGAATATGAAGAGCTATTACAGTCACTTGTGCGTCGGCGTCGGCGTTGCTTCTTTGGTTAAAGTTTTGCCTGCTAAGTACTATCATGCACATATCTCAGTAACCACTTATGATATTGACTTGAAACTTTGTTCATGTCTTTAGGGGTGTCATACAATCAAGTCAGATAACTCTTGTATAAATTTAGTACAAATTATGGCCCTTGTTTGACTTTGAAAATTTGGTTAAAGTTTTGCCTGCTAGGTACTATCATGCACATATTTCAGTAACCACTTATGATATTGACTTGAAACTTCGTTAATGTCTCTAGGGGTCTTACACAGTCAAGTCAGATAACTCTTGTATAAATCTAGTACAAATTATGGCCCTTGTTTGACTTTGAAAATTTGGTTAAAGTTTTGCCTGCTAGGTACTATCATGCACATATCTCAGTAACCACTTATGATATTGACTTGAAACTTTTTTTATGTCTTAAGAGGTGTCACACAGTCAAGACAGATAACTCTTGTTTAAATTTAGTGCAAATTATGGCCCTTGTTTGACTTTGAAAATTTGGTTAAAGTTTTGCATGCAAGGTACTATCATGCACATATCTCAGTAACCACTTATGGTAGTTATATCAAACTTAGCAATAGTGTTCAGGGGTAAATTTTGTATCAAACAATTAATTTAACAAACATTAAATATATAGTTATAGATTTTGACTTTTTTTATGATTCAACTTTTCTAGTTTTGTTTTGCTATTATACTGATAAAAGTTTTGTTTTATTAGCAAACACCCACAATAGTCGAGCATGCTGTCTTATGGACAGCTCTTGTTTAAATTTTGATTACATATTTCTATGTAAAACTTGAACAATCTTGGAAGAACACCACTATGCAATGCTACACACAAACTATTTAACGTCTGAGTCTCATGGACTTGCAATAGAACATTTTAAAAGTATTTCCTTAATACTATAAAAAATGACCTTAAGGCACGCTTTGACAGAACTTGACAGAGACCCACCACACAATGCTACACACATATCTAAGCTCTAGACCTTACAGTTTCTGACAAGGAGATTTTTAAAAGTTTATTATATATTTCTATGTAAAACATATGCCATCCCCGTGGGCGGGGCCAACTTTGACCCAAGGGCATAATTTGAACTATCTTGATACAGGTTGTTTGGGCACTGCCACACGCCAAATAGCTAAGCTCTGTGCCTTTTGGAGAAGATTTTTAAAAAGTCCTATTTGCTGCCATGTCAACCAGAGTTCTGCAAGGATAAGAATTCTTTAAACCTTTGGTACAGCTTGATGCAAGTAACATCACTGCCAGGTTTCATCAACATTGCCAAAGCGATTGATACAAGTGAAATTGTAACATCTATTTCAGTGGGTTTTCAGTTTCTGCTTTTTAAGGAAGAATTTCCTTAATGCAACGATTATTAATTTGACCAGAATAAAAAAAAAACATTCTGATCACTATTCATAAGTTATAAGAGTTTCTATAAAGTTTATGTAGGAAAAACGGAAACGACTCCTCCCACTGGGGACCACATGTTTTAAGAGATCATCTTAATAAGAACAAGATGGCCCTGTATCGCTCACCTGGCTACCAATGGTTATAATACAGCAATTGCACCAGAGGAAATACTCGTAGAGGTCCACTGCGCAATGCTACATTCTAAATATCTAAGCTCTGTACCATGTGGTTTTAGACGAACAGATTTAAAAAGTTTTCCCTATAAAAGCCTATGTGACCCCGGGGTCACGATTTGAACAACATTGGCAGAGGTCCATTAGACAATGCTACATGCCAAAATGTATTAGCTCTAGGCCATGTGGTTTCAGAGAAGAAAAGTTTTAAAGATTTCCTATAGATTCTCTGTAAAGTTACGTGACACCTCAACCAGGGTCAATTTTGACCCTGGGATCATGATTTGAGCAATTTTAATAGAGGTCCACAAGGCATTGTTACATGCCAAATATTTAAGCTCAAGTCCATCTGGTTTCAGAGAAGAAACTTTTAAAATCTTTTCGTATAGAAGCCTATGTAAAATGAAGTGTCATCCTGCACAGGGTCAATTTTGACAATATTGGTAGAGGTCTAGTAGTTAATGCTGCATGCCAAATATCTAAGTTTTAGGCCTTGTGGTGTCAGAGAAGAAGAGTTTTACAATTGTCTTTTTTTTCTATATATACCTACGTAAAATCAAGTGACCCCACCCGGACGGCATTAATTTTGATTCGGGGTCATGATTTGAGCACTACTAGGCAATGCTACATGCTAAATATCTAAGCACTAGGCCTTGTGGTTCAGAAAAGAAGATTTTAAAAGTTTTTCCTATTTGTTGTCAAAGTAACTTGAGTTCTGCATAGAATGAAATTCTTTGAACAGCTTTGGATAGAGCTTCGTGCAAGGAAAATCTCTGCCAAGTTTCATCAACATTGGCATAGTTGTTTCAGAGGAGATGTCGTTTGAGGGAAATGGTGGACTGACATGCGTGCGGCGGACGCCGGATGAGTGGTCCTAATAGCCCACCCTGGCATTATTTGTTGGAAATGAAATGCAATTCTGATGATTTCTTTTAAGTGAAAAAAATCTAATTAATTATTTAAAAAAAAAAGAGTCATACCCTCTTTGGGCCTCATTTCTGAAGGAATCATTTTTCTTAAAGCAGGTTTGGTCCATAAATGTTATAAATGTAGCCAAATCCAATGTATTTCAAAGAATTTTTTTTCAAGTATGTAGGTTCTATAGGGAAAACAGCACCACCCTACCTGGGGCCCCATTTTAAAAAGGGTAGTACCAGTTTTGTGAATGTAAGTAAACACTCATTAGATACCGGGTAATTATTTGTACCACTTTCAAGAGATTTTAAATGTCCATCAAGACTGTATAAGAATATTTCGAAGCGCTATAATTTTTTTGGCGAGGGCGGGGGTCAATCCAATACCTGAAGCATGGAAATGACCCCCTACTGCCAGGTCCTCAGCCCCCACTTTTGATAATCATATATAAATTAATAAACGAATTTACGAATATAATAATAATAATAATAGAAATGTGTTTTATTTATTCTAGAACAGTGAATACGTTTAACTTTCTTTCATATTTTTGTCTCTGCTTTCTAAAAAGTGTTGTCAGGTAAGTGTTCATCATTGAAACAAGAAATATCCTCAAGACAGATACACAGCGTTGAGCCGAATAAGACACCCGAGAGCCTGATATTCAAATCCGCACCTGCAGCCAGTGATTTTTTTTCTTGCATACCATACACCTTAAGCGCTAGTTTCTTGTAGTAGTGTATGAATTACCCATTCATTCATAAAACAGGCGGGCAGTCTAAACCGTAAATGGCACTCTATTTTTAGATGCGCAGCCTGAGCGATCACGTGTAGTAGACCGTTTTCGAATGGGTTATTGGGGGAACACGAAAGAATTTGTTGTGCAACTGGTATTTTGTTGCAGTCATTCTCATAATGATGTTATAGATCTACTAACAAATAAAATGTCATCATCGCGTATTAAGGTCGTGATACCCCTAGTTGAGAGCAATCTGTACGGTTTTAAACCAACGATCACATCAGTGTGTAATGAACGGAAATGCCAGTCAAAAAGGACCGATAAACGCATACACCATAATTATTTGTGATTTAAAATTCTGGTAGTATGTATAGCAAGAAACATTCAATTGATATTCGCTACTAGTATTCAAACCTGTGTTGAGTATACTGCTTTCAACTTTTCCAAATATCAAGTAGAGGCGATTATTGCTCTTTAGAAATCGAAACCGTTTTGAAAAAAAACATTCAACTGGTCCTGCATATCTTCAGTAAACGATATGTCTTCTAAAGAGAACAAATCAAATACTCATCCGACATACGTCTTGGTAATATAAGAGCTACTTGAAACTAACTATCCAAGGTGCTCCTGGGACTTTAACACTTGCATATTATTCAAGATGAAGTATTAACAAAATTGAAGATCCTCACCTGTACTGAACCGTTTTTCCAGTTGCTGAATCAGCTTTCAGTTCTGTTATTTTTACACAGTCTGAATTTAAATTTGATCTATCCAAGCTAAAAGTTGTATCTGATGGTGTCTGCCAAGATGGTACGTCAGCATCTGACAGCAAAATACGATCTGTCAAATAAGAGATAGTATGCAAAGGAAATTAAATTTTAATAACAAAAAAGAGAAGATTTTATGTCGTCTATATACTGTGTTAAAAACATGACATTTTTCACCTTACTGCTATCGATGAGTAAGCGGCTACTGCATTTCACTAATATCGACGAGTAAGCGACTACAGCATTCCACTAATATCGATAGGTAAGCGGCTACAGCATTCCACTAATATCTGTGAGTAAGCGGCTACAGCATTCCACTAATATCGATGAGTAAGCGGCTACATCATTCCACTAATATCTGTGAGTAAGCGGCTACGGCATTCCACTAATATCGATGAGTAAGCGGCTACAGCATTCCACTAATATCGATAGGTAAGCGGCTACAACATTTCACTAAATTAAATAAATATCGATGAGTTAGCGGCTACATCATTCCACTAATATCCATGAGTAAGCTGCTACAGCATTTCACTAATATCGATGAGTAAGTGGCTACAGCATTCCACTAATATTGATGAGTAAGTGGCTATAGCATTCCACTAATATCGACGAGTAAGCGGCTACAGCATTCCAGTAATATCGATAGGTAAGCGGCTACAACATTCCACTAATATCGATGAGTAAGCGGCTATAGCATTCCACTAATATCGACGAGTAGGCGGCTACAGCATTTCACTAATATCGACGAGTAAGCGGCTACAGCATTCCACTAATATCGATAGGTAAGCGGCTACAACATTCCACTAAAATCGATGAGTAAGCGGCTATAGCATTCCACTAATATCGACGAGTAGGCGGCTACAGCATTCCACTAATATCGATAGGTAAGCGGCTACAGTATTGCACTAATATCGATGGGTGAGCGACTACAGCATTCCACTAATATCGATGAGTAAGCGGCTACAGCATTCCACTAATATCGATGAGTAAGCTGCTACAGCATTTCACTAATATCAATGAGTAAGTGGCTTCAGCATTCCACTAATATTGATGAGTAAGTGGCTATAGCATTCCACTAATATCGACGAGTAAGCGGCTACAGCATTCCAGTAATATCGATAGGTAAGCGGCTACAGTATTGCACTAATATCGATGGGTGAGCGACTACAGCATTTCACTAATATAGATGAGTAAGCGGCTACAGCATTCAACTAATATCGATGAGTAAGCGTCTACAGCATTCCACTAATATGGGTGAGAAAGCTTCTACAACATTCCACTAATATCGATGAGTAGTGTTAAAAGCATTCCACTAATATCTATAAGTAAGCGGCTACAGCATTCCACTAATATCTTTAAGTAGGTGGCTACACATTCCACTAATATCGATGAGTAAGCGGCTTCAGCATTCCACTAATATCTCTGAGTAAGCGGCTACAGCATTCCACTTATATCTCTGAGTAAGCGGCTACAGCATTCCACTTATATCTCTGAGTAAGCGGCTACAGCATTTCACTTATATCGATGAGTAAGCGGCAACAACATTCCACTTATATCGATGAGTAAGCGGCTTCAGCATTCTACTAATATCGGTGAGTAAGCGGCTACAGTATTCCAGTTATATCACTGAGTAAGGGTCTACTGTATTCCACTAATATCTGTGAGTAAGTGGCTAGAACATTCCATTAATATCGGTGAGTAAGCGGCTACAGCATTCCTCTAATATCGACGAGTGAGCGGCTACATTTTTTTGCACTATATCGGTGAGTAAGTGTCTACAGCATTCCACTAATATTGACGAGTAAGCGGCTACAGCATTCCACTTATATCGATAGGTAAGCGGCTACAGCATTCCACTAATATCGATGAGTAAGCGGCTACAGCATTCTACTAATATCGATGAGTAAGCGGCTACAGCATTCAACTAATATCTTTGAGTAGGTGGCTACAGCATTCCACTAATATCTGTGAGTAAGCGGCTACAGCATTCCACTAATATCGACGAGTAAGCGGCTACAGCATTCCACTAATATCGATGAGTAAGCGGCTGCAGCATTCCACTAATATCGACGAGTAAGCGGCTAAAGCATCCACTAATATCGATGAGTAAGCGGCAACAGCATTCCACTAATATCGATAGGTAAGCGGCTACCGCATTCCACTAATATCGACGAGTAAGCGGCTACATCATTCCACTAATATCGATGAGTAAGCGGCTAAAGCATTCCACTAATATCGATGAGTAAGCGGCTACAGCATTCCACTAATATCGATGAGTAAGCGGCTACAGCATTCCACTAATATCGACGAGTAAGCGGCTACAGCATTCCACTAATATCGATGAGTAAGCGGCTACAGCATTCCACTAATATCGATGAGTAAGCGGCTACAGCATTCCACTAATATCGATGAGTAAGCGGCTACAGGATTCCACTAATATCGATAGGTAAGCGGCTACAGCATTCCACTAATATCGATGAGTAAGCGGCTACAGCATTCCACTAATACCGGTGAGTAAGCGGCTACAGCATTCCACTAATATCGACGAGTAAGCGGCTACAGCATTCCACTAATATCGATGAGTAAGCGGCTACAGCATTTCACTAATATCGACGAGTAAGCGGCTACAGCATTCCACTAATATCTGTGAGTAAGCGGCTACAGCATTCCACTAATATCGACGAGTAAGCGGCTACAGCATTCCACTAATATCGATGAGTAAGCGGCTACAGCATTCCACTAATATCGACGAGTAAGCGGCTACAGCATTCCACTAATATCGGTGAGTAAGCGGCTACAGCATTCCACTAATATCGATGAGTAAGCAGCTACAGCATTCCACTAATATCGGCGAGTTATCGTCTACAGTTTTTTGCACTATATCAGTGAGTAAATGTCTACAGCATTCCACTAATAGCTGTGAGTAAACGGCTACAGTAGTGCACTTATACCGATGAGTTAGCGGTTACAGCGTTTCATCAATATGTGTGAATAAGCGGCTACAACATTCCACTAATATCGGTGAGTAAGCGGCTACAGCATTCAACTAATATCGATGAGTAAGCGGCTTCAGCATTCCACTAATATCGACGAGTAAGCGGCTACAGCATTCCACTAATATCGATGAGTAAGCGGCTTCAGCATTTCACTAATATTGACGAGTAAGCGGCTATAGCATTCCACTAATATCGATGAGTAAGCGGCTTCAGCATTTCACTAATATTGACGAGTAAGCGGCTACAGAATTCCACTAATATCTGTGAGTAAGCGGCAACAGCATTCCACTAATGTATGTGCGTATACTAAGTGGCTACAGCAATACTTTATATCTGCGAGTAAGTGGCTACAGCATTCGACTAAAATCTTAGAGTAAGTGGCTATAGCATTCCACTTATATCAGCGTGTAAGCGGCTATAGCATTCCACTTATATAAGCGAGTAAGCGGCCACAGTAAATCTGAATGAAGGTGTTTTTGAGTGAATCGACAATTATTTCAGTAGGAGCTTATGTAGGTGATTACTTAGTCAGCAGTCAAACAATTTTCTTTGTTGTTTAAAGGAAAACGCAATTTAAAATTTGTTTTGTAAACAGGTAACCTTCTCTTATTGGGAGAACCATGACAGTTATGTTTTCAAGTAAGAAATGTAATGGCTATGGCGAATTAAAATAATAGGAAATATGCACATAAGATACACAATCAGGCGCATCCTTTCCTAAAATTATAATTTCGATTCTCAATTTCCATGAGAAAAGACATTGCAACAACTTATGGTGCATAGGCGTTTTCCCCCATTGATTCCTCACATGCAATTCCTCTGCGAATACATACTTAACCTAAAATGTCAGGGAACAGTATACGGACGTCAATATACTTAAAACCTAATATTTCATGCAGTTTTTTTTCTAAATGACCGTTGTCCATGACTTCAGATTATTTAGTAATAACCATTAGCTAATAATTTAAGCACACTCATTTACTTACCTGCTAAAATGAAACAAAAGCACCACCACACATAAAGTTTCTGCATTCTGAAATCAAAAGAGGACAAAATTAAAATATCACCTTTTGGCATTGATCTAGTGTAAATTTAAAAGGCATAATGGTTATATTCAATTTTCTGTTAATCAGCTCTTAATGTTTTTTTCTCTAAACTATGATGATCGTTCTGAGAATTAATATTATATTACATTTTACTTTTTTGTTGTCGCTTGACTGTCGAAATAATGCTTTCGGGACACAATACATGACCATGCAGTCCAGTCCTATAATAAGAGCATAAGCCAAAAAGTTTCACTCTTCCATTCATTGGTTAGAGGACTAAAGCAAGTGATGCATTAGATGTTATGCGAATGCCATTGTCACTTATGGAAGGCCGGTGGGTCATGCTAATTGCTAAATGCTTTTTGCTAAAAATTAATGATTTTTGGCATGCTACTTCGTAATTGCTTTTTGCTAATTGTTTTTTGCTAAATGCTTGTTGGCCGATAGATCATGTTAATTGCTAACTGCTTTTTGCTAATTAGCAAAACGCATTTAGCAATTAGCAAGACCCGCCGGCCTTCCATAGTCACTATACACATTTCCCACATCCACAATATTTACATCCCGTGTTCTGAATTGGCAGCCACTTCGATAGGCAAAACTTATAAGCATTAATAGGATTTTTTTTTCTGAATTATGTGATAATTAAGAAAATACCAAATGAATTTGTGTGTGACAACAACTTTTTCTTGAACCTGCTGAGCCAACTGCCCATATTAACAACATGGTTTAATTATGTTAATAAATCTTATTATTCTATAATAGTTAAGTAAATTTTTCCCTATTAACTTTAAGGAAAGTTGCCAACCAAAATGGCTGACAATCAAAGCAAGGGAGGTAAATTTGTAGACATGGCAACTAGTATAGAACTTAGTACGACGCCTTCGGCTGCTATGGATTTTTTCGCTTAACTCCGTTTTGCGCCATTATGTAAAATCAACGGAGCGATTGACAGTTAGTTTGATTGCTGATATGCTCGTTTAAAGACAATTAAAATGTCCTTCATAAGTGACCCCCCCTAAACCGCTGGTGGTCAAATATGTTAATAGTTTTATTGCCCCTTATCAGTTTTAATCCTCTCTGATTAGGTCCAGCAGCATGTCAGTAGACTTGATATGTAGTACAATAGTAGAACCATAAATTTATTGATTTGTACAGATAATTGATTTATAACTTATTTCCTGTTGTTTATATAAACAGTTTTATATAATTATGACATTTTACTTAACTTTTATTGCAGGATATGAAAAATATTTTTAGGTAAATGCAGTATAACTATGATTTTAAAGTTATATAGAGAAAGTTCAATTAATTAAGCGCCTTCCCGTGGTGTGGTGTGAATGCATTTTTGATTTATAAAGAATCCTTCTGACTGTATTTATTTCTTTGTAAATTAAAATAGTAATAAATTGAGTATTTAAAACATCACTCAATCTAACTTTGAAATCACAGTTATTTTGCAGTAATCTAAAAGTAAAAAAAATTGTATGTTTCTGTCATATAAGAAAAAATATTTTGATATAATAACCAAGTGTTGATTTGTTTATAATCTAATTTGACTGGGATTTACGTACCAAAAAGGTAACTAATAAAATTGAATAATAACATCTTATGAAGGTCTTAAAATTTATGTATAACTAACATCCCTTTCCTACATTATCTGTAAATGTAAGGGAGTTATACAGTAGCTGAAAAGCTGAATAGGATAAACAGAAGCTAGTCTACCAGTGACCAGTCATGTTAATTGACCAATACTGTGAATTCGCATGGCTGACTGGACCCATGTGGTGAATACCCCACATTCCTGTTCAATTGTCTTTAAGGACATTTTTCATCCTAAGTCTAACGTATTCATTTTAAGTTTTTGCGAAGAACAGTTTGCAGCATCTACGCCGAAAGAGTGTGCAAGCGAGTCAGAGAAAAAAGTCTTGGAAAAGTTGTTTTTGTCTTTGTTCCCGAATGTTCTATTACCGAGTGGCATGTTTTACTGTGGTATATCTGTTTATATAACACGTTATGTTTAACATCATTCTCATAATTATTCTACATCACAACCGCCGTTTGTATAAAAAAAACTCATAATTTTCTCATTATTTACTTTTTATAGCTCCAGATACAAAAGATCTGTTACGCCCTTGAACTTAGGCATACTCGCAAAACAAGACACACATTTACATTAGTACTAAACACAAAACCTCAATAGATCGTTGTCATTTTTTGCATTGAAAAAGACCAAAATATTACTGTAACAATGACTACGTCAAAGAACAGTGTCTTGAAAACAAGACGGTGCAAGAAATTATTAAATAAAACAGGTTTTTTCCCAAAAGAGGACAACTCTAGATGTAAAACAGTGCATTGATCAAAAACCTAGTTATTCTGAGCGACATTTTAAAAGCGAGTAAAATATTCAACATTTTTGTCTGTTGGACGGAAGAAAGCTTGTCGGAAAGAAAATAAACGACTGCTTTTGAAAATGTTCCGCACCTTCGACCAAAAGAAATTCGCAGATGTTGGAGGTAATGAAACATTACTTCATTTTGAAAACCTGCTTGAAAAGTACGATATAAAATATGGACAAAAAATGAGTCGAAGAATATCTGTAAACTGGGTAATTTTCACGAATTTCTCACTTTCTCACAAGTTCTACCGTGATGAAACTGAAAAACTTGTTCAAGTTCTCCGTAGACTGATCATAACATGGCCGTCCACTTTATGATGATACACCAGCACATAAATTCAGGAACATTCAGGTCAGAAAAAGTACAAAATTTACCCAATCCCAAGATATGGCACCTTTTGACTTCTGGTGCCATTATTTTTTTTTAAACGGGCAATTGGAAAAGCAATATGACGAACATTTAAAGTTACAGAAACATTTTGTTTTTGTCAATAAGTACTGCTACTTTGCTGATTAAGTTATTTATGACTTATCGTGATACGGAAACTTCCGATCGGCTACGATCAATATTGATGTAGACAGTATTGGATTATCGATTTTCTTGAGGCTGTTACTGTATCAGCTCGCGGTTTAGCGATGGTACAAACAGTTTAATATGCGAACTATACAGTCACGCTCAGATGAAATTAGCTGTGACAGAAAACAAGTAATTTTGTTTGAATTTGGATCCCTCATGTGTTTTCTATCAGGCGTAACAAAAAAATATGTTTGTTTCAGGTTTCCCGACCTACCCTATTATTTTTTTTTGCCCCGACCCTAGAACATTTTTTGCTTGTTAATATTTTTTAGCATAAATTCATTAAAATCTATGTTGAATTTGGTTTGTTTGAGAATAAAAAAATTCCCTACCTACCTACCCAATTTTTTTTGAGGCATGAAACCTGAAACAAACATATTTTTTAGGCCTAAGTGCCGTGCGATGACTGATAAGCGACAGAAAAATGTGGCATGTTGATTCATAGCAGTCTGTTTCTGTCGAATAGTTACGTAAAATTTAAAGTGATGTAAAGATACTGTCGATCGCAACAAATCATTGTGCTTCCAGAAGAGAAAGATATACTTCTGCGGGAAATATCGGAGTCAGGCGATAAAAAAGCATGCTGAGCACACTAGGATAACTAGGTCAGATAACTTGGTCAGACGGCAAAAGAGATACACAATGTACTATTCAGAATTTTATAAGGCGTACACATGGAAAAGGATAATTCAGGAATGAAGCAAGTCCAGACGAGTCTTGACATGGACAAAATAGAATGGACTTCAAGATCCACAGACGTTAGTATGAAAATTAATACAAGTTGAGATGTGAAACACTAAACATCACTTGAAGCTTTATGACGCCAGACATGATGCATCCTTTATTCAACCATCATATACGGCCTGACAAAGACAAAAACCGTATTGCATATATGTACGTGCAAGCTTAAACGTTTAAGTTAAGTAATAAAACTATTCTATTATGTATGCGTTTGAAGTTATTTAACTTATCATAAGTTTTAGGGAGTGCCTCTTTAAATTATTTGTTTTACCTCTATTGACAACGAAGGGCTATAGCCCGTGCAACTGTTGTCCCGCGCCCTAGCTTATCACCACGTTTGACCCCGCCGTATTCATTTCTTTAATCTCGACCTTTCGCCCAGATGTCGTGTGCTTCTGTTGTACAGGTGGCTGATTTGACGAAAGTCAGAAATTCAAGACATGAAACGGTCGGAAGTCGAAAATTAAGAAGTTAAAATGGCGGGGACGCGGAGCGAAAACACGATAATTAGCGTGGTGCTTGGCGAAAACGAGCTTATAAGCGCTCCTTAACCTTGACCTTTTGCGCCGTGCCCTCGTCACTTTATTTATTAAATGTCTGATTTTCGCCCTGTAAACCCGTTAATTATCTTGGTCTCACTAACGCTTATTAGCGAGTTTTTGCCCCGCCGTTTCTTTTTTTCGCCTCCGAATATTATCGTGGTTTTGCTCCGTGCACACGGTAATTAGAAAGTTTTCGCGTCTTATCTTATTGAGCATCGGGCTTTCGCTTGGCGGGCGGCAGGGAGAAATAGCAAAATGACACGTATCAGTGACCATACGTTTACAATACAATAAGAAGTTTAGAATACAAAAATATGTACCTTTATAAAATCCGCCCGTTTATTGACAAAATTTTGCGCACTAAGAGTCTGGTTTCGATATATGTTCTTCTTGAAAATTGCATTTATTTATTATTTTAGCATATTCAACTCATTTTAAACAAATAGATACAGTAATCTGCTACTTGTGGGGTATTTACCTTTATCTTATAGTTCGCTGTTAAAATGCTCTTTAATCCTTATAATGTAATAAATAAATCTGTGCATTCGAATTATATTTGTATACTTTGATATTTTCTGTGTAAAGTTGATATATACACCCTAACCAGAAAATTATAAAGGATGCAAAAAGAGGATAACTACGTCATGAAAATCGCATTTGCATAATTACATCCTTCTGCACGTGCTTACCTTCTTTAGCTGAGAAGTCTGATAATACTTGATAACATACAGCTCAATACAAAGGTTTATAGATCAATTAAAACTCTTCACTATTAAAAAGCAATAATATTTTCTATGTTATCGAGTGCAATCTACCTAAATTAGCAAAACATTCTAAGTTATTTGAACGTCAAATTAAAATATCTTAGATAACGATAAAACGTAAAAACATTAAACGATTCAAACATTCAATTTCGGTGAAAAGAGAGGTAGTATAGCAAACATGCCACGCATTTGAAGGACATTACCTTCGAAGTTATCCAAAAGTGATGCTCAAAACACAGTGGATGCTTTCAAAGCATATAAGAAATAAGTTTTACAAAGTTATTTTTGTTATTGACAAAAACAAAATAAGATAACATACATATCCAAAAGGGCGGATTCTCTATTTTAGACTAGGATAGTAAAAAAAATTCTTTACATATTTGGTCTATATTCAATGTGAATGAAACTGTTATACAGATCGTTATTTTGGTGTTATAACTATGGCAATGTTTATTATTCTAGGGGTATAAATCACGGATTAATGTTTTATTAAAAATTTTGCGAACATGTAATTTCTGAAGCCATCGCCAAGATATCAAACAGAAATGAATGAAATCCTTACATATTCTTGTAAAATGTACATAAATCATGAACATGTTTTATGCACACTTTTATCATGTTCTGCTGTCTTAAAAACGTCTCGAGTTGCAAACAAATTAACATGCTTTCATAATACATGATTATAGTTTACACTGACTATCAATTTTCGTTATACAAGTAAAAAAAAACATACATGAACAAACCGTGGCCTTCGAACCAGCCGAGTAACAGAACTTTCTACCCAAACCACTGTGTATTTCTATTTGTTCCACTTTATGGAGATGAGATTTAATACATGGTTGTTTACCCTGTTTTGAATAATAACAGAGTCTAAAATATATAAAAAATAACATGAGGTAACTATCAAATTATCCAAACTGACTTATATTGATGGTTTGTAGTTACCTTGAACTTCGACATATATAGTAAATCCGAGTCATGCTATTTACGACTACGCTTGATTGTGTGCAAATAATTTAAAATCGACTTACGAATATGCAAAATTAAATTCTATTTAGTTTGAAAACAGTTTTCAATAACAACCGCTGATTTATAACAAACTGATTGTATCCAAAGATAAACTATACTTAATATGTTTATTATTCAATTTTTATAAGACCGTGGTATAGAAAGTGTTTAATGTTCTCACATCTTTTCGTCGCACAGTTATTTTACTCACTGCAATCACAAGATGCTGTTTATTTTGCGATGAGTTGGCAATGCCTAGCAAAAGCATATCTAATGTCAAATCATAGGATGCCGAAAAAGGCGTGAAGTCTGAGAGACAAGTGGCCAAGGGGCAAAATTTAAGTCCAGCTATTTTATTGTTACAGTAACAGTGACGCTCGTGGTATAAACATAAACCAGAAGATTTTTATATTCATAATTATGTACATAGATCTAGTGAACCATTATGATCGCCAATTGTATCTATTATCTTCCGTATCGAAATATCTGAAGACGTATCATTTCATAAATATTTTAAAGTCTCATGGGCACTTAAATACTCATATATCGAGTAATGAATTTACGAATATAATAATAATACAAATTTGTTTTATTTATTGTAGAACAGTGTGTATGATTATTTTTCTTTCAAATTTTTAACTCTTCTTTCTTAAAAGTGTTGTAAGTTAAAGTTTCTTAATTTTTGCAATAGTGTTGAAAAATACAACACTATCTTTATTGCACGAACTTTCATTTTAAAAAGCAACCTTAAAAAATGTTTTCCGTACAATAAACCGTCAATCGACCGGTTAAAGTCATCATTCTTTGTAACTTAAGAGCTGTATGCAATTTTACACCCAAAGTGCTCCTGGGTCTTTAATGAAAATAATATGGGATATTATATATATCACCTAAGTTGACCATAAATCTATCAAACTTGATGATATACGTCAGTTTAATTAGTACGATCTTATCTACGTTTTTGTTAAAAATAGTTCAATCATACACTAAAAAATGGTGAAGTGTAATTTTGTATCATACAAGATTATAAAGATTGAACATTTAAGTTGATTGAAGCAATCAATTGGTTATGCAGAGTGACGGTTAATGTAATTGATATAAGTAGATACAATATATACAAATGTATAATATCTGTGCATGGGCGTACGGCTATTTAATCTGTCATTAATGATGAATAGAGAGCTGGTCGTAGGCAACCACGATGTTATGGCTGTGTGTGATTACGTAACATCCAAGTTTCTTTCCTAGTGATATGATGCCCGCACCAACCCTTTTCGTTTCACTTGTTTCATCTTTACGAATATATTCATATTTGCATACTTCATAGACACTTTTTAACGTTAAAAGCTCAACCGTTTGATTAATAAAAAAAAGCCTTGAACTTTACCTATCTCATATTTTTCTACTAGGTTCACAGTACGTACAAGCAGTGACGTAGAAAAAGATATCCTATGTCTCTAGAACAAGGCAAAGGTAATACAACTATTAGCTGTCATTTTTGAATACTAAACGACCTTTTAAAAATAGCTGATATATGGTTACAGGAATCTCTTTTTTATGGCATTGTTAATTGTATATGAACTAGTCAACTGAAGATCTAATGTTCAGTTTATGCAAATTGAATGTTAATCGAGAGTGAAGACAGTATATACCCGAATTTAACAAAACATCTGACACAAAAGATATCGAGCAAAGAATAACGACAGTGTTATGGTTTAATCAATTCGAAATACACATAGATTGTATTTTATTATTTAAGTTTTAAAAGACGTCAGTAAGAAGTTTACACGCTTTTGGATTTTAAAAGAAAACACTGTTTGAATGATACGTTCGAACTGTTTACAAAAACGTTTATTTAAATGTCACATTTTTTAAAGATAGTATTGATTGTATAAATGTCACCGCATGATACGGTCTGACAGATAGCATCGTATAATAAGGGTGTTTTTATATATTCCGTTTTTATGAATCACCATACTTTTTTTCTTTACAAAACGATAGGTAATTGACTTTTAAACATGTATGTACATTGTATATTGCGTCGTACATCATTAAGTATAATGTGAAGTTAAATATTGTACTGTGGAAGCCCAATGTGATATTTAACTGATGAATAAAAATGTATGGTGTATAGTCCATGCCATTATGAAAATATGAGCGGTAAAGACATATCTCTATCACACTGAGAGATATCTCTTTAGTATTGGGAGATATCTTTAAAAACGTGAGATATACCTGTATACATATGTATCTCTATCAAAAGAAAGATATCTCATAGTTTATAAATATATCTCTGAATTTAAGAGATATCTCCCCTATTTCAGGAGATAACTCTTTTTAACTTTTATATATCTTTTAAGCCAGATATATATCTCGTTTATGGGTTATAAGCAAATCAATAGAAATAGTGGCTGGCCAATATTATCAGAAATACTGTTTTTTGTAACTCTCTCCTGTTTCAAACGAAAAGAATTTCTCTAAAAAGTTATTGTAAAAAAAGAACACGATATATAGAGATAAAGAAAAAGGTGTGGTCATATTATCAATGCTTTCTTTGACATGAATTAGACATTTCAAGTAATTTTTTTTTAAATATATAATTACAAAGAACCAACTCCGACTGTAACATACCGGAAGTCACGACGAATAGACATACAGAAACAATATTCCTTTTTTCTTTGCAATATAATTTCAACTTTAGAAGCAGGAATGGATACCGTACGGAAAGTATTTCGATTTTATTAGATCCAGCGATGATACATTGTATCAGTGAATTACTTTGCAATATAATTTCAACTTTAGAAGCAGGAATGGGTACCGTACGGAAAGTATTTCGATTTTATTAGATCCAGCGATGATACATTGTATCAGTGAATCTTTAACATCCTTTATCTGTTGGAAAACATAGTAAAGAATTTAAGAAATGTGATTAGTTGTTCTAAGATTGAGATGATTTGTCAAGTATTCTCTTTATAACAATATATAGTAAACATCCGGATATAAGGAACACATTTTCTCTCAGACTGACCGATTAGTTTTCTTCCTATTCTATATGAAAATTTTATACGGATATAACAAACTCCGGATATTAGGAACATATTTTAATGGTCCCAATGAGTTCGTTATAAACGTAGTTTACTGTAAAGCGAAATTCAGCAGGCATCGTCTGCTGCAACGATGCCGTACCGTAGTTAAGCTCCAACGCTCCGCCCATTTCTTGCAGTTCTTTTCAAGAAAATACCTTTTCTGTGGTACATGTATTGGGACTGTATGCCTATTCGCTAAGACATTGTATGCAAATTGCATTCTTTTTATAAAAATGACTGTTTAATAGAAGATAATAAGACTTTTAGAACAAGGGGGTCATGATAGCCCTATATCGCTCACCTTATTACAAGTCCATTTGCCTGGTGGGTGTGGTCAATTTTGACCCGAGAGGCAGGATTTGAACAAAGTAGATGGAAGACCACTAGACAATGTTACATACCAAATAGGTTTTCCTATATACGACTTTGAAGAACCAGCAAACTCCTGGGCTGAGCCAATATTGACCCCTAGGGGCATAATAAAAATATACTTTGAAGAGGTCTACTAGGCAATGCTCTATGCTAAATATCTAAGCTCTAGGCCCTGTGGTTTCAGAGGAGAAGATTTTAAAAGTTTTTCCTATATAAGCCAATGTAAAACTAAGTGACTTCCTGGGCGGGGTCAATTTTGATCCAGGGGTCATAACTTGAACAATCTTGGAACAGGTCCACTAGACACTGCTACATGTACATGTCAAATATCTAAGCTCTATGCCTTTTAGTTTCAGAGAAGAAGATTTTTATAGTTTTTTTCTATGTTTTGCGATAGCAACCAGAGTTCTGCATGGAATGGAATTCTTTTAACAATTTTGATAGAGCTTCATGCAAGGAACATCCTGCATAGTTATCAACATTGGCCCAGTGGTTTCAGAGAAGATGTCGTTTGAATCAAAATGTTGACTGACGACGGACAATCATCCATTTGAAAAGCTCACCCTGGCAGAGCCATGTTTTGACGACAGACGTTGATAAGCTATGACTCAATCTGTTCATTTACTAAAGAATGTTCCCTATTCAATAACAACATAGATATGAGACTTGTAATAAATGCATATAATAAATGAAGCATTTAAAGTATCTTAAATACCTACCATGATGTGAAGAGAGGAATAGGGAAATACATATAGAGACAGGTTATCAGAATCAAGTTAAAAAGAGAAAGTTTTCAGCTACTGAAGAATAAGCAATATTCGCTGCCAACAGAGCCATTCTATAATTCAACGTTCGACAGCTGAACTATTTCTGTTTCATAACAAATCCCTGCGTACATGCTAACAATTTAAAGTTGTATGGACTTTCATCAAAATGTCTCTTTAGTCTATACTAATTCGGAAAAATGCTTGTAGCTTATCGGGTCACTCTCGAGTCCGCTTCCTCGAAAAAATCAGTCCTGGTGCCATATGAGGAGGAACGGTCGAGACCCCGGTGGGGCTTGAACCCACAACCTCTAGGATGATGCCTCTTTCATAAACAGTAACCATTTATTCCCAGTACTCCTTTTTAAACTGGACCATTTATGAAAATGTAATACACATTTCCCCGGGACGTTACTTGCGCGTCCTCTACGCCATTTATCAATATGTTCAAATAACCTAAAATCATTTACTCGTGCAGTGGGAACAGCCTAACGCATGGAAATTGTCAAAATACTGTCGGTATTTACATGTAAGTATAACTGTCCCCATTGCACAAATAAACGATTGAACTGTTAACAACAGTTTTGATGTAAAGACTTCTTGAAATCTTTCAGTGGAACCATTTTCGCAGTAAGTAGTCTCAGTTGCCTCACTCATTCGATTTCTTTGTCCAAATACATATAAACATTTTTAATATACTTAATGTATGGCAATATCAGTTTTAAGTAAAACAATTCTACTGTGTAAAAAATAAATTACACTTACTGCACTGTCCTAATTCCACTTTAATACTTGAAATTAAATTGCAAGATAAAAATAGATATTGCTTATGTATGCCTATTCGACGCGACTTCCGGTATGGTACAAGCGGGATACGTACACTGAAATAATCGGAACCAGTATAAATAGATACCATCTAAAAATTACATACTTCATCTGGTTACATAATTATAGGAATAATTATATACCGATATCATTAGAATAAGTACATATCTTATCTAGTTACATGTACAAATTTAACAATGAAAGTACACTGGTGCCTTCACTGGTATTTTTCGTTAGAAAGAAAGACTGTTTCGATTTCAAGTCGAATGCAAAACAAGAACTACTTTTATAAAAGATAATCAGCGCAATTTTTATTACACGAAAGCGATTGTTTTCTATATGTTTATATAATAGTAAAAATTCATTTTATTCAGTCGAAAGGCGCCAAATGTCACATGGTGAGGGGAGCCATGTACCTTCCCGTGCAAAGTTGTTAAACATGATGAGGGGTAAATGTTCTCAAAAAGAAGGTATCTCATAAGTCAGAAATGGCTGGCCCTTTATGTAGGGGTGACACTATAATAAATCCTTTACTTTTCCCTTTACTCTCCCGACTGAGCTAACTGGCCACTTGTCAAATATGTCCCGAATAGTAATTAAATATCTATCGCAACATTTGTATCAGGAAAACAAACGTAATCTTAGTTTTTTCTTATAAATATGCTATCAAATTATTGACCGTTATTCACTGGCCGAAAAGAATAAATACTCTAAACCTATAATGAACATTTATTTTTGGGTAACAAAATATTATGTTGAAATATATGAATTATTTACGTTACTATTAACCCATTCAAGAAAGACTGAAAACTCAATAGTATTTTATTGTCTATTCTCATTCGGTATTACCCGGTACATAGAATGATCGAACCCCCCCCCCCCCTCCGAAAGAAAACAACCCCGAAAAAGACCGGAAAAATGTTTACGCAAACCGAAAAAAAAAAGTGTTTTAAAAGATAATACCATATCGCTAGTATTGTCCTTCAAATCACATTCTTAAAGGTAACTGTTTAAAGAAAATAATCATATCTTATAAAGGTCTTTAAATTGATGTAGAACTAACTTATCTACACATAAATGTAAGGGAGCTATACAGTAGCTGAATATGATAAACAGAAGCTAGTCTACCAGTGACCAGTCATGATAATTGACACCTGCTGTAAATTCGCATGTTGTGCACATCTGACATTCCTGTTTAAGGGTCATTAATACGGCTGCGCCGAAAAAGGACAAAATTAATTTCCTTTTTGAGAGATTAAGACAGATTCATTGTACAAGAGCCATAACTTTTCCTTTCCCCATTTCCATATCATTTTCCTTATCAAGTTTATTAAATAGTTGTCTCGAACACTTTTTTTATGAAATGCCACGAAATGATTTCGAACATTATGCATCGTTTCCAATAACATCATTATATTTTGTTGGATCCGGCTGGTGTTGGGTTATAACTTATGTTTTTTTGTAATTATTTTAATCTCATACAAACGTATCTTAGCACGCTTGTTATCTTTTTTGTAATTCCAAATTATTCAATTCAAAAGGTGACATATCACACGATATATCATGCGTTTCAATTAAGGTCGTTTAAAGATAGAAATTCACACCTATCAAGCACGATCTTTTTTATGTTTGATATTTTGTCTAGTTTTAAGTTTTTGGCTGAATGAGTATGTATAGAGAAAGGGGTGTCCCGAAAATTTGAGACTGAATAAAGAAACGCCTCTTTCTCCTAAACTAATTATAAATAATATTGGATCGCAAATGTCTACGAAATGCTTTAGCTATTTATTTTGTTTTTCAAACATAAAATTTTAGTTTCAAAAGGACACGTTTATTGACCCCTGGTTGAGATTTAAAGTTTGATAATGACCATATCCAAAAGGCACGCTGCCGGGTTCTCTTATAAGTAGAGCCGTGGGTTATTTCAACAAGATTGCAATTATCATGTCCTGAGGCTATCTTTATTTTGAGTGCTTGTTTATTTTTGTTAACGTTTACCCCTGTTATTATATGTAAGTAATTATGTTTACGCAAAATAGATATAAAACGCATTTCTTTTCAATGATGTTATGTTAGTTTTAGTTCATGAAATGTGGCATAAATAATTTCGTTGACGTACCTGCGTGACAGATAAGAAGAAAAAGTAAAAATAAATCAAAATTACTCACGCTTTAAAAAAAAGATTTTAACGAAAATATAATGAACAGTTTTGAACAATTTGTCAAAATCTGACAAATACTCCCTATCAAGAGAACTGGTTTATGTTTAAAGAAAATTTAAATGATGTGATGAGGTAACCTTCTATTTCAATATCAAAATGTAAGTGTTCGGTTTTTTTTTGTCATTCTATCACTGTATTACGTATTTTAATGTATATTTAGAGCACACTCTATAGAAGTTAAACCTATTGACGGAATTCATGATTATCATGTTTTGCAATTATCTAACTGCGTTGTTATTTTGTTACCTGCAAAATAAAACCTTTTAGATGCAGTGGGCGTTAATAAATTTTGCACCGAAAGAAAGTGCATTAGTTCCTAGACTAGCTGCAAAAAAATACCTATTTAAAAACTATATAACTAAATACAGTTGGGGTTCCTCAATACCTTTTTTCTCCAAAGATTTAACTTGAATAATGAAATTTTGAAAAATATTATTACATTAAAGATAAAAGGCTTCATGGCTATGATATATGCTGTAGGTAGTTGAGGTTATCTAAGGTTTCGTGGCTATAACACATTTAGTAGGTACCTGGAACTATCTACGATCCCATGGCTTTGACATTGTATCTGGGGCTATCTAAGGTTTCGTGGCTATGGTAACTGTACATGTAGTGGGTATATAAGGTTTCATACTTTGGTGCATGTAGTAGGTATATGAGGCTATCTAAAATTGCATGACTATGGTACATGCAGTATGTATATAAAACTACCTAAGGTTTTATGGCTATGGTACAATTAGTAGGTATATTTGGTTATCAAATATTTCGTGGCTATGGCACATGTAGTAGGTTTATAGGGCTATAGTATATACAGTATATGGCTCCGTGGCTATGACAGATGCAGTAGTTATATGGGGATATCTAAGATTTCGTGGCTATGGTACATGCAGTAAATTTATATGACTATATATATGGTTCCATGGCTATGACAGATACAGTAGGTATATTGGACTATCAAAGATTTCGTGGCTTTGACGCATGTGTTAGGTTTATAGGGCTATCTTAAGTTTCGTGACTGTGACACAATCAGTAGGTATATTAGGGTATCTAAGATTTCGTTGCCATGGTACATGCAGTCGGTATATGTCGCTATCTATGATTCCGCGGCTATGACACATGCAGTGTGTATATGAAGGTATTAAGGTTTCGTGGCTATGACGCATACAGTAGGTATACGGGGCTATCTAAGATTTCATTGCTTAGACACAGTCATGTTCCATAGTTAGTTGTTAAACCTTTGATGTTGTTTTTCCTGCTTTAAAAATACAGATGACTTTGCTTGGTTACTATCAATTTGCCGATAAAAGAAATATAAATATAAGAACTAGACATGTAGGAAGTTAAATCATGATCGACTTTATTTATATATGATCGATTCCTCGTCCTTAAGATACTTTTCCGAATTTCAAAATAGGTCTAATTATAGAAACAATGTATGCATGATCTCCGGACTTGTGAGCTTGTAGTCCATAAGGAACCTTCCGTGGTTTTGTATGTTAAACGCCACAGTGTGTAAAGTGTAAAAAAATGTGCAGCCTGACCGAGGACTCAAAGCCGGAACTTAAAAAACCGGGACTCAAAGGCCGAAACTTAAAGCCGGGACGTTCTGTTCACTTGATGCGCGTGTTTTCTACCGAACGCCACAGGGTGGAAAAACATTCGCAGGCTTAGCGGGACTCAAATCCGGGGCCTTGTGCTTAATAGACGGAATGCTGTATACATACTAATTATACAGAACTTTTCCTCCCTTTATTCTTGATTTGTATACTGTAAGTTTCTTGATAATTCGACCAGGAGACATTTGTTATTCATAAGCCTATGTCATATTAGTTAAAAGATTGATGGTTGTAAAACATAAAGATTATCTTCCATTCAAAACAGCGACCAAACAGCATTCGAAATGAGTTTAATTGTTCTCCGGGTGTAATCAACGTGTATGCAAGATTTAATGCACCATTAGGTAATTTTATTTACCCGCAAGCAATTAAAATATCCTGTCTTATATATGACGTTTTATACTGTACGTTTCGTGATATTTTAACCAGGAGACATCTTTTATTCATAAGCCTATGCCATCTTAGTTAAAAGATTGATGGTTGTAACACATAAAGATAATCTTCCATTCAAAACAGCCGTTTCTCGTCTATGACCAAACAGCATTCGAAATGAGTTTAATTTTTCTCCGGGTGTAATCAAAGTGAATGTAAGATTTAATGCACCACTAGGTAATTTTATTCATTAGCAAGCAATTAAGATATCCTGTTTTATATATGACCTTTTGTTTGAAACAAAACTGTTACCGAAGAGGTAATTTCGAGCCATAGATTATTTCGATTCTTAAAAGCCGAATTTATGAAAACTATCGTATATATTACGGACCTTTTTTCAGTTCGGCGGTAATGTGTAAAATAGCATAAATAGTGGCTGTTGGAATTCACTCCCCTATTCGGGCAACTAGTCAAAATATCATACATAACTATAGTATACAAACTTATTTTAGTTGAATCATCTGATACATAAACTATAAAAAAATACCCGACTGTGACATTATGCTGAAGATGTCAGATTCTGAACTTAACAAAGCAGATAATCGATTTAAAAGCGAACCGTTAATATGAATTGTACAACGTTTTAACGTGGAGTAACGACGTCAGTGTGATGACGTCAACGTTTTCATTCATTGTTTTGTCTCCCGGAATCAAAACATTGTATGTCGTTAATCCTGAATTTTTTTTTTAAAGTAAAACAAGGTGAAATATAAATATGTATTCTAACGCTTACTTGACGCAATCAAAAATAATATTTAGGTTCTTAAACACAACTATTTCATGTGACTGATGTATTTATACAGATTTTATTTCTATTTCTATATTTTATTTTCTGCGCGGGAGTAATTTAGAAAAGTGGGAAGGAGCTACTTCCATGTCCGAAACTCCACCTTCATGTTAATGCACTCAAATTGATTATAGAAATATACCATAGGCATATTAGAAATATTCTTATGACAGGCTTTACGCAATTGTTGCTTGTGGAAGCATGAGCGTTGAAGACCTTTGCCTGCCAAATGCTTCACTTATTTTGTATAGGGCTGTGCAATACGTTGATATGATTTAAAAGATGCATTGTTCCAGACAGAGAATATGAACTATAAAGACTATTTTCTTTTCATTTTTAAGAGAATTTAAATTGCTGTAATTGAGCGTGAATTCAATACAATTTTATAAAAGATATGTTTTATTACCTCGTGTGAGGTTCAAACATATTAAGATAAAAACATTTGTCGTGTTACGATCTTTGCATCAAATATGTAACGATAGGCTTACATGTGTCAAAGGTTTATGTTCCAATGAATATTAAATAAAATAATATGAAAACACTCGAAATGGTGTTGTTTAGTTTTATACCAGCTTTTTAACAGTCAAAGCCAGTATCAGTCAGTCCGTATGTAGGAGAACGTAGAGGTAGGTTGTATTTTGTAGCTATAATCCCGTTTAAGGTCAGCATTTCTATACTTATTTACCTGTGCACTTTCTTTATTGGTATGATAATAACCCTCTTGTGCTGACCTTTCGATTTGTAAGCGTTCATGTTTGATTTTATACACATCGATGATTACCAGGCATTATTACATTCATATAAATATCTAAGGGTATTAAACCTAAAGACAATATATTTTTATATTCTATTGAAAATAAACAACCATAAAATATTATGTTATAAAATTTCAACAACATATGCATACGTACATGCACATTTGTTTTAGTTACATGCATTATGATGCACATTATACATACAAAAAATAGCTAAGCATAATAAAACTGTAACTGGCGTTAGAATGCAATCCTTCAAAATAGTAAAATATTGCTTTTTGCTACTAAAGTCATGTTGCATTTCTTACTATTGAAATGGGTTTTTGTTTCATCGAATGTCTGTCTGATAACAGTGGGCTGTTAAAGTAAATGTGTGTGCGTACGTGTGTACGCCTACGTGCATGTGAAGAGTTTGGATTTTTCTATTTCACGTGTCCTTTTGTTATCTATTCTGTTTAAATGATCTCATTTAAAATAAGACTGGACAAGTCTATAATGAGTTGTCACCAAGAAATAAAGCAATTATTGCTAAATTGTTCATATCAATAAACTAATATTAAATAATTGATAACAGATAAAAAAAAAACAAATAAGTCACAAATACTAACAAAAACGTCCCTCTAGGGCTGCCGTAGCTTTTCGTATTTATCCTTTGAAAAATGCTTGCGTCATTGGCCAATACGTTCGTTGTGTTTACTTAAACTTAAATTAAACAACTGAAAACATAAATGTTTAATTTGTGTAACACTGTGCTTTTATATTTTACTTACAATAACACGTTGTTCAAGTTGCACCTTGTATAGTTCTACCATATTGATTTCTTTATATACTCTTTTGTAATTGTGAGACATCATGCATTATATGTTGTACATGTACCATAATTACTGCTAAGGTTTGTTAGACACAGGACACTTTATACAACCAAAAACGTGTACCTATTGTTCATTTTATGGCTAATACACTTAAGCAAAAATTATTTTTTTTAAAAAACGAAACAAACGGATTTCTCTGTAAGAAGTGAGGAAACTTTAGTGTAGGTTAATTTTGATTTGTGGCAACTCCTTAATCAAAAGCTTAAATGCAACGACTGTTTTAACTAGTACGTTCCAGTAAACCTCATGCGAAAAATTATGAAAGTGCTATTTTCAATTTCTAATGTTTTCCACTATTAACTACACTTACCATATTGCCTTACACACATATTTAAGTCTTTTAGCACCCACACTGGTATAAACTTTCACAGCTAATGACGATGAATCACGACTTTTGTTTTATTTGTTGTTTTCGTTTTCTGATCATGCTATTTAACTACCTAAAGGGACAAGGGACTTTAATATCGATAGTGAATTTTACAGAATAAGTTTCAGGTATCAACGATCATCTTGTGGATTTGTCACAGTATCTTAATCAGTATAAATTGAAATATTACTTAAATGATAAAGTTGACCAACAAAAACATTTTTGCACATAAATTTAAAAGATGGGCAACTGTTTACGAACAGTTGTTCAACACATTCCGCATGCGAAAAATCAGTCCTCTTTTTCATGTTCTTGAAAAAAAATGAGCGAGTTAAGGAGAGACTTTTGTACAAGATTTGATATATTCAAATATAGCTTGGCGAAAATTAAGTACTCGACATTTGTTCTTTTTATTTGTGGTCCTCAAAAACTGATACATTGTACGACTTATGACAATGTCTCCCGCATACATGTACTCACTACATTGGACATTTTTCATGTAATTCATACATCTAAAGTTATTGTATGTTGTATGTTTCTGTTTGGTGAAATGAAATAGAAAAAACTATCGTGTCATCAACATATCCTTTTGAGTATTATATTAAAGTTTAAGTTCATTGTGTAACGGAGAGTAAATATTGTTTATTTTCATGTTAAATGACAAAGTTATGGTGATATTTGATAAAACATTACTTACTAAATATCCCTGTATTGATGTTCAACAATTACAATTAGATTGCATCTCGCACGACCCTTAACCGTTTTGTGTACATTTGTAAAATAATAATACAGACAGAGATATCTTTAATTAAAGTAAATGGTTAAAAAATTGGCTTTAAATACCTGTGTCTTTTTGTATCCGATTTAAATATACTGTACCACTCTGTTAAATCCCTGATATATGAAAGGTATTCATAACATGTGCATTTATAAATAACGATTGGGTTTTGAAATCGATAATGTATTTTCTTTCGTATAAAAAAGTTTGTTTTTCTTTCAGTGCTTCAATACCCTGTTGCTTAATGGTGCATTCTTATTTACTTAGTATATATATAAATGTTTAATGTGTTTTAAGTAAAGTATGACTGTATTTATCGGAAATGATGCTTAATTATTTACGAATATGTGAAATAAATATTGAAAACACTCAATAAATATTGAATCTGAAATAAACCCTGTAAATACAATACATTGAAATGAACAAAAACAACAAACATGCTGCAAGTCAAGTGCCAGTGTGACAACCGATATCTCCTTTAGACAAGGGATAAGGAAAGTACCAGCTGCCATCAAGGTTTCATGGAACTGATTCCCTTACCTCGGATTCAATCTATCATGTTCTGCACTTTGTGGCGTATTTGCAATTTCGTGTATGTGACCTTCCTGTACTTGTCGCACATAGTGAGGTCTCAGACAAAATTGTCTGGAACATGTAGCTGTATTCAATCGCATTGCTTCCCTTCCCTCCGGTCTGCTTCCTTCTCTCCACTCTGCTCCCCCTTCCCTCAAAAATGAGATCTTGCAACATGTAAGATGAATTTTACGTGTTTTGTTTCTCGTGGTTCAACGACCATTTCAACCTTATTTCGGTCATTTTTGCCTGCGAAATTTTACAAAGCAAGTAAACGGCATCTGATGAAAAAAGGAAACCAAATGTACTGTTGCTGCTTATTTTTCTTTGTCATGTTGAACGCCCGCTTCTTTAATCATTTCAATCAAGGTGGAATACAGTAAACTCCGTATATATCGACTCCGGATATAACGTAACTTCGGATATAATGAACAGTTTTTTTTTGGCCTGATTTTTCCCCCTCTTTGTTTAATGTAAAAATATACGGTTATATCGTACTCCGGTTATAAGGAACAATATTTTCTGGCCCAAAAATGAAAAATGAACAGTAAAGTGATCGTATATATCGAACTGCAAATATGCTCTGAAGAGTTAAAAAAATCTGTTGATTTTATGTGTAACGTTTTGGTGAACTACTTAAATGAGAATACAAACATAATTGCTAAGGACGATATTCAAGTGATAATATTTTACGTAAATAATTGTTCGCATTTATTAAAGCATGCAGACGGTATGAAATCCCATATTGGAAAAAAATATCTTGTTACAACAATCTCACAGAAAACTCCAGGCAGATAGCGGGGCTGAAACCTTTGACCTCAAAATCGAGGACAGGTTAAGAGATTACACATGATTTTTATGCATACGTATAAAATACTTACTGTCAGGCAGATAGAATACACATGGTTTTTATGCATACGTGTAAAACGCTTACTGTCAGGCAGATTGCGGGGCTAAACTCATTGATTTTTAATCGCGGATAAGTTAAGGGAATACACATGTTTTATGAATACGTGTAAAACACTTACTGTCATTCAGATAGCGGGGCTAAACTCATTGACTTTTAATCGCGGATAAGTTAAGTGAATACACATGTTTTATGCATACGTGCAAAACCCTTACGTCAGGGATTGCGGGCTTCTCATTTATTTTATCGCGGAGAGGTTAGTGAATACACTGGTTTTTGCCGAAAACCTTCACTTACCCATTTTCTTTAAATCACGGACAGGTTAAGTGATTACACATGTTTTTATGCAATTATAAAACACTAACTTGTTGCTTGTTATTTGCATCGCAAACGGTAATTTATCGATACACGTACAACAGTTTTGGCAAGTTTATTTGTTGTTTTCCATTCTTGCCAGTAGTGAAAGACCCAATTGAAATTGAGTCTTTTTAAACTACTTCAAAGGGTATCGTTTGTATATAATCAAAATACTTTCTGTCATTTTTGAATGATAGCTTATTCAATTTTACCATTGAAGTACTGATTTCATTAGTATTCACTATAGCATGACTTCCATATTATTATGCCTTCTGTGTCTCACATCTGTATATAAATACTGCATTACATTTTAATAATTTCTTTATGAGAAGGGGGTAAAATAAATAAGCAATATGTTGATGCTTATTATTTTGTCCATTTAAATGTCATTTGTATGGTATTTAAAACATGTATTAGTGATGATAAACATATCAAATAACCATGACCAACTATTTCAACAGTAGGTGTATCTGTCACAGAATTTGATAAAACCAATAAACATAAACGTTTCGGTCGGGCGGGCTCGTTGATTTCTGTTTGTTTATCATTTCGGTCGGGCGGGCTGGACAATTTCCGTCTGATTATTGCGGTCGGGCGGGATCGTTAATTTCCGTCTGATTATTGCGATCGGGTGGGCTCGTTGATTTCTGTTAATTGTCGTCGTAGGACAATTTTAGCACCTCTTTAACAGCCTGTTTATACTTAAATCAAGAATTGATGAACGAGGCAGTATGCTGTTTCAGATTCTTAATGTCGCATTGGCCAGGTTAAATATACATATTTGAGGTAAGTTGCAGATCCAAATGCATGGTTTGGGTTGAAAATATGAATGCATGCCATATATGCATTTTCAGTATCAATTATCGTCTGTCTGGAGTTACCTTGGGCTGCGAGTATAATTATTACAGGGGCGTCGGTGAAAAAAAAAACGGTATTAAAACCAAAAAACACTGTGCTTTTTGTTTTTTATTTACAGCGCTTCTCACTTGGTTCCAGCATTTGCAGACAATTTAAACATAAGCGAACTGTTCTTCGTTTGTCGTCAGATTTGCCGAGGCTTGAAAACACAAAATGCTGAGCTGGTGGTTGGAGATTTTGATGTTGAACTGACGTACGTTCCTGGATTTTTATTCAGACACACGTACATTGTAACCACACTGTAAATGCCATACATTTGTTCTAGGTGTGGGATTGCAATGTCTGGATTGTGTGTTTAAAAGTTAAATAGTTGAGAGTCGCACGAGTATAAAAAAAAATATTTAAAAAATGCAGACTGCCTCTTTATAAAGTCCGTATAATTTACCAATTCAATTCAATTGAATGAATTGTTTTTCAATATTGAATAAGATACAGTCATGGTTTCGGATGCGTATAGTAATTAAAACAGGAGTGTGCAGTACGAATTAATCAGTTATTCGCAACCCAACGACTGGCAGTGACTTAATTTACTAAACGATGAAATACTAGGACACATTTAGTATTTCGATACTAAAACGATGTTGTCTTGAACAATACCTTGAAATACTTATATTTAACTTGTAGTACTATTTCATTACAACTTAAAAAACACGGAATGTGGTTGGACACATCATTTATCGCACGTGATGTTAGTGGACCGTGATGTATTTCATCGCAAAACAATATACATATAGTTTTCCTATACATTGAATTTGAAAAAAAATGAGGATTTCGTTACTGGAATGCATTTTGAGTAATTGACAGAATGTTTTGCTTAACCACTTAGACAGCGCTTAATTGCAACTATTTTAAAATACGAAAATAATTATTATGTATAATATTTGTAAATGATTTCAATTAACTTCTGTTAAAATAAAAAGAAGTTTATGAATGTCTGTGTCATTCTTAACATATTTCTTTTTATTTAGCGGTTTTCCAATATCTTACGGTTGTATTTGTTAGGAATGTGTAATTAAGAATTTGCGATTCCCAAATACGTTAAATTTATATTCATGACTATAACAATGGCAGGATTTTGATTTATAGGGTTTTTTTTACTCTTTTGAACTTCATGCAAATGTTTGTCTAATTGGCAGTTTGGTTGATTAAACAGTGAATGACACCGTAATCAAATGTGTATTTAGTTGCGCTATACATGTCCTACAATACACTTTTATTTAAAGTCCTACTAGCACTTTTGAATAATCATAAATTGATAATAAATTTGCGGATATAACAATTGTGTTCTGCTGTTTATTAAGTCACTGTTGACGTACACATTTATATTTTTGTCCCTTCTTCACGAAATAAAACCTTGTAAGACAACGACTCTTTTTTTATATTTTCATTGAAAAAAATAATGCGCCTTGTTTATAGCATGTATTTTTGATTAAAAAAGCAACGTTAGGAATGTTTTTCGAACACATTACGGTGAACTTCGCAGGTACGGTATCTGCCTTGGTAACACAAGAGCTAGGCATAATTTTACATTCAAAGTGCTGATGGGACTTTAAAACAAACGTTTCTAGCGGCTAACAGTAAAACTAATTTATAAACGTTACGCGGAAGAGAATTAAACTGATGACGGAGGCATAATTATATGGTTAATTGTTCTAAGGCTGGGTGATCTACATTTGTTATGCAGGTATGATTTCTGTATGTATGTACAATCCTCACGTGATCGAATATAAGGCAATTATTTAATTGAATACTAATTCTCTTCACTGATGAATAAGTATACCTATTGAGAAACTGGCAAAATTTGTTATTGGTTGATTTGGGTACATTGATATTTTTACAGCAGAGTTACCTATTAAACTATTCGAAAAGAGGAATAGACCGAACTGAGTGATATGTGATAGTATACGTGTTTGAGAAAAAAGGATTTGTTTGATTTTGAATTATTGAACAAAATATTTTGTCTTCAACAGCTTTATTATCCTAATAAAAGATTGATTCTTATTATGCTGAATTAGAAAAAATAACGGTACAAAAAGCCTAATGTAATTTATATCATTAACAATAATGGATTACAGCGGCTAAGTACATGCTACATATATCAAATACAGTTCTTACTGTAATATCACCAACACGAGCTGTGTCAGGCTGTCTCTTTTGCCCTGAAAAATAGGAAACTGATCACTAAATGCAGTGAGCCCTGTCCGGATCTAAATATCCAGCGTCCGATGCTGAAGTGTTAAATGACTATTTTTATTCACTGTATGAAATCATATTTCTAGTCTCGCTTTCAAGTCATGTTTTATATATTTCATTCAGACAAGGACCACAGTATATTATTTCCAAATTATGATTGTAGCATATTCATTTCATATGTTGTATGACATCAATTATTTGCCACCTTGACATGTCACAATTTGGTAGCATATAGAATTACATAAGTTTAGATTACAAACCGGTATCTTGTTACTTCGTCATTAAATTTTATATTGTTTTAACTGAAGTATATCAGAAGTATTTTTATGCAAGTGTATGTTGAAGTAATGAAATATAACATTGCTCGTATTTCAAAGTCCCAGGAACACTTTGGATGTCATATAAGAAGTAACTTTTATTTTATCAGGAAAGATGTCTTTCCAGCAAAACTGGCCTTCATTTGAACCAAAACCATTCCTTACGTTGTTTTTTTAAATCGATGAGTACATGTTAGGCAGTTTTTTTGCAATAATACTGCAAAAAGAATTAGAAAGGCTTCGTGAAGAAACGACTTAAATAAAATAGACATACATACGTTTGTTTTAGAGTAAATAGAACAGAGCCCCATCATTATCAAACCAGCCTTGAATCCCAAATCAAGGAAAGAAAATTTGCCAGAAGTATTAATATTTCTCGTAGTATATGAACTTCATAGATACAAGAAGAGGAACAATTAACAGACAGCAAAACATTGAGTCTTATATAATCCACTGCGAGAAATCATGAGAGAGCAAGCTTGTACTTAAAAACAGCTGCATCGACAGCTAAACTGAAGATATTAAAATAATGAGTGTGGCATAAGTGGCTGAAAAGCAAATATGAATAATGTCTTAAACATAGGAAACAGGGAATCAGCATAACATCATCACATCTATACTGAAAAGTTAAAAATGTACCAATAGACTGGACCAAAGAAAAAGCATGTCTCACCACTACAATTATGAACCATGAAGTGTACCTGAACAACGAATCGTACGAAAGATACTTTATTGTGAAAGAGCAAATTACTGACACATCCACAGAAGCAGGGAGGCCATGCAAGTAGCATTAAATTAATGTCGTTGAATGAACTTTGGTTTATGTGTAAAATCAGAGACACATACGGACGCAAGGAATATGAAAACTTTTTTCAAAAGAAACTTTGACTTAAGATAAGTTTTATCTAAATTTATGTTTTATTTTATATAATGATTATATAGAGGACAATTGCTGGTTTCGGTTTGATATAACGTTATAATTTCACCGAGTGGGCATCAAAAGCGATATTTTGTAGAGTGGCGCACGCAGCCATGAGTGAAAATAACTACTTTTGAGGCTCACGAGTGAAATAATCGTGATATTTTCGATATTTACAATGTTTCTGTTTATTTCAATAAAATGTCGAAGATCGCGGGTAACGTCACCAGAAAGCATAGCAAACATTACGCCATTTTAACGACGTCATCCTCGTATGGTTTCAAGCAACTGAGTGGACAGTGAGTTTATCGGGATATAATCCACTGTTATATTTCGATAAACCACTGAAAAAATTATTTAAAGTGATACATTGGATATAATTGAGGATCAATGGATATAATGATAAAATGGACATTACTAATGACCAATAAATATAACGGTATAATGAATTTCATTTATTTAGCAAGAAATCGATATATCAAAAGGTAACACAAAGTCTGCAACATTATCATTCTCTAGGTACATGTAGATAAATGTCGTGGACATTGTGAAATTGGCACACTTGGCGTTGAGCAAGGAAAATAAGTACTTAGTTTTAATGACAATGCCATATATCCGTGTTATTTATATATCATCATAACTCAAAACAGCTCCATGATGATTAATATCAGTTATTTTGACTACATCGATTGATATAAACACGTCTAAAAAGTAAATAAAGGTGAAAGAAATGTCTTAACGGATAATAAATTTCAGATGTCAAGTGTTGTAAACATACACCATGCGTCTCTAACGATACTTTCTTTGACAATTGATGTACGCGCTTGGCTGACATCGTATATAATCGGGTATGAGCGTTTGTATAATAATAATCATCATCATCATTTATTGGATCTGGCATCCTTAGTGCGGTTAAAATGCTTTGTAGCATTTTCATGTTATAGTTTTCACTGAAATGTGTCATATACCTTTAAGTTAGCAAAGAAGTTACTATTATCTTATACAACGTTATATAGCAATACACCCTTATACGAGTTCTGGATGCTGTTGGACTGACATCTGTTGTTTATTTGAAATAGTTAATCTATTACGAAGTTCTGACTGAAATCGATTATGAACATGTCAATCCCGGGTAAGTAAATATAAAATATGATTTACCCAACTTTAGGTTATATTTAGAAATGTCCCCATTGACATAGAGGGCGTGAACGTATATGCATATTATTAAGTATAAACGTTTCAAAATACTCAAAGGTTTCGTTATACAGCATGTTTTTCAGTAAAGGCAAACATGCAAATTAGAAGAATCGGCCTTGCTTTCTCTAAATAAGTATCATCAATATCGATAATTTAAGTCTCATCATAGAAGAAAATAACATTTATATAAATAACCGACGGCTGCTCGCGCGGTTGTCGAGTGGTCGAGTGGTCAACGTTCTGGACTACCAATCAGGAGGTCTCCGGTTCGAATCCCGGCCGGGGAACTTGGAATTTCAGAAACGCTTTTCAGGGTTTCTAACTCATCATGAGACAAACTGGTTAGAAACCCAAAGGTAGTCTCACGTGTATCTGTGCTAAATACCGGGCATGTAAAAGAACCAAGGGGTCTATTCGTAAAAATGCCAGGGTATTGAAACCGGGTTCCGTTGTATATGTATCTGTCTCCTTTCAACCTGCGCATGCCAGGAGTATTGGCAAGTTCACTCAGGGAGATATCTTAGGGTCGTACGGAACTATAAACAATCAAAGGAAAAAACGTTGCTCGTTCACATACTTTTCTGTAGACTAAGTACCTTCAAAAGTGTGTTTAATGTATATATATATATATATATATATATATATATATATATATATATATATTTATATATATTAATATATATGTATTAGGAGATGTCTATCAATAAACATTATAGATATATAGCTATTTCATGTAAAGTCATTTGCACCACATAATGACATAAAAAAACGTTGCAAACGCTTTTGAAAGTAGTGGCAATTTGAAATTATTTTAATAGAATTTTTTTTTTTGCGTGAAAAGTTTCTTTGATTATATCAATGTCTGGCTTCACCCTGATGTTTGAGATCTGATAACGTTTTGGTAAAGATTATTCTCCCAAATTTGACTCAACTGTGAAAGAGCAGTGTTAGGATTATACAACACAAAAACTGAAATTATTTGGCATAAAATATGTTTTATTTTCGTCTCTCTACGTGTCCTTACATAAGAGAGAGCAGACATTATGGAAACCTACCCCGCTCAAATTGAATAAATAAACTGCATAAAATTTTACATTTTGAATTAGCATATTATGATTTTCTTACAAATTGAATATGTTTGCAGGTGACCAACACTTCAAAACTTGAGATTTTTATGTAAAAAACACGAATTTCCCAAACTATTTCTTATAAATGGGTTTATTATACTGTGCTTAATTATTATAGCTAAAGTTCTCTTAGAATTGTATCCTTACTTTCACTCTTTTCACAATTTGTATTTTTTATATTTGCTAAAAGTGAATTATTAATAAATGCGCAGAAGCCATTTTATGCCTTATAAAGTTTACGTTATGTTATCTTTTCATACGCCTATGAAATTAAGGGGTTGTAATATACTTTCAACTTTATGATTAAATAATACCAACTAGTCATTTTTTCATATCAACAATTTCATTAAGTAGTTAAGAACTTAGGTAGACAATTGAATATCCTTAGTAGAGCCCTTTAAACCCATGTGGTCTTATCTCTTAACTGTTTTATAGTCCCACATCAGGTATAATCCTGTCTGATTAGCTCAAGCAATATGTCTTTAGACTTGACGTGTAGTCCAATAGAAGAAACATTAATTTTATTGATTTTTAGAGATAGAAAATGTAATTGATTAAAATCCTGTTTACTATATAAATATTAACACCCTTGGTTGGTAGGTCGGACCATTGCATTTTTTCTTGTCCGAAGCATAACTTAAAACCTACTGGTTGGAATTCAAAACAATTACATACAATGGTCATGCCCAATGAGAGGAAGTGCATTGTACAAGGACCATAACTATATCTGGACTATTTACATAGTTATTGCCCTTTGATACTGTTCTTTGTCCAGAGCATAACTTGAAATTTACTGGTTGGATTTCAATAAAACATCATGCAATGGACAAGCACAATTAGAGGAAGTGCATTGTCTAAGGACCAATACTCTATCTTGACTGATTATAGAATTGTTGCCAAGACCCATAACTCTATTTTAGAATTTTTTACAAGGTATTCTGTCACTTATAACGTCTTCTGTTGACAAAGCAGTCTTGCGGGGGTATTAATCACGGTTAGTGATAGGTCTAGTTTTATGTAATTTTGTCATATAACTTTTATTACTTGATATGGAAAAAGTCCTTTAAAATAACTGCAGTATAATTGTGAGTTTTTTTGTAACTGATTTTGTGGGAAATAACATGCTTATAAGGTAACTGATCAAATAAAATAATTATGTTTTTTAAATGTTTCTAATGTAGAACAAAATCCCTTTTCAACACTATTTGTACATTAATGTAGGGAAGTTATGCAGTAGCTGGTTATAATAAACAGAAGCTTGTCCATCAGTGCCATCAGTTTGGTCAATTGATACACAGATATGGCCAATATCTCACATTTCTGTTCAATTGTCTTTTAGCTGCTTTGCAGCCTGATAACACAGCATATTTGTTAGTTTTGAGTGAAAATTATATAGATTCGATATCCACATATTAAGAACACACAAATGTTCTTTTTATTTTATGCTTACAATTAAAACAAACGCTAGCTCATGTTTATTCATTACTGAAAAAAGTAGTTCCGGCAGACCTATATCAGTCACACTGTGACTGATATAATATCTACGTTTATCATCACAATATATTTCACTAATAGAATGTATTTCAGTAGCTCATTAGCATAAAATAACAAAGGAAAAACACGTCTTTTGTTGCTGTTTTCATTTTCAGCTCATTTATATAACCGTAAACGGTAATAAAACATAAACAAATTGTATCTTTTGCACAGAGATCAAGTTACAACAAAACCTCTGTTTGCGACAGACTTAACAAAATATTAACAGGTGCTACAAATACGATATTCATGGATGACTGAACCCGTAAACAAGGACTGTTTTTGCCCGATATACAATGTCACGGGTAGTCAATTGCCTATACTTGCACGAAAATCGAGACATAAAATTGTAAAGATGTAATTAATAGATGGGTGGGTGATCTTTATAAGATTTAAATATATAATCACTTCATATAATAACTTGAATGTTAGTCAAGCAAATATTTCACTGGATGTGTTCGGACTGTTTAGACCACAGTAGGCTTGGATAATTGGTGTGGCATGCCGAATGTCGCATGTGCAATGTAAAAATCATAAATAAGAACGCCTTAAACTTAGCAACCTTAAATTTTAATGATAATTACTTTAATGATAACGACTTTCATGATAATCAGTTTTCACCATGACCTTGTCAGATCAGTATCATATCACCGAAGTTACAACACATAATTATGCAAATCATTTGCCATCTCATGTTAATGTTTGTAAATAGTGTATAGAGTATAGTCAAACTTTTAGAAAAAAGCATGCGTCAATGCAATATAATGGGACACATACCTATATCTAGTCGATTATATTCTCCAAATATAAATAATGTATTAAAGGGGAACTCCCTTCATCTAGCAGATTATTTTCTCAATACATAAATAATGTGCTATAATGGACGTAAACTAATAAGTAAATACGATTTTAAATAACATCAAAAAATGCCTCATTTTAGCAAAAATAATCAACATAGAGACCTTTTATAATAAATCACTATCCACCCATTAATTTTACAACAACAACTTTAAATTGTTTATTGAGTATTTTACGATACTGCAACATATTTTAAAATACTGATTTTACCGATAATGACTGGAATGTATAGCTTAAAATTTTTAAGTTAAGTAATAATACTTTTTACTATTCTATTATATATGTTTCTGAAATTATTTAGTGTGACACCAGTTTTAGGGAGTGCCTCTTTAAATGAACGTAAAATGATCAGTACAATTTTAAAGAACAACATATAGCACAAATAATCAACATAGAGACATTTTGTAATAAATCGATATCCACCAATTAATTGTACAACAACAACTTTAAAATCATTATTAAATATTTAACGGTAATGCAACATATTTTAAAATGCTGATTTTACAGATTATAACTCGAATGTAGAGCTTAAACTGTAAATTAAGTTATAGTGCTTGCAAATATTCTAATATGTATGCCTTTTGACGTTATTAAATTTAACACCAGTTTTAGGAGTACCTCTTTAAGATAATCTTGATGGACGGACTGAAGTTGTATTTCACAGGAATGGGTACTTTGATGCTAAAGTCTGCAACTATTCTTATCTATCGTCTCGTCAACTAAATGAACATTTTTGGCCTGGGGACTGAAAGTCCCCTAGGCCTAAGTTAGCATACCACATTTCAAACACTGCAGACAATTTAACTGTGCTATGTGCGAATAACAACTGTAAACATGCGCTTTGGGAAAGTAGTGCAAGACAGACCAGATCAATATTTTGTTTGAATGTCGCATACGATAAGAACATATTACAAATAAAAACAGTACATACAACTTCAAACAATTGCAGAAAGGTCTATAGCTTACGGGCTGCATTACACATTTTTTTCTGTTTTAGGAATTACTGCGCTGTTAGCTGTTTACGGAAGATAATAATATGCATATCACGGAATAGTACGGATATTTACGGAAATTTACGGAATTCGATATAAGAGTTTGTAGTTTGATTTTCAAATTTCTGATGTTATTTCATGGACAACTTTATTATTTACGAACGATTACATATATATTTACCTAAAAATAAATTTCATTTAAAAAAAAGATACAATTTACGTACATTCCCGAGAAGGAACTCACGTGATCAAAATCACCCGCCATTTATCGAGGACGCTGCATGTCAAGGCCCAGTGAACGGTTTCACCGATTACAACTACAAGGTAACCAAGAATCATTTTTGGTTTTCCCTGTTATACACATTGTACAGTACTGTATTTATAAATTATTTCATTGTTGGTATTGCTTTGTTTATTTCTGTTTCAAGGTCTTGTCCTTGGTACACAATAATTTTTGATCCACATCATCAGATGTCGCTCAAAGTTAAACAAAGCGCAGATTTAATCATTTTATTGTTCTCTCAAACAATTGATATTGTTGACCATGTGATTATTTTTCATTTAACGTACGTTTTATAATAAAACAAACTTCCCTGCCACCCAATTATTTGTGAATCATTTATTCTGTGTCATATACTAAATTTCGCCCTATGCACATTTCGACCCACGCTTTAGGTAAGGTTCAGCGTAAATCACGAAGGTCAAAAGTTGTTTTTAGGGGAGTTAATCTATAGCCCCCAGGCCTTCAGCGCTCACAGCGCTTTGATTATTGAAAGCTTTGTCCATCATAATTAGAGTTACATCAGGTATTATAAATGAATAGTCTCCATGTTACATACCATCTGCTCAGAGTGTTACAAGAGTTAGAAAAAAATTTCCATTGTCATATTTATTTTAATGTTTTGATAACAAAGAAATGATTTTGTGTGTAACCTTTGAATTTTCTATGTGTAAATTATAGGTATATGATTTTTCAATCACATGTACATAACTTGAAAACTAAAAATATCTTACTGAGAGTCAACTATATGTACATATCCAAAAAGCAGAAGTTGCTTGAAAAAATGAGTGAATTTTATGTTGGAAAATTATGTAACATTGACAAAAATGATAAACTTTTATTCTTGTTCATCCACCCAGGACTGTCTCGTAAATTAGCAAAAACTTGCAAAGAAAGTTACTGAAAGTTCGAAAAAAAACCTTGTTATACAAAGATCATTTAAGAGCATACACTGTTTTTAGTAAAATCAGTACTCTAAAAAGGTTATTTACATTGTATATAGTGTAGTTCAGTATTTTAAATTTAACAGGAACTTTTTATTGACTTCTTAGAAGTAGCTTCTATCTGAACGGGATGATAGTTTACACCATTTCTGAATAAGCGCAGTGGTGTTTATTATACACCCCGAACACAAAGTGTTAGGGGGATATACTGGATTCAGCTTGTCTGTCCGTCCGTCCGTCTATCCGTCCGTCTGTAGACGTAAACTTGTGGACACTAGATCTCCAATACCCCTGGTCAGAATTTAATGATACTTCACACAAGTGATAAGTACATTGTCTAGTTGTGCATGGTCCATGTTTCGGGTCTCTAGGTCAAAGGTCAAGGTCACAGGGGCTCGGGATAGTAAAATCTAGCGGACGCTAAATCTTCAAAACCCCTGGTCAAAATTTAATGATACTTCACACAAGTGCATGGTCTAGGTTTCGGGTCTCTAGAAGAAAGGTCAAGGTCACAGGGGCTCGAGATGGTAAAATCTTGTGGATGCTAAATCTCCAAAACCCCTGGTCAGAATTTAATGATACTTCACACAAGTGATAAGTACAATGCCTAGTTGTGCATGGTTTAGGTTTCTGGTCACTAGGTCAAAGGTCAAGGTCACATGGGCTCGAGATGGTAAAATCTTGTGAACGCTAAATCTCCAAAACCCCTGGTCAGAATTTAATGATACTTCATAGAAGTGATAAGCACCAAGCCTAGTTGTGCATGGTCCGTGTTTTTCCGGTCACCAGATCAAAGGTCACAGGGGCTCGAGATAGTAAAATCTTGTGCGCCTTTAATCTCCGAACCCGCTGGCCAACATTTATACTTCACAGAATGCTTAAGTTGTGCAGGTCCAATAATCGAAGCATTAAGTATTACATAAATTTTAAATACTGTGTCAGTGGGGTGTTCAGGGGTATTCATCACGTTCAGTGATAGTTCTAGTTATGTTAGGTTTCAGTGTCTTGTTCTAAATTCTTCTTACTTTTATTTTAATGAAAGTTTAGAAATTGCTGCTTAGTTTTGAACTATCGGCTAGCTTCTTCAATTAACCATCTGCTTATATTATAGTCTTAAGGTTTAAAACCCTTAAAATGCCGGAAACATTTGTACAAAATGCATTAAGAAATCATGTGGCCTAAACATTTTCAATTTCGTTCTGCAAACTTGCGTCCCACTAGCAAGATGTGTAAAATTTAACTAAAATGCGAAACTTGGGGTATTGACCACGTATTCAAATATTCAGCGAAGTTTAGCACTATTTAGCTTTTTTGTTTGTTAAATAAGAGCCAAAATAGCGTTTCATACTGTATTTAATCATGCATTGAAATGTTTGGGTGATAGAAAAGCGAGAGTATCATATCACCAATTAAGTACGAAACATCGGTTTTAGTTTGTATGTCTAGAAAGAAATTTGACTGTATATATATTTTTATTTCCGTTTTAAGTAAACAAGGAAATAATTGGACACTTAACAGGGTAGACAAAGTAAGGTTAGTTTTTATTTTTAGTTTTATAGTTAGTGACAGCTATTACACTACTGATTGGTTTATACGTTACGTAATTGTTGTTAACAATCAAGATATAACTTTTCATTGTTACAATTTCACATGTGGTTTAACCCTTATTCATTGATGATCAAGTGTACAATTTACACATGTAAGCATTAAACAACACAGTTTAGTTTATCTCAGTCTCACTTTACATGATACAAAATATCACAGATTAAAATATATACACATACTATCATGCAAACCTTTCTATACAGAAATATGAGAGACTATATGACAATAAATAAGACAAATATTCTCAATGACATTATTTACATAGTATAACTATGTAACCACTGCTAATCTAGATTTAAAAATGACCCTAAAATAAGAGAGATAAAATACTGATCAAGGGAAAAAAGGCACTAAAGCGCAATTAAGAAATGTTTTACAAAAGCAATTATCAGCTCTGATCAGATCTGAAATGAACTGATTAGCAGTACTTACATAGAAGATAATAAGAGTTGTTATATATTATTAAAGACTGTAGACATTACATACATAATAAAAGCCAGTATATTCATTATTAAAAATATCTGTAAAGTTTTGGCACATAAACAGGTTAATATCACATGGCTTAAAGACACAAAGCTGTACCAAAAGCTTTGTAAATCACAATGGCTATCACTTATTTAACCTGAGTATAGTCCATATGACTATTTACATGGACAACAGTTCATATGACTGGCTCATTTTGGTTATATTAAATATACAGCAGTAAATTTACAACCTTATTATTTGTACAGCAAATTGTTTCTGGTTTTTAAAATCATAAAACAGGTCTTGGCACTTATTTTAAACATATTTTCATCAGACAGTACAAATATTAATTTATTATCATCAGACAGGTTCAAGTAATTACCATTAATTTTACATGCTTCACTTGTGAGTGCATCTCTAATACATTGATATGCATTACAGTGAAACAAAACATGTATTTCATTTCCAATTTCTGATTTACATATATGACATAGGCGTAGGTTTTCTGGGATATTTTTATATCTTTTAGTCACTAATCTAAGTGGAGCTACTCCACACCTAAACTTAGCTAACGCAGATCTATGTTTTAAAAGTATCTGATATTTAACATAGTCTTCAATTACATACTTTTCTTTAAACATTCTGTACGTTCTGAGCTTATTACGCCCATTTTTAGACGGCCCAACCTCACTGTTGATATTATCTCTCCATAGAGGAATAAACTTTTGCAATGAGTTTGTTAACACCTTATCACAGAAGTACTTCGAAGATGACACATGACAACTATCTGCTAAAACTGACAACCCTATGTCATTTATATGTTTCTTAAAGTCAAACTGCCAATTTTTGCAGCTAGTATTACTTTTACTGTAGCAAAAGTTAAAAATCCGATAGTTAGTTCTATCATGCCTCATTCGATTGATTCTATGCCAGTGTTGAGCAACAGATCTCCATTGTTTCACATAAGGCGGGTGCCAAGCAAACTCACCATAAAGTGCATTGCTAGGTGTATATCTCCCAGTGCCTGAAAAGAAGCGCATTGCTCTACATTCAATGGCATTTATAAAGAAATAGGACTTAGTACCCCAAATAGCAGCACCATATGATATTATTGGCCAAACAGTGTTTTCATAAAGTTTACTAAATACATCATAAGGCATACCACCAATAGATTTACATTTGGCAATTAACAGTCCAAGTGCTCTACCAGCACTTTGAGCTACACATTTGGCAGTTATACTAAAGTCCAAATGCTCATTCAGCAATAAACTAAGATAAGTATACTTATCCACAATGTTTAAATCATGGTCGCCACAATTGAAATTAAAAGAAGTCCTACTTTTAGATTGTGATCTAAAATGAACAATCTGACTTTTAGATGGATTAACAACCATACTATTTGACTTGCACCAGTTACCCAATATATTCAACATAAACTGTAAATCTTCTTCACTTTCAGCCAGTAAAACAATATCATCTGCATACATTAGAATACATATCTTCTCATTGCCAATAGATACACCTTTATCTGCAGCCTTTATTGTAACTGCTAAATCATTTATAAACAGATTAAAAAGCAAAGGTGACAAAGAACAACCCTGTCTTAAACCACAGTGTACATCAAAACTATCAGTGTAATAACCATTGACTCTAACACAAGAAGATATATTGCTATAAAGTGATTTCAGAGCAACAATAATTTTTCCATTCAATCCTACTTTAGAGCTTGTCAGTTTATTCCATAAGAGAGTACGGTCAATAAAATCGTACGCCTTCTTAAAATCTATAAAAGCACAAAATGTTGAAGATCTTTGTTTCTTTCTAGTCTCATTAATATTTGTAAGTGATGACAAATGGTCAACAGTACTTCTGTGTTTACGAAAGCCATTCTGTTCATCAACAATTATTTCATTAGTTTCTGCCCATGAAGAAATTCTTTCATTTAAAATAGAACAATAAAATTTATACATTGAGCACGATAGCTCAGGCTATACCTCTATACGATAATGGGTCACGGGGGTCAGCTGTATTTGATTTTGTAATAGGACTAATAATAATTTTACCCCAATCTGATGGCACTACGCCAGTATCAAAACAAACATTGTAAAACATATGTAAAAATGACACACAACTGTCACTTTTTAGGACATCTACTGGTATAGAATCGGCACCATAAGTTTTACCAAGCTTAGCTTTCAATATTGCTTTCTTCACACATGTACAAACATAATTTAACTAGCAGTACAGAATAGAAACAGAAGCTTAAAAGCTTATACAATGCCTCATTACAATCATTTGTAAGGGTGTCTTTTTTGTTGATTAGTTTACCTGAATATACAAAGGGAAGATAATGCAATATATAGTTAGACATTACATCCACAATCTTTTTTAAAGTTACACAATATCTTAATGTTGCCTTCTTTATGATTCTAGTATATTAAATTGTTATATCTTTAAAATCAATAATTTACAGTGATTAAAATTAGTCAAATGTTGAAAGATTTATCCGTTAGGACTCCCTTAGATACTCTTGTCATATTTGATCAAAGTATTCCCTTATTCGTTCAAGTCGCCGCTATAAATGTATGTATTTATTCATGTTCAATTACGGATGTGTATGCGGTTATAACTTCGTTGTTAACACCTACATCCTCCGTTTCATTGATTGTTTAACTGATTACCCGTTGCAAATATTTTACACTTTTTAAGCTTGACTATTAATATCCGGTTTGAGGTTTAACTCGATATTATTTGTAAAGATTCTACTTCATATTTTGTAGATTTCTTTATGTAAGCCACTGAAAATATAATAAACAATTCCAATTGGTTGCTGTCATTATGAAATGACCGAAATTAAAGTACTTTAACTTGGACCTTAACGCTTATATTTATCCAATCGTACACATACAAACTATAGACCACTGTCACCAGAGTACTGAACTGCCATGTACTTTTAACTAAATACCAAAATATTACCTAAATAACACCCTATCATGAAAATATTCACACAAAAAATGGGAAAAAGTCATTTTCTGACCCCCACCCCCTCCGGTATACACTGTTCTATATTATTCACATGGTGTTGAACGTTTTCGACAGGTGGTCCAGTTCCAAAATGCTGAATCTGATCAAAAGCACCAGTACTGTTGTTAAGTCATGTGTTAAACTATCACCTAATTCATGTTCAATTACGGATGTGTATGCGGTTATAACTTCGTTGTTAACACCTACATCCTCCGTTTCATTGATTGTTTAACTGATTACCCGTTGCAAATATTTTACACTTTTTAAGCTTGACTATTAATATCCGGTTTGAGGTTTAACTCGATATTATTTGTAAAGATTCTACTTCATATTTTGTAGATTTCTTTATGTAAGCCACTGAAAATATAATAAACAATTCCAATTGGTTGCTGTCATTATGAAATGACCGAAATTAAAGTACTTTAACTTGGACCTTAACGCTTATATTTATCCAATCGTACACATACAAACTATAGACCACTGTCACCAGAGTACTGAACTGCCATGTACTTTTAACTAAATACCAAAATATTACCTAAATAACACCCTATCATGAAAATATTCACACAAAAAATGGGAAAAAGTCATTTTCTGACCCCCACCCCCTCCGGTATACACTGTTCTATATTATTCACATGGTGTTGAACGTTTTCGACAGGTGGTCCAGTTCCAAAATGCTGAATCTGATCAAAAGCACCAGTACTGTTGTTAAATCATGTGTTAAACTATCACCTAATATGTTGTTTTCCGAGTTCTTTGATAGGTTCTACCAATAGGTTTTAAACAAGGGGAGAGGGGCATTCTCGCCAATCCTATTTATTCTATTCATTAATGACATTAAACAGTCACTTGATTTCAGTAATTTAACTAATTACGATCTCAAGTATTTGTCTATGTATCTTACACTTTTTGCTGATGATATCGCAGTATTCACGACGAATTCTGCTAGTCTGCACTCTCAATTGAACTGTATATCCTACTATTTCGCGAAATGGCGACTTAAAAGTAATGTAAACAAAACCAAAGTGTGCATTAAAAAAAAGAACAAAGATCCATGATTTAAGATGGACTATAAATGGTCCACAAATTGAGATAGTTAATGATTTTTGTTACCTATGAATAAAATTCCATTAAACTGGTAATTTGACAGTTTTCAGTGAAAGCATTGTATGAACAAGCACTAAGAGCTTATAATAATTTGTTATCTTTGTTTGAAAGACTAGATTTGGATGTTAAAACAATGCTGTCTTTGTTTGATTCAATGGCGGTACCTAGTCTTTTCTATAGAGCAGAAGTATTTGGAATTTATGACATTCAAGAAATTCACAGACTACACATCAACTGTTTAGCACATGTTTTAGGAGTCCGTCAGCAAACTCCAAATTTGGCAGTGTATGGTGAATAAGGTAGATTCCCATTGTCAATTAACATGAAAGAAAGAGTACTGATATTTCGGATTAAAATTGTAAAAAATACTGTTCCACCAATGCACCGTATTTATATTGAGCAACTTAATAGAATTAATAGTAATAACTGGGCTAAACGAATTAATTGGATGTCTTTTGAATTTTGAAAAAAATAACCATTTTCATATGATTAAGCAACGAATTAGAGACAAATACTTTCAAGTCTCGAACGCCTCCATTTAGGAGGTATCAAAATTAGAATATTTCACAAAATTCAAGAAACAAGTTGTTTTCGAAGATAACTTAAATATTATCAAAAACAATAAATTACGCAAACAACTTACAATTTACCCGTTTTAGACTGTCATCACATAATCTTTAAATAGAGCTAGGTAGATTTAATGGATCCGTAAGAGATATCCGTTTGTGTAAACTGTGTTCATCAAATATAAAAGAATCAGAATACCATTTTTATTGTGCTGCTCGATGTATAGACATATACGTGAAAAAGTATTTAGGAAATTTATCATGGCCGTCTATTCATAAATTTGTTTCGATAATGTCGAGAGTTGTGAATTTGGCGATTGTAATAAACTGAGAAATGAAACCCTTGCGAAATATGCTGCTTCATAATTATTTGAATTATCTGAATTTTGTGCAGAATGCTATGAACTGTATTTGTACTGCTTAAATATCTGTTTACTATGTATAATTTGCATGTATTTTACGTAAATTTCTATGATTTTAATGTTTGCTATGGTCATTTGTTTTCTATTTGTCAATGGTGATATGCATTATTTATGCCGATTTGCCAATAAACGATTTTTAGTGCTTCTAGAATCATAATGCCATGTGACAGAACTGATTCTGAATCATACGATTCCTTTATTTTGGCATAAGCTGTTAGTATGCTCATCACTAAGATAATAAAAATTGCAAACAACTGGTTTTTTTTTTAATTAAAGCACTAGTGATAAAACTTATCAATGCAATGATATAAAATATGCACCCAATGTGTTTTGGCGGGAACTAGCCAAAACAGTAACGCAGGGTAACTGTTTTGGCGGGAACTAGCCAAAACAGTAATCCTCGGTGACGGATATTTCGATCAGAACCTCGTGCTCATGACACAAACAATTAATATTACACCGTAACACAAGAATTATCCTCTAGATAAAAACGATAAAGGATAAAAATATGGTCAACATTTAATCAAAGCATTGTGGATTTTTATGCAGTGTTAGAGCAGAAGACATTTATGTATTTTACACCGTTTGTAGAACATGTTCCTGTAATTTTTGACTGCTTCCATGAGTTCTTATCATTACTCGCGCCGAAAGAGGGGACTGTGCTTATATGTTTTTAAGTTTCTATTGCGATATTATCAATCATATTTTTGTGTAAGTGCGACCAGGAGTAATAAATAAGTTGCAGTAACTTAATTCAAAAATATATAGAAGATAATTGTTGTTTTCGGTGCAATATCATTTTATGATTTCACCGAGTGGACACCAAAATTATATTTTTACAAGTGAGGCAGCCACAAGTAAAAACAGCTATTCACGCGTTGGGCAGCCACGAGTGAAAATTACTACTTTTGGTGTTCACAAGTGAAAGCAATGTGATAACATCGATACCTACATTTTTTCTATTTATTTTTATGTTTAAAATTGTACTTCTATTGAATTTATTTCAATAAAATGTAGAAAATCGGGGGAAACGTCATCAGAAAGCAAACCACATATGACGTCATTTTAACGACGTCATCGTCGTACGGTTTTCGGCATTCTTTATGTTTAGTATACTTTTTGACGTTAATTTTGGTGGAAGAATTTGATAATTTCATGAGTGAATAGTGAGTGTGTCAGATATAATCTACCGTTATATTTCAATAAACAACCGAAAAAACATAAAATATGAATTGCTATTTTCATTAACAGATTTAAGACAATATTAATTTCTTTTAAAAGATATGGGCCTTACTACCACTTGGTCAAGAGATACACGTAAACGCTTAATGGGCAATATATAATGAACAATATTACCCTAATATAAACCCTTGGTCTAGTTGTTTAGGTTTCCACCTTGGGACCGGGAGGGCTAAAAATCGTTTGCATGGGGTTATATAGCAATGATCTGTGTCCGTACTCTAGCGCTTACATGATGAACCAATTTTCAAATAACTTTACACATTTGCTTCACGTAGATTATTGAATGTTTAACGGTACTGCAACATATTTAAAAACGCTCATTTTACCAATGATGATAGGAATGATTTTGTATAGCTTCAACTTTTATGTTAAGTAAAAATACTGGCAAATATTCTATTATTTATGTTTTTCGTAATTTAATATTTAATGTGACACCAGCTTTAGGGACTGCCCCTTTAAGAGAAGATGCTGTTTTTTGTACCAATGATCTCTTAGATCTTGAATCCAGCTACAGTACAACTGCTTCGCTAACTATTATTTGACATTGCACACTCTCAGTATTTCGTTACCTCTTCATGTATATATCATAAGTAGGCCTAATTAATGTGTCTCAAAGTAAAAAGTTGACTGAATATAAGGTAAAAAAACAGCAGTGTCAAATAACAAATTCAATGCTCCTTAATATTGTGATGTGATGCGTTTTATTACCAAAGTAAGTAATCGAAATATTAGATTTAGAGATTTTATACATTCCTTTGCCAAGTTAGGCCAAACAAATTATTTTTACAAGCTGTAAGAATTATTTTTAATCAGGTTGGCATTCATTTAATGTCACTTAAATTGACAGCTTTACCGCTAGATTGTAACTAGTTCTGTTTATACTTCTTATATCTCGTATAAGCATCGAAATAAACATCGGCAAAAATCGAAATCTGCAACATTAACAAATTTTTAACTAGAACCGGATATTTACTTCTTACAAAGTATGCACATACTTTTTTTTATCTCAATCATAATATTTCATAGCTTCACTACTAAAAAAACCCTAACTTAAGCTTCAGTCAGATATTGTTCACATCCAGCCGTTGAAAATATTTTGTTCTGGGTATGATGTTTAGACTGCAATATTGGTTGCATCGGCTAGGTCTTTTGTTTAAACCCAAGTCCGTCTTCCATCCGACAATATTACTTTTAAATTAACAGTGTTCAAACTGCATCGCGGATACCTAATCTAAAAGGAAACCAGTCATGTAATTTTAATATTTTCTATTGGATTGTAAAGCGCTGATTTTGTTTTCAATTTTATACTCATTCATATATTTCACTCATCTCGATCAATACAGAACTTAGAGCATAGCCCTGCAACAACAGAAGCTGATGACTTTAAGGTTCGATTCTTGATAGTTACACTTATATTCTTTTATTTTAGTGCTAAGTTATATCAGTAACAATAATAATTGATTTTTTTCTTTTATATATTTTACTTTTGAATTATCAGTTATATTTTTTTTCTTTTATATATTTTACTTTTTAAGCGAAATTGTTTGTGTAATGAAGAATTTTTCTTTCATGATTTTGCACGTGATATTCGGTCTGAGATGAAACCTGGCATACAGGTTTAAAAGCACTATTTTTTTTAAAGTGAAATAAAAAAAACTGTGACGGGATTCGAACCTGCACCGTTCTTGGGTAAACCTTTACCACGGACTGACTGGTAGTATCAAAACATAACTATTATAGATTTATTAAAAATTATGTAAACAAATGTTTACGTCACTGTTGAAATTCGGTACGACAGTAGTTGGGTGTGAATGCATATTAAAGTCGGGTAAAATACTTGATACATTAGAAAGCAGTTAATTGTGCACGTTAGGTGTGCACGTTTGTATCAAATTTGAGAAATCTTTTAAGATTTGTATTTCGTTGTTTTTTCCTGGCGAATGAAATTTAAGTCGAACGATCTTTGTTCAGCCTTCGTGCTGTATTTACCACCGTGAAATTCTATTCACACCCTATGTCATTGAAATGGGTGGGTAATATAAAAGCGTGGTATTGTACTGTAAAATTATATCTTATTTACATAGATATTAAACATATGTTTTAGTTAACTTGTTCGTTTTAGCATATGAAGAAAGTAGACTGTGTTTAAGTTTATTTTCGTTTTAAGTTTCGAAAAGGAATATAGTTATATACTTAACTAAGTGGAAAGATTCAGGTCAGTTAAAGAACTCTATATTTATCAATCAGAGAGTGACTTAAAAATAACTTTGTACACTGTATACCCGAGTTATATGCAGACATTTTGCCTAAAGTGGTATTGTAAAAGTGACATTTCTAAATTTTTAAATACAGCCGATTTGTGTTTTGACTGCATTTTAGTATTGGCAATTATATGAGAGAAGACCGGGAACTTCAAATGCAAGACTTTGTTTGACATACAATTATAAAGTTTAAGATTTCTGTTTGCTTTCAAAGGGAGGGATTCGCGTTTCATCGCATTCTTTCACGCAACATTAAGTTAGCTTTGACCAACATTTCACAAAAAACAGTTACAGGGACAAGTTTTATAAATTAATTCATTGTTCCATGACTGTACCATAACTACCAATCTCTTTGACCCGTAATAACAAATATTTCTATTACTTATATACATGATAATTCGATTACGCTCTTGTCATTTTCGTTAATTGATAATTTGAACTGTTATAGATGTATGTATTTTAATATGTTCACTCAAACAGTGTCACAAATATCGACTATGATGAAGAGGCAATAAATATGTTAAAAATTCATATAACTGAAAATATATCGTAATTTTATTATAACGTTGTATAACTACATGCAAAACACGTATTTTCATAATTATATGTATAAATCATTATGTTGTATTAAAGGAAAAAGCAAACTTAATGTAATGGATCGTCAGCGAACCGCAGCAATAAGTTAGTTTATTTCTCTCATAAAGATGAAACTGTGCTGCAATGTAATGATAGTGTGTCAAATAGATCCTTTACTACTAACTCTTCATTTCTTCACTAACATAACTTATGGTCTTTATGATGAGACCTAAAACCGAAGTCCGATGTATGGGTGATGTACACCAGGCATGTTAGAGAACCAGGGGAGGTGTCTGGAAGGGGAGGTATTCTGTATCTTGCACTTTTCCGGGCGGAGGGGGGGGGGGGGGGGGAAGCGTTGACACGTTGACAAACAATAATGATATTAATATGCCCCAAGTTGGACTATCTTCATTGAGTTTGTTCTTTATTTACAGTTATAAAGTAAAGACATTAAATTTTATCTTTTGATGAATCGGTATTATCTGGGACGTATTACAAGCCATGTTCTAAAGAAATGCCAGTTATATCTAAAGATGCTTGAGGTTTACGATCGACTTACATGTTTTATTTTTAAAGACTTTTCATCAAAAGCAGACAAAAGTGTTAAAGAGGCCACGTTTATTGACATTCCAATGTATGGGTTTCACGCAGGAATTATTTTGAATATTTCATGTGTAGCAAGTCTTTAAATTGGTTTTTTATCGACAAAATGAAGTCGTGCCTCGAACTGGATTTAGAACAATATAGATTGCATTTCCTCATAATTCCTGTACAACAATGGATTGAACGTTGGAATCAGCATTTAGTTGTCGTTTCTTTAAAAAAGAACAAAGCAGATTATATCCTCCAAACATAGATGTATTCAATGAACGTAAAATGATAAATAAATGCAATTTTAAGAACACCTTATATCGAAAAAAGCCCCTTTTTACCACAAATAATCAACATAGACACCTTCTGTAATAAATCGCTATCCATGTAGTAACTGTACAAAAAAAACTTTACATAGAATATTGAATGTTTATATTTTAAAACGCTAATTTTACCGGTGATGACTGGAATGTATAGCTTAAACCTGTAGGTTAAGTAATAGTACTTGTAAATATTCTATTATTCATGCTCTTTGACACTAGTATAGGGAATGCCCCATCACATATTTTCTATAACAAAAATCAGCCCGTTCAGTCAGATACTTTTCATTTATATGTATTCAAGGTAAATAATAATGGTCAGCACTCTTCTTTGTACCATTCATGTCTACTTTCTTCGACAGTTATAAACTCATTGCTCATTCATTCAGTGATCTCGTTATTTCCACAAAATAGAATATTATTTTCCACTCCTAAATTAATCATTTTGACTGAAGTACAGGATATAAACAACGGTGGATATAAACACACAACGACATATCGCGTTTCTGCTATTTTGTTATAGATACCATATCGCGTAACTCCTTTTAAAATACCGGTACCGTTCTTTTGTTAATACGAACACAGATTTTGTAACATAAACAACGCAGCAATGTAGCTCGAACTATTTCTTTGCTGAATTTACCAGGTTCTTGTTAAAATCTGCTCGCGCATAGCTTCTGGAGAAAAAATTATACTTCCCCAAAATGATAACATATTTCAAGAAACAACTATAAGAATATAAGAGGCCTATAAGAATACTGGTACTTGAATCCTGTCCATGTACGAGGGCTATAAGAATACTGGTGCTTCAATTATGTCTGTGTAAACAGGCTAAAGAATACGGGTACTTCAATTATGTCTGTGTAAGAGGACTAAAGAATACTGGTACTTCAATTATGTCTGTGTAAGAGGACTAAAGAATACTGGTACTTCAATTATGTCTGTGTAAGAGGACTAAAGAATACTGGTACTTCAATTATGTCTGTGTAAGCAGGCTATAAGAATACTGGTACTTCAATTATGTCTGTGTAAGCAGGCTATAAGAATACTGGTACTTCAATTATGTCTGTGTAAGCAGGCTGTAAGAATACTGGTACTTTAATTATGTCCGAGTAAGCAGGCTATAAGAATACTGGTACTTCAATTATATCTGTGAAAGAGGGCTAAAGAATACTGGTACTTTAATCCTGTCTGTGTAAGAGAGCTAAAGAATACTGGTGCTTAAATCCTATCCATGTAGGAGGGCTATAAGAATACTGGTGCTTCAATTATGTCTGTGTAAACAGGCTAAAGAATACGGGTACTTCAATTATGTCTGTGTAAGAGGACTAAAGAATACTGGTACTTCAATTATGTCTGTGTAAAGAGGCTAAAGAATACTGGTACTTCAATTATGTCTGTGTAAGAGGACTAAAGAATACTGGTACTTCAATTATGTCTGTGTAAGCAGGCTGTAAGAATACTGGTACTTTAATTATGTCCGAGTAAGCAGGCTATAAGAATACTGGTACTTCAATTATATCTGTGAAAGAGGGCTAAAGAATACTGGTACTTTAATCCTGTCTGTGTAAGAGAGCTAAAGAATACTGGTACTTAAATCCTATCCATGTAGGAGGGCTATAAGAATACTGGTGCTTCAATTATGTCTGTGTAAACAGGCTAAAGAATACTGGTACTTCAATTCTGTCTGTGCAAGAGGACTAAAGAATACTGGTACTTCAATTATGTCTGTGTAAGCAGGCTATAAGAATACTGGTACTTTAATTATGTCCGAGTAAGCAGGCTATAAGAATACTGGTACTTCAATTATATCTGTGAAAGAGGGCTAAAGAATACTGGTACTTTAATTATGTCTGTGTAAGATGGCTATAAGAATACTGGTACTTTAATTATGTCTGTGTAAGCTGGCTATAAGAATACTGGTACTTCAATTATGTCTGTGTAAGAGGGTTATAAGATTACTGATACTTCAATTATGTCTGTGTAAGAGGGCTATAAGAATACTGGTACTTCAATTATGTCTGTGTAAGAGGGATAAAGAATACTGATACTTCAATTATGTCTGTGTAAGAGGGCTATAAGAATACTGGTACTTCAATTATGTCTGTGTAAGATGGCTATAAGAATACTGGTACTTCAATTATGTCTGTGTCAGAGGGCTATATGAATACTGGTACTTCAATTATGTCTGTGTAAGAGGGCTATATGAATACTGGTACTTCAATTATGTCTGTGTAAGAGGGCTATAAGAATACTGGTACTTCAATTATGTCTGTGTAAGAGGGCTAAATAATACTGGTCCTACAATTATGTCAGAGTAAGCGGGCTATAACAATACTCAATGGTACTTGAGTCCTGTCTGTGTAAGAGGTCAAAAGAATACTGGGTCTTCAGTCCTCACTGTTTTAAAAGACTCTATGAATAATTATAATTGAATATTGTTTGTGTAAGAGGGCTCTAATAATACTTGTACTTGAGTCCTGTCTGTGAATGAAGACAATAAAAATAATGGCACTTGAATCCTGTCTGTGTAAGAGGGCTTTCAGAAAACGTGTACTTAAATCATGTCTGTGTATGAGGGCTGTAAGAATACTTTTACTTAATTCCAGTCTGTGTAAGAGGGCTATACAAATACAGGTACTTTAATCAAATCTGTAGAAGAGGGCTAAAAGAATAATTGTACTTGAGTCCTGTCTGTGTATGAGGGCTGTAAGAATACGTGTACTTGAATCAAATCTGTGTAAGAGGGCGATAAAAATACTGGTACTTTAATAAAGTCTGTAGAAGAGGCTTTTAAGAATAATTGTACTTCAATTCAGTCTGTGAAAGAGGGATCTAATTATATTTGTTCTTGAATCCTTTTTGTGTAAGAGGGCTGTTAAATACTGGTACTTTATTCCAGTCTGTGTAAGAGGGCTATAAGAATAATGGTACTTTCATCCAGTCTGTAGAAGAGGGCTATGAGAATACATGTACTTGAATTATGTCTGTGTAAGAGGGCTATAAGAATACTTGAACTTGAATCAAATCTGTGTAAGGGGGATATAAGAATACAATACATGTACTTGAATTATGTATGTGTAAGAGAGCTATAAGAATACTTGAACTTGAAACCTGTCTTCGTAAGAGGGCTATAAGAATACATGTACTTGAATTATGTCTGTGTAAGAGGGCTATAAGAATATTGTTTTCTAATTGAATCATGTATGTGTCAGAAGACTATTAGAATACTGGTACTTGAATCGTTTCTGTGTTAGAGGACTGTAAAAATACTGGTTCATCAATCATGTCTATATAAGAATACTATTGTATTGAATCATGTCTGTGTAAGATGGCTTTATGAATACTTGTACTTGAATCATGTCTGTGTTACAGGGCTATAAGAATACTTGTACTTGAATCATGTCTGTGTTACAGGGCTATAAGAATACTTGTACTTGAATCATGTCTTTGTTAGGGCAATATAAGAATACTTTTATTTGAATCGTGTCTGTGTATTAAAACTATGGGAATACTGGTATTTGAATCATGTCTGTGTAAGAGGGCCATAGAGTGGTATAATATTTGTTAAAGCACTATTCGCCTCTTATGTATCGTTTTATATATCGTTAACTGTAGGAAGATCATTAAGTCTGTCATTGAAGTGAGATGATATCCTTTGACGAATCAAACCTGTTTCGCTGATTTAATTAAAATTGGTGGTTGACTGTGCGTTTCAGTAAATAGAATAAGCTCTTAGTGGCTATTTGACCCGTGACTGGTTTGCAAGTTACATATATAATGTCATTGATTAAAGGGGCACTTCTTAAACTTGGTTCAAGTTTATTAATTTTAAAAGCTTATAATTATAATAGAATAGTTGCAAGGGGTGTAGCCCTTCATAGTCAAAAGAGGTAAAGCAAATCATTTAAAGAGGCACTCCTTAAAACTTTTGTCAAGTAAAATAACTTCAATTGAGGGCAGTCTGGTGGCAACAAACTTTCTTCGTCTATGGATCTTCAATTAAATCTGACTCTGCCTGTGCTGTCGAATCCATTTTGCAAATACTGCATTATGTCTGACGTCATAAAGCTTCCAGTGATGTGCACATCTCAACTTGTTTTAGGTTTCATACTAACGTCTGTGGATCTCGAGCTCCATTCTACTTTGTCCACGTCAAGACTCGGCTGGACTTGCATTATCCTGAATTATCCTTTTCCATCTGTTCGTCTTATAAACTTTTTAATAGTACAATGTGTATCTCTTTTGCCGTCTGACCTAGTTATCTGACATAGTTATCCTGGTGTGCTTAAAATGCTTTTTTTTATCGCATGACTCCGATATTTCCCGAAAATAATATCTTTCTCCTCTTGAAGCAAAATGATAGACAGTATCCTTTTATAACTTCAAATTGTACGCAACTATTCGAAAGAAACTGAGGTCAAAAGGTGCCAAATTTCCGGACTATTGGCATTGGGTAAATTTTGTACTTTTTCTGACCTGAAAATTTCTGCTTAACAAATGTCTGTATGCTGGTGTATCCTCGTAAAGTGGACGGACATGTTTTGATAAGTCTTAGGATGACTTGAACAAGTTCTTCAGTTTCATCACGGTTGAACTTTCAAATCACGCGTCTGTCATTTTCATTTTAAGTTAAACTAAAATGGCCTAGAACATGTATGGAAAAGGCACACGAAACCTAATTTGCGCTGGCTTATGCCTACAGATTTTCTAGATTACTGTAGATTGGGTAATTTTTGCACGACGAAGATTTCGCGAATCGTGAGCAAACAGACTAACTCGCGAATCTTAAGTTAGAGAAAATAGCGAAAATAGCGAAAATTACCAAATTTGCGAAAATAGCACAAATTACCCAGTTAAAAAACATTCTTCGACTCATTTTTTGTCCATACTTTATATCGTACTTTTCGAGCAGGTTTTTAAAATGAAGTAATATTTCATTACCTTCAACATCTGCGAATTTGTTTTGGTCGAAGGTGCGGAACATTTTCAAAAGCAGTCGTTTTTCTTCTTTCCGACAAGCTTTGTTGAAGCGTATATGTCCCGGAACGTATATATCACACGTGTGTGATATATTCGACCGTAAATATAACACGTGTTTAATGTGACATATTCGTTTGGTCATTTTTGACAGTTTACACCGAAACGTATATGTCTCATAGGTTGTGATATTAAAGTGCATGAAAGTACAAATTATACTTTTGCTTAAGTCATTCCAGGAAGAGGATCGGAACCGATCCACAGGAGCCAGCCATGCAGATAAAGTGAATCTAACATGTTCATGAGTTGTGGATAAGGAAATCCCACCCGAGGGTTGAGATACGTCCAAAAACGAGGCTCTGCCGAGTTTTTTGGACGTTTCTCAACCCGAGGGTGGGATTTCCTTATCCACGACTCAATGGACATGGTAGATTTATTTTCTCACCGTTTAAATCGCATTTTCACACAAGTAAGAAGGAATACAGGATGGGGATGAAAAAGTGAAAATCAACTTTTTCTCGAATTTTACTTCAAAACTGCTATAGATGGATAGAAAATGATCTAACTAAGAAAATGAATTCCAACAACTCTATGTTTATTTCAAAAATAACTATTTTACGGTTATTTTTCGATTTTTATGTCTGCGTAAAAATAGTCCGACAGCGATGTGAGATAAGCGATGTGAGATAAGTTTATCTCACATGGGTAAATGCGCGGAAATATGTATCTCATAGGTGAGAAATATCAAGTTTACTCTGTGTTTAAGGTAGGTCAGTACCTTTCGTCAGTAAAATTAAAAGTTGTCACATTTGTTTGAAATTTGGTACATGCGTATATTGTGCCCATCTGCGTTGCATGGTAACGTTTTTATTCACATGACGTCACGTGACGTCATTTAACAACGCCATCTGGCGACAGCGTACCGGAAGCATACCTTAATGTGGTTATTGTTATGTTATTTTGTCATTTGTGGACCTACTTTTATTTTTCAAAGTTTGCTATATTACTTGCAAAATATTCTATCAATCGATGTGCAAACTATTACACTTAAGTTAAAAAAGTATTACATTTCCGTCGAAAACGTACAGAAAAACGTCAGAAACGTCATTTTTCTGCTCCATGAATTTTGGCATTTCAGAGAATAACAAAAAAATGTAGACGGTGAAAGATTTTGAAACTTTGACAATTTACCATTTTTGATATCTAAAACTGAATAATTGAAAAAAATGGGACGTGTTCGGCTTTGATTTTTCAGTAAGCGCTCTTGAATAATGTCACTGTAACGCGAAAAAGTGACGACGCTTCACGAGTATGAAGTTAGCCCCGCAGCCCCATTTATCCCCACAGCCCCGTGAAGTTAGCCCCGCAGCACCTAGTTACCCCGCATCCCCGTGAAGTTAGCCCCACAGAACCTAGTTACCCCGCATCCCCGTGAAGTTAGCCCCGCAGCACCTAGTTACCCCGCATCCCCGTGAAGTTAGCCCCGTGGCACCTAGTTACCCCGCATCCCCGTGAAGTTAGCCCTGCAGCACCTAGTTACCCCGCAGCCCCGTGAAGTTAGCCCCGTAGCACCTAGTTACCCCGCATCCCCGTGAAGTCAGCCCCGTGGCACTTAGTTACCCCGCATCCCCGTGAAGTTAGCCCTGCAGCACCTAGTTACCCCGCAGCTCCGTAGCACCTAGATATCCCGCAGCCCCGTCAAATTAGCCCTTTAGCACTTAGATACCCCGCCTTCCCGTCAAGTTAGTCGCGTACCATCTAGTTATCCCGCAGCCCCGCGGGTTAGAACCCCACTGGGGTCACGACCGTACCTTCTCATATGTCATCAGTTCTATTTTCTCAGTCCCGTGCCCTCTAGTATCAGTGCAACCCTGGTGATATCGTTAATATAAGTAATCACCCGCCTCACATACTCTGTCCCGTGTCAGCTGCACTTAACACAGTTCTACTTATAGCGCTCCCAATCTTTGATAACACCCTCATTCACATGTACTCAGCCCTCACGGGGATGCGGGGTAACTAGGTTCTGCGGGGCTAACTTCACGGGGATGCGGGGTAACTAGGTGCTGCGGGGCTAACTTCACGGGGCTGTGGGGATGAACGGGGCTGCGGGGCTAACATCATACTCGTACGACGCTTCTAGGAATAGGTAAATAAAGTGATCGTTTACGTACACGGAGAAAAAATGTCAAACAGTCACTGGACTCATTTTTCATACGCAACTTCCGAAAACTCCAATATTTTAAAGGATGGAACAAGCAATTTCTCAATATTTCATTTATTATCTATATAATTATTTATGGAAAAATACTCTACCAGCTTACTAATTTCTTGAGTGTTGTCTCACAGAAGCTGTTTTAAACGGTTTTCACAACTTCTCGAAATAAGTCTTAATGCTTCGTGTTCAAACCTATCCTGACAACAGAAGACCCTTTACTAGCACCGAATGATTATAACCAATTGATCCACGAATAAGAAATAGCAAAGGCAGATATGATGTTACCCATGCTTGATACACGTACTTGCAAATATGCGTGAATCAAACCTGGCATTATGAGCAAGTAAAAGTACATTTCCACATTTTTCAAGAAAGTCAACGAAAATCCTTAATGCACAACCCGTATTGCTCAAAAGAATAAAATGAGCCTTCAAATTACAAGGTACTGTCAAATTACTTTCATAACATGTAATCATTAAACTTTTGTGGCGTGCAATTAAAACTGTTTTCCGTTTGTGTGTTATTTTATCAACTAATTTATAAAACGTGACACGTATCCTGTTTTCTTTTCAAACGCATTCAAAACGAATTTTAACCATGGTAAATGAAGTTTTTTTGTAGTTCAAAGGTGTACTGACTTGTTATCAGATACGAAGATCAGAATTGTAATGATGATTGCATACGGACTGCAGGATGCTTTCTGCTTAAATAATGATGTTTTTCTGCCCACAACTGGTGCAATTATCAACAAATATATGACATTTAATACCGTGTCATACTTTATTTATCCACCCGCCGAAGGCGAAGGGGATATTAGTAATGGTCTCCGTCCGTCCGTCCGTCCGTCCTTCCGTCCGTCCGTGTTTCCGTCCCAATTTTGTCCGGAGCATAACTCCAAAAGTACTTGAGGGATTTTCTTCAAACTTAATACACTGACAGAGCACATTGGGAGGAAGTGCAGTGTGTAAGAACAATAACTCTACCTTGCCTTATTTTAGAGTTATTCCCCTTTATCAGATTTACTTGAAAACGTTGTCCAAAGCATAACTCCAAAAGTACTTGAGGGATTTTCTTCAAACTTAATACACTGACATAGCACATTGGTAGAAAGTGCAGTGTGCAAGAACAATAACTCTACCTTGCCTAATTTTAGAGTTATTCCCCTTTATCAGATTTACTTTAAAAGTTTTGTCCAGAGCATAACTCCAAAAGTACTTGAGGGATTTACTTCAAACTTAATACACTGACATAGCACATTGGTAGGAAGTGCAGTGTGCAAGAACAATAACTCTACCTTGCCTACTTTTAGAGTTATTTCCTTTTATCAGATTTACTTGAGAAAAACAATTCTGGAGCATAACTCCAAAAGTACTTGAGGGATTTTCTTCAAACTTAATACACTGACATAGCACATTGGTAGGAAGTGCAGTGTGTAAGAACAATAACTCTACCTAGCCTACTTTTAAAGTTATTCCCCTTTATCAGATTTACTTGAAAAACAATTCTGGAGCATAACTCCAAAAGTACTTGAGGGATTTTCTTCAAACTTAATACACTGACATAGCACATTGGTAGGAAGTGCAGTGTGCAAAAACAATAACTCTACCTTGCCTACTTTTAGTCAAATAGAAAAATATCATACCTATACTGATAATGAACATTAATATAATTTTGCAAACCTTCTCTTCATTGCCTTATTCTTTTTCCACTTACTTGAAAACTGTACTCAGCATGACCATAACTATACGGCTTTTTAAGGATTTCCTTTCACCAAGTAAAATGTACGAAAGTACAACCTTCTGGTAACTTCTTCCCAGCGGGGGGATTAACCATGTGTAACATGGCTCTTGTTTTATAGACGATGGTGCAGGTGTTTATATCACAAAACCCATATCCTTTTGTATATATCTTTATATAAACTCCTACACAAGTTAGCCGTCCCAGATTCTGTATTGTATGCTTTACCTGAAAGATGCATAATTAGATCCGGGTTTGATACAAGTGTCATATGACGATTAAGTGGGTATTGCAGATTTCCTCTCCACACTCATTTGATATACAAAATCGAACGTAGTAAACTTTGAATAGTGCTTTAGTTACATCACGTTAAGACGACCGTCTTTGGCAACTTTTTCATATTGCCCGTTCTTACCTGGGATCCAAACACTTCGCCTTAAAACATTGTCTCAGAGATTACAGCAGCTTGGCAATCTACTTGATTGAAAACTTAACTATGAGACAGTCGACTTTTCCATGCATGTACATGTATACTAAAACACTATATCCTGCGGCTATAAATATGTATGTTACAATTTAATGCCGAATAAAATATATGTTATGTTATGTTATGTTATAATCCAGAACTAATATAAATTTTGAGTAAATTTTGCTGAAATAAAAGCCAAGTCCGACTTTCATTCTTTCCACAAAAGAGTGCAATTTTGACCAGTTTCAGCAAGCAACATTTCGTAACATGTCGAGTCGTAACTGTACATGTAATTCAAAATTGAGGCATTAAAAAACTAAAGTCACCTGCAAGTAGGATGATCCTGGATTTTAGGACTGTTTGAAGTTTCAGGTATTATCTCTATTTATAACATTTGTATCTGTCATCAGATATTTACAAAGTAAAATACTATCAAGTTTTGTGCAGTTAAAAAAACTGTCAAAGTATTCGACTTTCGGACAACATGATTATAATGCTTTCCTTTTATTGCCGCAACAACAAAATAACTGCAATGATGGAATGCATTCTCATTACAAATATCAAATAAAACCACCCAAAGCATCGCTGTAAAGTTGAATAAAATTTATCATTTAATTAGTAGGATATGCCACGGAAGTGTGATGAACTATTTGACAGACGGACGGATGACAGACGCACGATGGATGACGAGTGATGGGAGAGGTCACTGCGTGCTCTTGGTGAACTAAAAATACAGGAGAAAGTCAATTTATGCGAATATAATTCAGTGCTAGCTCGCGAAAACCAACGATACACTATATATAAATTACGAGAGCATAAGACATAACGGGAACCTTAGAGTCGTATACGTAGCATCCTCATAAACGCATTCGTAAGTAACGACTTACGATTTTTTCGATTTCCCGGCCGATGATCTCAGATTAGCAGGACTTTTCCGTGCCTTGATTGGAAATCAGATATTTTACGATTTGGAATATTTTTCATCTAATCTAATGATTTTCCAAAAGGGTTGAACAATAATTAAGCTTTAAAAAGGGAAGAATTCATGAAGGCACCCGATTTGTGTAATACTGTAGTGGCATATTTCTGTCACGAGATGGCGAAATAGCTATGACGATAAAGTTCTTTTTAAATGTTATTTCGATAGTTATATACCATGAAAAACATTCTGAATGATGTTCGGCTGCGTTACCAACTGTGCCAACCAGCATCGATATAATCACGTCTTTCGTTTAGGCCGTTGTAGTATTTTGTATATACATGTATACTCCAGCTCATCTCACAACGGCTGTAAACTTATTTATATATATAGCACTGTGAAATAATAAATCAAATAATGCTAAATTAAGAAGATACATGTAGATCAAATGTATCGAATATCATTCAAAGTTTAGATGGTCATTTCTTTCTGTTCTGTTTTGTTGTGTTATGTCATAACTTGTCGACTTTTTCGGGACTATACAGAGGCTTACTACGTTTCTCGGTAAAAAAAGATGAATCCTTGATTATATATGCCTGTAGAACATCAACTATTTGATCATATTTACATCGCAACGGGAAGTATGGCACTTCCGTGTTAAAAGAATACAGATAATAGAAATTATCAGTGACATGTAGTCAAGAACTGAACGTCATCTCTCAAACGTCGTTCTTTTGACGTTCAAGTGGTATCATTCACGCGTTATTTGTGAACATCTAGGACGAAGACGTCCTGTTTTTCTTTCATTAATTGTGTTCAAATATCATCAAATAAACACTGTCAAAATTACATAAACTTTTACCGTCCCGATTTTGAAATGTTTTGTAAAAACGGCAAAAAAGCGTTGAAAATTAATAACGTTTCAAACGTTATTTCAGTTGCTTCAAGCGGAATCATGACATGCCTTGTGAAAGAATACATTTTCGGATGACTTTGATAGAATTTACAGAAAGAAAATATGTAACGTATCAATAAAGCTATATGAGAATAACTTCATGACGGGATGGTTCCGGTACTCTGCCACTAGAGGGCGTTGTTAAATGTCGTCATGCGACGTCACAAAAATAGAAACGTAACTATGCGACGCAGATGGACACGATATACGCATGTGCCAATTTTTAAATAAATGCGACAACTTTTAATTTTACCGGCTAAAGGTAATGACCCGCCTTAAGTTCCAATAAGTGTTGATCGCATGTCGTTTACCTTGGACTTTCTTGGATAATCATGTCATTGCATTTCGGCTCTCCACATTACACCTATATAGTATTACATGTATATATCTATAAGGATGCCTCCCAAACATCGTTACATTTCATTTTTATTTGCCTTTTTCTGCATGTGAGATATTCGTTTTCGTGTTCCTATAAAATTCGAAGTCAAACGTATACATTTTATGTGCCATATACGTTTCACGCGAAGACTATTTTCGACCGAATATATCACACGTGTGACATATGCGGTCGAATTTTTTCTCTCGTGTGATATACACGTTCCGGGACATATACGGTTCAACAAAGCTTTCTTCCGTTCATCAGACAAAAATGTTGAATGTTTTGCTCGTTTTTTTAAAATGTGGCTCAGAATTACTAGGATTTTGATCAATGCACAGTTTTACATCCAGAGTTGTCATCTTTTTCTTGCACCATCTTGTTTTCAAGACACTGTTCTTTGACGTAGTAATTGTAATAGTTTGGTCATTTTCAATGCAAAAAATGACATTGATTTATTGAGGTTTGTATTTGGTACTAATGTAAATGTATGTCTTGTTTTGCGATTATGTGTTATTGACTTTTAGTGGCTATGGCAACCTAAGATTCTTTTTGCAACATTTTTAAAAGTTAAAGGTCGAAACAGATCTTTTGTATCTTGAGCTATAAAAAGTAAATAATGAGAAAATTATGAGGTTTTTTTTATACAAACGGCGGTTGTGATGTATAATAGTTATGAGAATGATGTTAAACATAACGTGTTTTATAAATAGATTTACCACAGTAATACATGCCACTCGGTAATAGAACATTCGGGAACAAAGACAAAACTAAACTTTTCCAATACTTTTCACATTAATGACTCACTTTCATAAGATTTATAAACATAATTAAACCATGTTGTTTATATGGGCAGATGGCTCAGCAGCTTCAAGGTAATGTTGTTGTCACACATACATTCATTTGGTATTTTCTCCTCAATTATCACATAACTCTGGAAAAAAATTCCTATTAATGTTTAAAAGTTTTGCCTATCGAAGTGGCTGCCAATTCAAAACAAGGGAGGTAAATATTATAGATGTGACTATGGAAGGCCGGCGGGTCTTGCTAATTGCTAAATGCTTTTGCTAATTAGCAAAAAGCAGTTAGCAATTAACATGATATATCGGCCAACAAGCATTTAGCAAAAAGCAATTAGCAAAACGCAATTAGCGAAAAGCAATTACGAAGTAGCATGCCAAAAATCAATAAATTTCAGCAAAAAAAAAATTTAGCAATTAGCATGACCCACCGGCCTTCAATAAGAAACAATGGCATTCGCATAACATATAATGCATCACTTGCTTTAGTCCACTAACCAATGAATGGAATGTTGAAACTTTTTTGCTTATGCTCTTATTATGGAACTGAACTGCATGATCATGTATTGTGTCCCGAAAGCAATATTTCGACTGTCAAATGGCAACAAATAAGTAACATGTAACATGATATTGATCCTCAAAACGATCTCACAGTTTTAGAAAGGAAAAAAAAACATTTAGAGCTGATTAACAGAAAATTGAATATAACCATTATGCCTTCTAAATAAATGTACATCAGACACTAGATCAATGCCAAAAAGTGACATTTCAATTTAATTTGTCCTCTTTTATTTCAGAATGCAGAAACTTTATGTGTGGTGGTGCTTCTGTTTCACGTTAGCAGGTAAGTTAATGAGTGTAATTAAATTATTTAATTTAGCAAACGGTAATTACTAAATAATCTTAAGTCACGGACAACGGTCATTTAGAATAAAGATTAGGTTTTCAGTATATTGACGTCTGTCATTATAGGTTAAGTACGAATTCGTAGAGGAATTGCATGTGAAGAAATCAATTGGGAAAATGCCGTTTCATCATAAGTCGTTGCCAATGTCTTGGAGCATGGATAGTACAACATGTTTAAACTAAATTATAAGCACGTAGAAAAGATCAGCAAGAATGATTTTAGATAAATAAATTCGATCAGTCATCTGATCCACTTTTTTTCAAAGATCTTAATTGGTTACCCTTTATGGAAAGATGCAAGTACAATAGGGATGTTTTAGTTTGTAAAAGTTTAAATGGTTAAGTCTCACACTATATGAGACATTTATTACATATATATAATGCTGCTAGCAAAAACAACTACAGCCTAGGATCTAAACATAACAAAAATATATCTTACCCTTTAGTAAACACTAAGTACACAAAAAACACATTTCAATACTCTGGAATGATTATTTGGAACTCAATACCTATTGAAATTTGAAAGGCTAAGAGCTATATAATAAATATCTTCCGTACAAAATATAGAAATTATCTACTCAGCAACAAATAACAAATTTCATATTATCATATAGTAAATATTTAACTCGGGTAAACTTGCTCATATTTCTTTATGATATATATTGTGCTGTTGTTTAACATGTCTTTGATTTTACATGTTTAAATATGTATATGTTTGAAGGCCTCGAGTAAGGTAAGCCTGCTGGCTTATCGTATCACCTTCGTTAAATGAAACATATTATTATTATTATTATTATTATTATTATTATTATTATTATTATTATTGTGTATTTTATTTGCATATTTCTTTTCATTATGATTCGCCATAACCATTACATTTCTTACTTGAAAACATAACTGTCATGATTCTCCCAAAACGAGAAGGTTACCTGTTTACAAAACAAATTCTAAATTGCGTTTTCCTTTAAACAACAAAACAATTGTCTGACTGCTGACAAAGTAATCACCTGCATGGGCTCCCACTGAAATAAGTGTCGATTCACTCTAAAAAACCTTCACTCCGATTTACTGTAGCCGCTTTAGCACATATATTAGTGGAATGCTGTAGCCACTTACTCATCGATATTTAGTGGAATGCTGCAGCCGCTTACTCATCGATATTAGTGAAATGCTGTAGCCGCTTACTCATCGATTTTAGTGGAATGCTGTAGCCGCTTACTCATCGATATAAGTGGAATGCTGTAGCCGCTTACTCATTGATATAAGTGGAATGCTGTTGCCGCTTACTCATCGATATAAGTGGAATGCTGTAGCCGCTTACTCATTGATATAAGTGGAATGCTGTAGCCGCTTACTCAGAGATATACGTGGAATGCTGTAGCCGCTTACTTATTGATATAAGTGGAATGCTGTAGCCGCTTACTCATCGATATAAGTGGATTGCTGTAGCCGCTTACTCATCGATATAAGTGGAATGCTGTAGCCGCTTACTCATCGATATAAGTGGAATGCTGTAGCCGTTTACTCATCGATTTTAGTGAAATGTTGTAGCCGCTTACTCATCGATATTAGTGAAATGCTGTAGCCACTTACTCATCGATTTTAGTGGAATGCTGTAGCCGCTTACTCATCGATATTAGTGGAATGCTGCAGCCACTTACTCATCGATTTTAGTGGAATGCTGTAGCCGCTTACTCATTGATATAAGTGGAATGCTGTAGCCACTTACTCATCGATTTTAGTGAAATGCTGTAGCCGCTTACTCGTCGATATCAGTGAAATGCTGTAGCCACTTACTCATCGATTCTAGTGGAATGCTGTAGCCGCTTACTCATCGATATAAGTGGAATGCTGTAGCCGCTTACTCATTGATATAAGTGGAATGCTGTAGCCACTTACTCATCGATTTTAGTGAAATACTGTAGCCGCTTACTCATCGATATTAGTGAAATGCTGTAGCCACTTACTCATCGATTTTAGTGGAAAGCTGTAGCTGCTTACTCATCGATATTAGTGGAATGTTGTAGCCGCTTACTCATCGATATTAGTGAAATGCTGTAGCCACTTACTCATCGATATTAGTGAAATGCTGTAGCCACTTACTCATCGATATTAGTGAAATGCTGTAGCCGCTTACTCATATATATAAGTAGAATGCTGTTGCCACTTACTCACATATATAAGTGGAATGCTGTAGCCACTTACTCATCGATATTAGTGGAATGCTGTAGCCACTTACTCACATATATAAGTGGAATGCTGTAGCCGCTTACTCATCGATATTAGTGAAATGCTGTAGCCACTTACTCATCGATATAAGTGGAATGCTGTAGCCACTTACTCATCGATATTAGTGGAATTCTGTAGACACTTACTCAGAGATATAAGTGGAATTCTGTAACAACTTACTCACAGATAATAGTGGAATGTTGTAGCCGCTTACTTGCAGAATTTAATGGAATGGTATAGCCGTTTACTCACATATATAAGTAAAATTCTGTAGCCACTTACTCACAGATAATAGTGGAATGTTGTAGCAGCTCACTCACTGCTATTAGTTACATGCTGTAGCCACTTACTCATCGATATTAGTGAAATGCTGTAGCCGCTTACTTATAGATATTACTGAAATGCTGTTGCTGCTTACTCATCGATATTAGAGGAATGCTGAAGCCGCTTACTCATCGATATTTAATTTAGTGAAATGCTGTAGCCGCTTACTCATCGATATTAGTGAAATGCTGTAGCCGCTTACTCATCGATATTAGTGAAATGCTGTAGCCACTTACTCATCGATATCAGTGAAATGCTGTAGTCACTTACTCATCGATATTAGTGAAATGTTGTAGCCACTTACTCATTGATATTAGTGAAATGCTGTAGCCACTTACTCATCGATATTAGTGAAATGCTGTAGTCACTTACTCATCGATATTAGTGAAATGCTGAAGCCACTTCTCATCGATATTAGTGAAATGCTGTAGTCACTTACTCATCGATATTAGTGAAATGCTGTAGCCGTTTAATCATCGATATTAGTGAAATGCTGTAGCCACTTACTCATCGATATTAGTGGAATTATGTAGCCACTTACTCAGAGATATAAGTGGAATTCTGTAACAACTTACTCAGAGACATTAGTGGAGTGTTGTAGCCGTTTAGTTGCAGAAATTAATGGAATGGTATAGCCGTTTACTCATATATATAAGTAAAATTCTGTAGCCACTTACTCACAGATAATAGTGGAATGTTGTAGCAGCTCACTCACTGATATTTGTGCAATACTGTAGCCACTTACTCATAGATATTAGCGGCAATGCTGTAGCCGCTTACTCATAGATATTAGTGAAATGCTTTTGCCGCTTACTCATCGATATTAGAGGAATGCTGAAACCGCTTACTCATCGATATTTAATTTAGTGAAATGCTGTAGCCGCTTACTCATCGATATTAGTGAAATGCTGTAACCGCTTACTCATCGATATTAGTGAAATGCTGTAGCCACTTATTCATCGATATTAGTGAAATGCTGTAGTCACTTAGTCATCGATATTAGTGAAATGCTGTAGCCACTTACTCATCGATATTAGTGAAATGCTGTAGCCACTTACTCATCGATATTAATGAAATGCTGTAGCCACTTACTCATCGATATTAGTGAAATGCTGTAGTCACTTACTCATCGATATTAGTGAAATGCTGTAGCCACTTACTCATCGATATTAGTGAAATGCTGTAGTCACTTACTCATCGATATTAGTGAAATGCTGTAGCCGCTGACTCGTCGATATTAGTAAAATGCTGTAGTCGCTTACTCATCGATATTAGTGAAATGCTGTAGCCGCTTACTCATCGATATTAGTGGAATGCTGTAGCAACTTACTCATCGATATTAGTGAAATGCTGTAGCCGCTTACTCATAGATATTAGTGAAATGCTGTAGCCACTTACTCATCGATATTAGTGGAATGCTGTAGCCGCTTACTCATCGATATTAGTGAAATGCTGTAGCCGCTTACTCATCGATATTAGTGAAATGCTGTAGCCACTTACTCATCGATATTAGTGAAATGCTGTAGCCGCTTACTCATCGATATTAGTGGAATGCTGTAGCAACTTACTCATCGATATTAGTGAAATGCTGTAGCCGCTTACTCATATATATTAGTGAAATGCTGTAGCCACTTACTCATCGATATTAGTGGAATGCTGTAGCCGCTTACTCATAGATATTAGTGAAATGCTGTAGCCGCTTACTCATCGATATTAGTGAAATGCTGTAGCCGCTTACTCATCGATATTAGTGGAATGCTGTAGCAACTTACTCATCGATATTAGTGAAATGCTGTAGCCGCTTACTCATCGATATTAGTGGAATGCTGTAGCAACTTACTCATCGATATTAGTGAAATGCTGTAGCCGCTTACTCATAGATATTAGTGAAATGCTGTAGCCACTTACTCATCGATATTAGTGGAATGCTGTAGCCGCTTACTCGTCGATATTAGTGAAATGCTGTAGCCGCTTACTCATCGATATTAGTGAAATGCTGTAGCCGCTTACTCATAGATATTAGTGAAATGCTGTAGCCGCTTACTCATAGATATTAGTGAAATGCTGTAGCCACTTACTCATCGATATTAGTGGAATTATGTAGCCACTTACTCAGAGATATAAGTGGAATTCTGTAGCAACTTACTCAGAGATATGAGTGGAATTCTGTAGACACTTACTCAGAGATATTATTGGAATGATGTAGCCGCTTACTTATCAATATTAGTGGATTGCTGTAGCTGCTTGCTCGTCGATAAAAGTGAAATGCTGTTGCCGCTTACTCATCGATATTAGTGGATTGCTGTAGCTGCTTGCTCATCGATATTAGTGAAATGCTGTAGCCACTTACACATCGATATTTGTGAAATGCTTTAGCCGCTTACTCATCGATATTAGTGGATTGCTGTAGCCGCTTGCTCGTCGATATAAGTGAAATGCTGTTGCCGCTTATTCATCGATTATTAATTTAGTGAAATGCTGTAGCCGCTTGCTCATCGATATTAGTGGAATGCTGTAGCCGCTTACTCATCGATGTTAGTGAAATGCTGTAGCCACTTACTCATCGATATTAGTGAAATGCTGTAGTCACTTACTCATCGATATTAGTGAAATGCTGTAGCCACTTACTCATCGATATTAGTGAAATGCTGTAGCCACTTACTCATCGATATTAGTGAAATGCTGTAGCCACTTACTCATCGATTTTAGTGAAATGCTGTAGTCACTTACTCATCGATATTAGTGAAATGCTGTAGCCACTTACTCATCGATATAAGTGAAATGCTGTAGCTGCTTGCTCGTCGATATAAGTGGATTGCTTTAGCCGCTTACTCACCAATAAAAGTGGAATGCTGTAGCCGCTAACCCCTAGATATTAGTGGAATACTGCAGCCGCTTACTCATTAATAAAAGTGGAATGCTGTAGCCACTTACTCATAGATATTGGTGAAATGCTGTAGCCGCTTACTCATCGATAAAATTGGAATGCTGTAGCCACTTACTCATAGATATTGGTGAAATGCTGTAGCCGCTTACTCATCGATAAAATTGGATTGCTGTAGCCACTTACTCATAGATATTAGTGGAATGCTGTAGCCACTTACTCATAGATATTATTGGATTGCTGTAGCCACTTACTCATAGATATTAGTGGAATGCTGTAGCCACTTACTCATAGATATTATTGGAATGATGTAGCCGCTTACTTATCAATATTAGTGGATTGCTGTAGCTGCTTGCTCGTCGATAAAAGTGAAATGCTGTTGCCGCTTACTCATCGATATTAGTGGAATGCTGTAGCTGCTTGCTCATCGATATTAGTGAAATGCTGTAGCCACTTACTCATCGATATTAGTGAAATGCTGTAGCCGCTTACTCATCGATATTAGTGGATTGCTGTAGCCGCTTGCTCGTCGATATAAGTGAAATGCTGTTGCCGCTTACTCATCGATATTAGTGGATTGCTGTAGCCGCTTGCTCGTCGATATAAGTAAATTGCTGTAGTCGCTTACTCATCGATATAAGAGAAATGCTGTAGTCCTTTACTCATCGATATAAGTGAAATGCTGTAGCCGATTACTCATCGATATTAGTGGAATGTTGTAGCCGCTTACTCTTCGATATTATAGGTTATTGAACTTGTAATGCGATATATTACTTGGAACGAGTTGATTTGGCGGGAACAACGAGCTTGCGAGTTGTTTCCGCCAAATCAACGAGTTCCAAGTAATATTTCGCCATACCAGTTCAATAACCTTTTTATTATATACTTTCATATTGAATATGAACAAAATGACATTCTTTAAGCAAAAAACAATAAATGAATCTTGAAATTTCTCAGACAACTAGCGTACTATTTTACCATGTACATTTTCTTTATTGCGTATTAATAGACTCGATTCAATATTGTTGTTTATACGTGACGTCATTTATTAGGAGAAACGTTGACGACAATTATACGGTAAGAAATTTCAGTTGCCGTCCGCCATCTTGTTTCGAAAAACGCAAGAATTTTCCTACGGATGCAGGTTTGTACTTTGAAATGTGAATAAATCAACTTGATGTAAGTTCCTAAAAATGTTTTCTCTTTCTTATGACTACATGCAAAACATCATTGTTTTTCTTTATCAATACTAGGCTGATATACGTACCAGTAACTTTCGTAACCAGAACTGGTATTGCGTGCCCTAAAAAAATCGAACCATTTTAAAAATGAAACTCTTTTACATCTACTTGTAAATGATTAAAGTTTCTTTTTTATTTTAAGACCGTAGTTTATTTAATTGTAAACAACTGTCAAACTTCAACATAGAAACCTCAGTAAAACTATGTTTGCAAACAGATAAAATAGTCCGTACAGCTGATCGCTAGGACCGCCCTCCCTTGCCAACGTTCAGTATCATTCCTTACCAACGTGCAGTACCGTAGAATACTGAACGAACTCTCTAAGGCAAAGTGAACGGGGCAATATGAAAGTATATAATAAAAGTGAAATTCTGTAGCCGCTTACTCGTCGATATAAGTGGATTGCTGTAGCCGCTTACTCATCAATATAAGTGGATTGCTGTAGCCGCTTACTCATCAATATCAGTGGATTGCTGTAGCCGCTTACTCATCGATATTAGTGGATTGCTGTAGCCGCTTACTAATCAATATAAGTGGATTGCTGTAGCCGCTTACTCATCAATATAAGTGGATTGCTGTAGCCGCTTACTCATCGATACTAGTGGATTTCTGTAGCCGCTTACTCATCAATATAAGTGGATTGCTGTAGCCGCTTACTCATCAATATAAGTGGATTGCTGTAGCCGCTTACTCATCGATATTAGTGGATTGCTGTAACCGCTTACTCATCAGTATAAGTGGATTGCTGTAGCCGCTTACTCATCAATATAAGTGGATTGCTGTAGCCGCTTACTCATCGATATAAGTGGATTGCTGTAGCCGCTTACTCAGAGATATAAGTGGATTGCTGTTGCTGCTTACTCATCGATATAAGTGGATTGCTGTAGCCGCTTTCTCATCGATATAATAATTATTAAGTGGATTGCTGTAGCCGCTTGCTCGTCGACATTTATTTAATAATGAACGCTGTAGTCGCTTACTCATCGATATTAGTGAAATGCAGTAGCTGCTTATTTATCGATATTTATGGAATGCTGTAGCCACTTACTCATCGATATTAGTGAAATGCTGTAGCCACTTACTCATCGATTTTAGTGAAATGCTGTAGTCACTTACTCATCGATATTAGTGAAATGCTGTAGCCACTTACTCATCTGCATTAACTAGCAAGCTCTTGATTTGCAGATGGAAAATAAGATTTTTTTTATCGCAAATCAATATAATTTCTCTTTTCCTAAAGTATCTTATTTTGGAAGATTCCAGTATCAAAGTGTTGTATGAGCCAGCCATTCGAAAAATGGCGGTATCCCTGTCAGTATGTTCGTGCGTGCGTTCGTGAGTTCGTCTATTTTCTAAAGTTGCTCATTATTTTGCGTATACTACAAACAGAAAAGACAAATCCTACATAAGACAATGAATATGATCCGTAGAAATCTAACGATATAATTGATATAATAATGTACAAATTAAGTTAAATAAATGTATGAGCTTAGAAAGTATTAATTAAAAAAAAAGCCTTTGATTCATTCTTGAACATGCTCACATACAGTTTAATTACACGGAACTACGTGCATACTTTTATGTTTAAGAAATTGATGATGTTTTAGCTTCAATCAGAATTTAATTTGAATAATAAAATTTAAAGAAATTAGATAGACGTTTATGAAAAAGAAGCAGTCTTCATTCATCATCGCATATCTTCTGTTGGTGGTAAAATTGATTTTCATGTGCAAACATTTTTTCAGATTACAAATTAAACTTTCATGTGTACTCAAAATGAATCAATGGTAAGTTCAACGCTGCATCAAAATACAGTAAAATTTGCATATAACTGTTTGCATATAAAATTGGTTCCTTAATACTGAAGTGTATTATATCCATATAGAATTTTCATATTAGATCTAATATAAATAAAGAAAGAATAAAACCGGGATAATAAAATGTGTTCGTTATATCCTGAATTCTCTATACCCGTATAATTATACGAAGTTTACTGTACTTTTTATGAGGTGAAAAACTGTCCTTTTTTTTAACACATTATATAGACGACATAAAATCTTTTCTTTTTTTTTGTTATTAAAATTTAATTTCCTTTGCATACTATCTCTTCTTTGACAGATCGTATTTTGCTGTCAGATGCTGCCGTACCAACTTGGACGAAACCAATAGATACAACTTTTAGCTTGGATAGATCAAAATTAGATTCAGATTGTGTAAAAATAACAGAACTGACAGCTAGTTCAACAACTTCACAAACGGTTAAGTACAGGTGAGGATCTTCAATTTTGTTAATACTTCAATTTGAATAATTATGCAAGCGTTAAAGTCACAGAAGCACCTTGGATGGTTAGTTTATAGTAGCTCTTATATTATCAAGACGTATGTCTTAACGGTGAAATTGACCGTTATCTAAAACATTTTATCGTTGTTCTGTAAATATAAAAATCGTGCTTAATATATAGTGCATTACTTTTTCGGCATAAGCTAAATAAACTGGGGTTTGACCTACTTTTTGGACCAATCTAATATTACGAGTGAATGTGCGGTGAATGAAATGAATTATTTTGATTTGAGGTTTTCTCCTCGGATGAGTATTTGATTTGCTTTCTTTAGAAGACATATCGTTCACTGAAGATATGCAAGACCAGTTGAAGGTTTTTTTTTTTTAAAACGGTTTCGATTTCTAAAGAGCAATAATCGCCTCTACTTGATATTTGGAAAAGTCGAAAGCAGTATACTCAACAGAGGTTTGTGTACTAGTAGTGAATATCAATTGAATGCTTTCTGCTGTACATACTTCCAGAATTTTAAATCACACATATGGTGTATGCGTTTATCGGTCCTTTTTGACTGGCATTTCCGTTCATTACACACAGATGTGATCTTTGGTTTTAAAACGTACATATTGCTCTCAACTGGGGTTATCACGTGTCCCAACCTTAATACGCGATGATAACATTTTATTTGTTAGTAGATATATAACATCATTATGAGAATGACTGTAACATAATACCAGTTGCACAACAAATTCTTTCGTGTACCCCCAATAACCCATTCGTAAACGGTCTACAACACGTGATCGCTCATGCTGCGATGTAACAATAGAGTGCCTTTTACGATTTGGACTGTCTGCCTGTTTTATGAATGAATGTATAATTCATACACTACTACAAGAAACTAACGCTTAAGGAATATGGCATGCAAGAAAATTAACGCTGTTTATTTGTCTTGAGGATATTTCTTGTTCAATAATATTGCAAAATATAAGAAACGCTATCTGACAACTCTTTTTAGAAATATATAAGAAAGGTAAACGTATTCACTGTTCTAGAATGAATAAAACACATTTCTATTATTATTATTATTATATTCGTAAATTCGTTCATTATTTTATATATGGGTATCACAAATAGTGGCAAATTAGTAATCTTTGCTTTAAGGAAATCCGTCCTTAAAAAGCAGAAACTTTAAACCCACAGAAATAGATGATACTATTTCACTTGTACATATTTTGCATAAAGAATGTTATAGACTTGTACCAAAATTCCTTAACAAACGTTTATCAATTAAACCAATTTGCTCGTTAGAAAGGTATTTGTTTGGCTGAATTGTGTTTGAGGCCTTTGACTATAAGCATTCTATAAAATCTAACCACCTGAACGGTTGAAACTATTCGTCATAGAAAAACTTTTCAGTATGAAATATTAGTTTGTTCCAGAGATGCTGTTGCTTTTGAGTGGTGACTCTTCAATAAATTTACATTGTATTTTAGCTCACCTGAAACAAAGTGCCAGAATGAGCTACCTTATCATTTACTGTCCGTCGTCCATCCGTCCACCGTTTGCTTCAAACAATCGCTTTGTCAATTTTGATGAAACCTGGCAGTGATGTTACTTGCATCAAGATGTACCAAATGTTTAAAGAATTCTTATCCTTGCAAAAATCTGGTTGACATGGCAACAAAAAGGATTTTTTTAAATCTTCCCCAAAAGGCCCAGAGTTTAGCTATTTGGCGTGTAGCAGTGCCCAATACACCTCTGTCAAGATAGTTCAAATTATGCCATTGGGTCAAAGTTGGCCCCGTCTGCTGGGATGGCATATGTTTTACATAGAAATATAATAAAACTTCAGAAAATCTCCTTGTTAGAAATTGTAAGGTCTAGAGCTTAGATACGTGTGTAGCATTGTGTGGTGGGCCTCTGTCAAGTTCTGTCAAAGCGTGCCTTAAGGTCATTTTTTATAGTATAAAGGAACTACTTTGAAAATGTTCTATTGCAAGTCCATGAGACCTAGACGTTAAATAGTTTGTGTGTAGCATTGCATAGTGATGTTCTTCCAAGATTGTTCAAGGTTTACGTAGAAATATGTAGTCAAAATTTAAAAAAACGTTTTATTCAGAAACTGTGATGCCTAGATCTTAGATATTTGGTTTATTTATATAATACATAATATATATTTATATAATGATAGTATTATGTTGTGGTCCTCTATCAATTATGTTTAAAGCGTGCCCGTGTTGTCAATGTGATCCATCCAAGGGTTCATTTGTTTCTTGCAGACTTTTACAAGGAAATAGTTTTGAACTAACGACCCTGTTGTTGACCTTATTTAACGACATATTGTACCCAGATGAGCGAGATATGGCCATCTTGGCCCTCTTGTTATAATCTTTTTTTCAATATTTAAGCAGGTTTTTTCAAAAACCTACTTATTAGAATGGCGATGTCGTATGTCGGGCGGGTGGACGGGCGTCAAACATTGGTTTCCGTTGGATAACTTTAGTTAGGAGTGACCAATTGCAATGAAACTTGGTGTGTAGGTAGCTTGCGGGGAGACGTCGCTTGGGAATGTATTTGGGGTCACTAGGGTCAAGGTCAAGGTCACTGTTACTAAAAATAGAAAAACGGTTTCCGCTCAATAACTCAAGCTAGGAGTGACCAATTACAATGAAACTTGGTCTGTAGGTAGCTTGCATGGAGACGCCGCTTGGGATTGTATTTGGGGTCACTAGGGTCAAGGTCAAGGTCACAGTTACTAAAAATAGAAAAATGGTTTCCGCTCAATAAATCAAGTTAGGAGTGACCAATTACAATGAAACTTGATCTCTAGGTAGCTTGCGTGGAGACGCCGCTTAAGATTGCATTTGAGGTCACTAGGGTCAAGGTCAAGGTCACAGTTACTAAAAATAGAAAAATAGTTTCCGCTCAATAACTCAAGTTAGGAGTGACTAATTGCAATCAAACTCAGTGTGTAGGTAGCTTGTGTAGAGAGGAAGCTTGGGATTGCATTAGGGGTCACTTGGTTCAAGGTCAAGGGCACTGTTACTAAAAATAGAAAAATGGTTTCCACTCAATAACTTGAGTTAGGAGTGACCAGTTGTAATGAAACTTGGTGTGTAGGTAGCTTGCGTTGAGAGGAAGCTTTGGGTCACTATGGTCAAGGTCACTAGGGTCAAGGTCAAGGTCACTGTTACTAAAAATAGATTTTTATTTAATTTTAGTTTTTTTATTGTTTTAGCAAAAAAAATTTTTTTCGTGGTCAAGGTCATTAGAGTCAAGGTCAAGGTCACTTGGCTCAAGGTCACTGTTAATAAAAATAGAGTTTTATTTAATTTTGGTTTTTTGATTGTTTTAAGCAAAAAAAAATTTTTTCCGGGTCAAGGTCACTAGGGTCAAAGTCACTGTTACTAAAAATAGATTTTTATTTAATTTTAGCTTTTTGATTGTTTTTTTTTCGGGGTCAAGGTCACTAGGGTCAAAGGTCAAGGTCACTGTTACTAAAAATAGATTTTTATTTATTTTTAGTGTTTTGATTGTTTTAAGCAAAACAATTTTTTTTTCGGGGTCAAGGTCACTAGGGTCAAGGTCAAGGTCAGTGTTACTAAAAATAGATTTTTATTAATTTTTAGTTTTTAGATTGTTTTAAGCAAAAAAAAATATTTGGGGTCAAGGTCACTTGGCTCAAGGTCAAGGTCACTGTTACTAAAATAGATTTTTATTTATTTTTAGTATTTTGATTGTTTTAAGCAAAAAATTTTTTTTTCGCGGTCAAGGTCACTAGGGTCAAGGTCAAGGTCACTGTTACTAAAAATAGATTTTTATTTATTTTTAGTTTTTAGATTGTTTTAAGCAAAAAAAAAATTTTTTTTGGGTCAAGGTCACTTGGCTCAAGGTCAACGTCACTGTTACTAAAATAGATTTTTATTTATTTTTAGTATTTTGATTGTTTTAAGCAAAAAATTTTTTTTTCGCGGTCAAGGTCACTAGGGTCAAGGTCAAGGTCACTGTTACTAAAAATAGATTTTTATTTATTTTTAGTTTTTAGATTGTTTTAAGCAAAAAAAAATTTTTTTTGGGTCAAGGTCACTTGGCTCAAGGTCAACGTCACTGTTACTAAAATAGATTTTTATTTATTTTTAGTATTTTGACTGTTTTAAGCAAAACAAAAATTTTCGCGGTCAAGGTCACTAGGGTCAAGGTCAAGGCTAGGGTCAAGGTCACTGTTAGTAAAAATAGATTTTTATTTATTTTTAGTTTTTAGATTGTTTTAAGCAAAAACAAACAGGGGGTCAAGGTCACTAGGGTCAAGGTCACTGTTACTATAAATGTAAAAAAATTTAGTTTTTAAATTGAAGCGAAAAAAAATTTGGGCCCAAGGTCACAAGGGTCAAGGTCAAGGGCACTGTAACTAAGATAGGGAGGAGTCAAGATGACTGTTTTTTTTTAATTCTACAATTTCTACAGGCGCTGTTTAAACCTGCTTTGGCGGCATTGCCGCGTCTTCTTGTTAGATTATTTATTTAACTAGTGACTTTCTTTATACAGTGTTCCCGACGGAGGAAGTTTTGCTATTGGTGATGATTTAATTTCTGGCAACAAGAAACTTACCTGTTCTGGTAACGAGGCAACATTAACGGAATCGTCTTACACTGTTACCGTAAAGTAAGAATATCAACATTATTTTTAGCGTAAAAAGAGCTAAGATTATCATAAAACAACACCTTAAATATGAAAAGATACATTGTATGGTTTGTACATTTTTTGTTTAAATTTTATTATATAATATTATGTGCATATTACACCACTGTTTTAAAAGACTGCTGTTTGCGATGTCTCCGATTTTAAAATGTTTTTGTTTTATTTTAAAACAGCAACTTTCTTGAAATTCCGCTAAGAGAAAGAACAAATAAAGAATTTGACCGATAGGAGGAGCCAAGCGAAGCAAGTATTTCTAGCGCTAGACTGTATAGCACTTGACCGCATCAAAAACTGAAGTACTTTATTAACTCGGGGAAACAAAAAAAAATATGAATTAATTTCAAAATAGAAATTCTACTGACACACGTTTAGTAAACTTGATTTAATGTGACGACAACGTTTACACAGGCTGACTTTGTTCATTGTTTGTGTGTTTTTTTGTTTTACTCTTTCTTGTGGACACCATAAAAAGCACCATTTCATTTCGCAATCACTGCTCGAATTAGAATAATTTTTGTAACTTGAGCGGTTATTGCGTCCCTTAAAATTCGAGCCAAAATTCTACAAATAAAATTCCTGTTACGTTTACATTTAATGAAACGTCTGACTGAAGAGTTTTCTAGGAAATAACTAAAAATTCATATACGAGTTGAATACACGAACGTGGATCATATAAAGTCAGGTTAGCCCGCGCTGAAAGTATCGGCTTATCTTATCCTGCGTGTGCGGAGATGAATCAAGTATGCAAAAATGCTGTAATACCTCATCTATAATCAAAGCACTGAACGTTCTGGTGGATCCACGGTTGTGTTGGCATGTGTAAATTAAATTTAGGCAAGCAATACTGAAATGATCAACTCCAAGTGAAATACTGAAATGAACCAAAGGCAAGAGTTATTTTAGCTAACCAACATTTCTCTTTGGATGCTTCCAATTTGTCATTGCATCTACAAAGTCAATTTTGTCCACAGCAGGTCCTAGAGAAATTTGCATGTGCATTCAAAATTCCTCATTTTACCACTATAAAATCAGCTGTTTAACATTTGCTGCAGTACCACAATCCATTCAATAATCTATGTAGAGTTAATGGGTGGATGCGATTTATTACAGAAAGCCTCTATATTGTTTAATTGTGGTAAACTGAGGCTTTTTCGCCAAAGGTTCTTCTTTGAAATTGTATTTACTTATCATTTTACATTCATTGAACATATAATCTATGTTTCGAGAATATAATCTGCTAGATGTAGGGAGTGCCTCTTTAATTGTAATTTGTATGAAAAATCAAATTAAAGTTTTAAGTAGTTAGAGAAATGTTAATTCTGGATCTTATTTCATTTATGCGCGCTTTCAATGTTTTACGAACCGACACCGGAAATGCCCGCCAATGAAATATGTAAACACCGGCAGTATTTCACATCGGTTCCATGCAAAATACTAACTTTAACTAACTTTAAAGGTTGTTTAGAGGCTGCCTTTTTCCTAAGATGAAAAGGTCCAAGTCTATTAGATATATGCCCTTCCTATATCATTTATTAAATTTTTCAGTCTCACAAACTTGCTTGGCCGTTCTATCATTAAAATTTTGCCGTTTCTGAAGAATAGTGTGGCCTTAATAATTTGGTAGCGTATAATTTCAAATACTACAGAACACTTTACAGGAATTTATACAGGAACCTTTTTATTTGATGATTCGTTCTAAATTATGTTAAATGGAAAGGCAAGTCAGAAAATAATTTGACTTCAAATTGATGAACCTGTTAAGAAGAACACACTGTTGAAAGAATTTCAAAATTCGGAGTATTAAATGTGAAGATATTGCAGATTGAAAATCTAAAAGATTTAGGTTTATGGAGGCGGCCATTTTGAATTTGTGATGTCATAGTGCAGTAATTCAATATTCATGCAAGTAATACTGCTAAATTAAAAACAGCAGCTTCAAATGTATATTAAAATATGGTAATCTATTTGACACTTAATTAATGTAACCAACTTCAGGTAAAAAAACAATCATTAAAAAAGAATTAATGGGGTTCAAAATTAAATTTTGAAAAAGGGGCGTGTCTAACAGTATGTCTAATTTGCATATTTACTAAATCTTTTATTTCTCATAACTTTTTTATTTTTTATCCGATTTCAAAAATTCTTTCAACTATGTGTTTATGTTAGCAAGCTCTTTAATTTCAGGCTAAGTTATTTTTTGACTTTCGTCACCTTTTTATTTAGGCAGTTCGGAGAACCTTATTTATTAACCAAAATCTGAGAGCGAGCTGCTTGTTAGTCTGAGCATGAAACTCATTTGAACAAAAAGAAACGTTTTGTAAGCACAGGGTCAGATATTTGAAGGAACTTTTATCTGAAAGAGTTTGGTGGAAATCCTTTTAAGTATTGAATAAATAATGTTTTGAGGCTCTAAAAATAGCTCAATGTTTCAGGGTTTGCCTCTTTAACATTGACAGTACATTTTTGTTTAGAGATTTTCCTAAAAATATCTTATATTTTAGGGCATTCCATCAAGATACACCAAGTGAAACTGCAGACAGAATTTTGACCATCACAATACTATCAGACACTGGTAAATCATTGTTACTTTTTATATTTTATACATCGGCAATAAATAGGACTTGTCGTAAGCCAACAATATTGTTAGCTCGACATGAATAAATCAATCAGATACACTTCTCAGTGTGATTAAACTGAAATAACAAAGAATAAAACTGGCACATACCTTGTTTGGCCGTTTTTTCCGCCATCTTGGATGACTATACCGGTCTGCTACGGAAACACCAAACCGGTGCGCGTTCAAGACAGTACTGACTGGAAGATTTGTTTAAGTTTTTCTAAACAGCCGTTGGAGAGCTGAAATTAATCGCAATTCTAAAAAACTTTGACTTTGAAATGAAGTACTGTTTCAAGACAAATACTTCCAGGCTTAAAAATATACAACAAACGCGAGAATTTGGGAATGTACATTTGGGCAGAAGTGTGGCCTTTTAGTTAAAATATCATGAAAGGAATATAGGTCTTGTATGTCATTTAAATCAAGGAAAGGCACACTCCGGTTTACAGTATGCAGGATTATGAATTGAACATGTTACATGTGAACTATACAATATCGTTATATTAAAAACATTTATGTAGTGAAAAAATAACTTTCAATAAGAAATACATGAACTACATAAATGGTATGGCGTGAAACTGCTACTTTGTACTATTGCTTCATAAAATACACGTCTGCCCCCATTGTATTTCAACATTTTCGGTGGCAGAACATGTTAATGTCACGTAAAGTTGTTATTAATTGTGACTACCTCTGTCATTATAGTAAATAAATACCATAAACTCGATAGTATACAAATGTATTGTTAAAGAGTATTTATTCAAAGCCATAACACATCTTTATATTGGAAACAATTCACATGCTATGATCCCTTTACTATTTGTGATTAATGCGTTTAAACACGCCGATCAGCTTTTAATTGTACAGGGTTCACACACATTTGTTCCGTGTTTACATCGAGCGGCCAATCAAATTAACTTAAACTGCAGTTACGGATAATTTTGGCAATGAATTTGCTTGAAATAGTCATTGCCTCAAGCAGAAGTCTCAGAGAACTCATTTTCGAATACCAGATCGGAATATCTGCAGTCTTTAACAGCTCTTGAAAATCTCGTCTTACACCCCCTGGTATAATATGACTTTAAGTTAACGACGTCAGAACGAACTACTTTCGTGAATGAATGTGAAAATTCATACATTACTACAAGAAAATAGCGCGTAAATGTAAGTCATTAGTCTCATGTTATTATGAGATTATCCGGCTCTTTGGTAACTGTTTTGGCGGTAACTCAACAAACCCTCGTTACCGCCAAAAACAGTTACCCTCGAGCCAGATATTCATTCCCATCTGTACGTGTAACCAGTGAAGGATTCTTATAACCATTTAAAACCATGTCAATCTTACTTCGATACGCTTTCATATTTGCTTGCACCTCTCAATCTTTGTCATTTTTCGGCCCCTCAATTCCTGAGATTTAGTCTTTTCACCAGTCTGTACAATTTGTAATTGCTGGTTATACATTTGAATTACGCAGACTTCTCTTTAGACCAGTGGGAAAACGCATGATTTGAGAGAAATATTTGAAACATGTGTATTATGGCTCCACAAATAGTAGATAAAGTATACATGTATTATCTAATGGACAAATTTAGACCTATCTGAGCGTTGTATAAAGGTTCATTTGCAATTACAATAATAAGCATGGCCAGTTGAGTTGCTTCCTTAGTCTTTTTAGCACTTCTGAACGATCGTCCTTTGTCTGTTGTTGTCAACATTTTACTTAAAGCTCCTGTCTCTGAAACTACATGTCAGATTTTAGCAAACTTCCACTGTAGTATATTTGCATAAACCTCTTTCAAAATATATAGAAATTGTTTCGATCTACTGCCTCTTCTCATAAACCAATGATTAGAAAATCACTAAAATGGCTTTGAAGCATTCTAGCTAAACATCTTTCAAAAGATATGAAATCGCTCTTTTCCACTGCACACAGGGGCAACTGTTACTCAAAATAGAAACAAATCTTTACACCGTCTTTTCTCGAAACAAATGGTTTGAGTGACAAAAATTGTTCTGTATCATCAAAAGCAGTAGATGGCTCCGATTCACTGCACATAATGGCCACTGTTACTAAAAATAGAACATTTACTCAGTGGATTCTCATCAGCAATGTAATATTTACTATACAGTACTATAAATTTGTTGTTCCACACAAAAGTACAGTTCTATAAAGAAATTACAGTTCTATAAGATACATCACTACATTTATATATTACATTGCTACAAAACTGCTGGACTCTGCAGTGCTTTAAGACAATTAAAATCCCCTGTTTTTTATAACAAAAAAAAACATTTTACTTCAATGTTTTACATGTGTTATCTTAGGCATATTTAGCATGCTTGATACCTTGAACACATTTTATATGCAGAAAATTTATTCTCACTATAGAGAAGTTCGTGAAAGTTGAAAAGTATTCAAAATTAAATTTTTTGTTTAGGAAAGATATAAAAGAAAATGCAATTTTCTCAGATTTTAACTTACTTGAAAAATTTATTAACACAGCAAACTTTACATAACTCAACCCTTGGAATGAGAAAATGCATACCTTTATCGTATTACATTGACAATATACTTACCACCATATATGTTAAATTGCATGGATGCTATTGAAAAGCATAAATAAACTTAATAATTTTCTTCATTTTTATCTTTTTTTCAAATAAGAAGTGTTTAACCTTATTAAACATGTACACCATCATTTATCATCTATGACTTACTGTCAAAGTAGCTGAATATGAAAACAGAAGTAAGTATATCATTGGCTGAGACCCCTTCTGTGAATTTTTTACACAGGTGTCTCTGGACCCCTGTGGCCACATATTTCACATTCCTGTTCAATTGTCTTTAAAAGTGTTTGAAGTTCTTTCGAGTACTCCAGTACTACACAGTTACTACAATGTAACTACAGTACTACACAGCACTTATAAAATAAATTACAATATTAAAAAATTTGAATTCCAGCTTGCTCAGATGAGTGACTTGGTGCCGACTTAACCCTCTTGTTCAATGAGTTATTGCCCTTTGACTTTGACATAAATAATTATATTCGATAACAGTAAAGTTTTGACACTGGAAGTCACTCAGTAGATGCAGTGTCATGGACAAGGTTTAACAAACCTTGTTTCTGAAGGTTCGACCCCGTCATAGTAATTACTTTTTATCTTATTATAAAAAAAAAAATTCCCCAAAAAAAAAAAAAAAAAAAAAAAAAAAAAAAAAAAAAAAAAAAAAAAAAAAAAAAAAAAAAAAAAAAAAAAAAAAAAAAAAAAAAAAAAAAAAAGATATAAGTGAAACTTATGTGAACGTTAAACTATTTAGATTCTGTTATAACAGGACTATGCAGTTACCACTACACTATAGTTTTGTACTGAATGAAATTAGTGAAATCTACCTGTTTATTCTTGTTTGAGTATACAATTGTTAAAAAAAAATGACGTCACTGTCAAAAATAAGTGGTATCATAACATTTCCAGCATTTTTAACAAAATAATCTGCTTATTTAAGTGTATGCCCCTTCGAATAAAGATTATTATAATCATTTTTGTTGTTATTATCATTGTCTAAGATTCATTGAATGAAACTGAATAGGCTTTTCTCTCATTTGGAAGATTGTAACGAGCCGGCAGCTAGGTATCATGCCTTATTTTTTAATAATATCCCGTTTCAAGTTTTTGTTCGATGCATAACTTCAAAAGTATTAAAGGGATTATACACTTGAAACTTCATTCAGTGACAGAGTTTATTTGAACGCTTTAACCTAGTGTACTCAAACCTTGGTCAACACATCAAATCAAGGTCACAGTGACCTTCAACAGAAAAAAACTTGTCCGATCAACAACTGAATAACGCTTTGACCTAGTGTCTTCAAACTTTGTAGGTTGGTTGGTCATGACAAGGAGATGACCTATATTAAATTTGATGTCAGCACATCAAGGTCACGGTTACCTTTACAGCAAAACAACTACTTCGCTAATTGGCAACTATCAAAGGGGCATACATGTTTTACAACATTGCTTGTTAAAAAAGATTCAGATATCAGAAAGCATGTACACTCTTCATCTTAAATAAGTTGCCCATGACATAACACTACATTGCCTTATTTTTTAATTATGTCCCTTTTCTAATTTTCTTGACCGGAGCATTACTCCAAAGGTATTAAAGAGAAGTACTTGAAACTTCATATAGTGACAGAGTACAACTAGATTAAGCACAGTATGCAAGAACCATACCTCTTTCTTACCTATTTTTTAACTACCCCCTTTGTTACAGCATAACTCTTAAAGTATTGATGGATATTTGTTCAAATTGCATACAGTGAGAGAGGACATATACCAAAGATTGTTCATTTTTTTGGCCTTCTTTCTTAATAACATCTCCTTTTATTGTACGGAGCATAACTGGGAATTACTTGAAAATTCATACAGTGATCAAGCACAATGAGAGTAAGTAAGTGTGGTGTACAAGAACCATGTCTCGTTTCGATTATCTCTATGTGTTACATTTTGTCTTGAGCATAACATTTTTAAGAAGTGAAAGAAATGTGTTCAGATTACATACAGTGAGAGAGGCCATTAAAGGGAAGTGCAGTCCACAAGAACTATACTTCTACCTTGCCAAATCTTTATTTATCCCCCTTAGTTACATTTCCTTGTCTGGAGCATTTATAACCTAAATGTGCTAATGGAAATTCTTTCAAATTGCATACAATGAGAGACAATATTAAGAACGCAGTGATTCTTTAGTATTTGGTAGAGTGATTTGAGTGACAAAAATATTTCACGATGATTTCGTGTCTACATTTTAATGAGAGGATAATAGTTAGTACTGACTCTATTGCTGCAGTGGCATAGATAACAAAAATGAAACTTTTCAGTTATTATATAAACTTTGTAGGACGGTTGACATGTAAAGAGTCAAAGTCACAGTGCCCTTTAACACAAAAAAGTTTACAAAAAAAATTGACAGGGATTTCTTCACTTCAGTTTTACGTACCTTTAAGGTTTTCGCTTAAATTATGCAACACAATGAAATGCAGATAAGAGATATATTGCGTGTAAGTTTATCGGTTTTTAATGCTTTACTGTATGAAAGTCTAAGTTTATATAGAATGGGGATTACGGGTAGAGTGTAGGTATTTCAAAGAAATTACAGGTGTATCATAAAGGAATCGTAAATTTTTCATTGACAACAGCTAATTATAGCGAAGATACATCAAATGAATTTTCAGTCACAAACTAATTTCACTTAATATAAGATGATCATTATATGCTGCAAATTCTAATTAACCGACACTGTCATGTCTACTACGCATCGTTTGGTCAAATCGTGTCATTTCTATTTACTTTGTGTATAGTAAATTGAAGTTTAAGATCCTTATAGGGGTTTTAAATTATTGTTGTTTATTCACATCTAGATTGTACCACCAACCCGGAAAGTGCGGATAATGCACAGATTTCAAAAACCAATGATAATAAGGAAGGTTCCGTAGCAACATACAGCTGTATCGGAGGATATACACGCACTGCAGGTGATGCAACACGTACATGTACTGATGGTTCTTGGGCGGGAACAGCACCTACTTGTTCGACAGGTTCGTACATAGTTTAAAGAATGGTCATCATTTAGTAGTTCGGCCTTGCATTTTCACTGAATAAAGCGTTTGATTAATCATATGACATTGGATCACTTTACAGTTAAAACAGATCATGCTTTTAAGAGTGTAACTCCGATGTGTTGTACATTAAAAGTTTGGGATCCGTTTACCGTAAAAAGTTGCCATATGTCTGGACAAATATAAAAATGTTACTAAGGCCTATTGAAATAACAACCAATGACATAATTAGAAATATTAATTTTAATAAACACCATCTCTTTTCATTTTCATGAAATTTATATATATATCTTTTCGACAATGTAAGGTTATGAAATGAAAACTAAAATGAAAGGTAGATCTACAACATAAATGTGCAACATAAATAGTTTTAACTTGAAAGTTGCATCATACAGTAAACTGTTTTCGTAATAAAATGTGAACTATTAGTGATAATAATATTGTCAGTTTTAATAAGATGTGTGTAACAATTACTTGGTGCCCTACTGCAGTGTACATGTCATAAAACATCAGGTGGCCACGAAATGCCCTTGGGCATAATTATGTACAATACACAGAGTGCCATAAAACCCCTACGAAAGGTCCAGTGATCGCATAAACAGCTAACCAATTAGTGACAAATTTGGTGACCAGTTATTGTTGATATGTAGCATGCATGTGAATTTATCGTTGAGTGTGAAACTAGTGTTAACTGAGATGAAATCTAATATGAAATCTAAGAAGCGCTACTGTCACGCCTTGATATTACTAGATCTGTCTCATTTTACAAATCAAGAGTAACAGATTATTAGTTTAGTATTTTTCAACAAACACATATGTTAATACAATGGCATATATACAACGAAACAAAATGCAGTTTGTCGTGCCGCAAGTTCTTTCAACTTAGCAAACGGCCCTTCCCAGAATGAAAATATTAAACAAATTAATTATAAATATAAAAAAACATAGTACTTGTTTTCTTAACTAAATATTTTGTGTCCGAGATCCCAACGCCGTGAATGACTGTTCCCGGTTTGGGACCTCTAAATATTATCAAACAAAAACAGTATATTTAAAAAGGCTGCACAGTTGCCACCTACACGTAGGAAATTTGGTTTGACAATTGGGAACCTGCAATGATCTGAACAAAAGAGGGGGAAAATGTCGTTGCCTTAGAATAGTAAAATAATTGTTTGAATCATGTACATGTATGTAGCAAAATATATAAATTGATGGTCGAGTGTTAAACTCAAGACTGTGCCCTGTTGCGCATCACTGCTGATGATGTGAAAACTGAAAATGATTTCTTCTTGCCAGTCAGTCAATCACTTATGAAAAGTGATGTTAGCAAAGACAAACTTTTCTGTAGCAGTAACTTTATTTGTTCTTTATTGTAGATTTCTTAATAAATAAAGTAAACACTTTTAGATTGGAGTACAACTGGTTTTGCTACATATCTACAACTGTATATCACCAGTCGCTTAAAACTTGAAGTATAAAAACGCTTCCGGTTAAATCGCTCAAAATTTTATTCACTTGTCTTCGTCATTCCACTATGATTCCATTTAAGTTATCTCTATACGGTATATGTCTACAGTTTCAAGCTGTAAAAGCTACAAAAATACTTAAATCTAGCTTTTCTTCGATGAAATAATATATGCAGTGGTCAACAATCACGCTTGCGCCATTATCTGAAGGTTTTCGCTTAAATTATGCAACACAATGAAATGCAGATAAGAGATATATTGCGTGTAAGTTTATCGGTTTTTAATGTTTTACTGTATGAAAGTCTAAGTTTATATAGAATGGGGATTACAGGTAGCATGTAGGTATTTGAAAGAAATTACAGGTGTATCATAAAGGAATCTTACATTTTTCATTGACAACAACTAATTAAAGCGAAGATACATCCAATGAATTTTCAGTCACAAACTAATTTCACTTATTATAAGATGATCATTATATGCTGCAAATTCTAATTAACCGACACTGTCATGTCTACTACGCATTGTTTGGTCAAATCGTGTCATTTCTATTTACTTTGTGTCTAGTAAATTGAAGTTTAAGATGCTTATAGGGGTTTTAATTTATTGTTGTTTATTCACATCTAGATTGTACCACCAACCCGGAAAGTGCAGATAATGCACAGATTTCAAAAACCAATGATAATAAAGCAGGTTCCGTAGCAACATACAGCTGTGACGAAGGATATACACGCACTGCAGGTGATGCAACACGTACATGTACTGATGGTTCTTGGGCGGGAACAGCACCTACTTGTTCGACAGGTTCGTACATAGTTTAAAGAATGGTCAGCATTTACTAGTTCGGCCTTGCATTTTCACTGAATAAAGCGTTTGATTAATCATATGACATTGGATCACTTTACAGTTAAAACAGATCATGCTTTTAAGAGTGTAACTCCGATGTGTTGTACATTAAAAGTTTGGGATCCGTTTACCGTAAAAAGTTGCCATATGTCTGGACAAATATAAAAATGTTACTAAGGCCTATTGAAATAACAACCAATGACATAATTAGAAATATTAATTTCAATAAACACCATCTCTTTTCATTTTCATGACATTTATATATATATATCTTTTCAACAATGTAAGGTTATGAAATGAAAACTAAAATGAAAGGTAGATCTACAACATAAATGTGCAACATAAATACTTTTAACTTGAAAGTTGCATCATACAGTAAACTGTTTTCGTAATAAAATGTGAACTATTAGTGATAATAACATTGTCAGTTTTAATAAGATGTGTATAACAATTACTTGGTGCCCTACTGCAGTGTACATGTCATAAAACATCAGGTGGCCACGAAATGCCCTTGGGCATAATTATGTTCAATACACAGAGTGCCATAAAACCCCTACGAAAGGTCCAGTGATCGCATAAACAACTAACCAATTAGTGACAAATTTGGTGACCAGTTATTGTTGATATGTAGCATGCATTTGAATTTATCGTTGAGTGTGAAACTAGTGTTAACTGAGATGAAATCTAATATGAAATCTAAGAAGCGCTACTGTCACGCCTTGATATTACTAGATCTGTCTCATTTTACAAATCAAGAGTACAGATTATTAGTTTAGTATTTTCAACAAACACATATGTTAATACAATGGCATATATACAACGAAACAAAATGCAGTTTGTCGTGCCGCAAGTTCTTTTAACTTAGCAAACGGCCCTTCCCAGAATGAAAATATTAAACAAATTAATTATAAATATAAACAACATAGTACTTGTTTTCTTTACTAAATATTTTGTGTCCGAGATCCCAACGCCGTGGATGACTGTTCCCAGTTTGGGATCTCTAAATATTATCAAACAAAAACAGTATATTTAAAAAGGCTGCACAGTTGCCAACTACACGTAGGAAATTTGGTTTGACAATTGGGAACCTGCAATGATCTGAACAAAAGAGGGGGAAAAATGTCGTTGCCTTAGAATAGTTGTAATATTTGGATATTTGGACTAAGAAAACAACACCTTTGTGTTTGGTTACTAAATCTATTCTAACTATATGTTTACAACATGTGGTATCAGAGAGGCAGAGTGGAAGGCGGGGCTTATCAGCAGTGGTCAAGTATTGGCCACTGACATTAGATACATTACATCCGCCCTTTCTTCAGATTGATCAAGATTTCCCAGAACATTAAAAGTTGTACAGGGAACCATTAATATCATTAGTGTCTATACGTCTGTCTCAGTTTATAGGCTAAGAATGTCATGGCTATTTGATTAATTGTCTTTTCATTATTTGACTGACAAGAATAATTATTTGTGATGATTTGAGTGTTTTCATTTCAGCCATTTCACATGCTATAAAATTCTCTAAGAACAACTGTCATTAATTTTATGAACACTAATGGTCAATCCATCGGTTTGGCAAGTTCACTGAAAGTTTATTTCTGATAGAACGGCCTTGTCTGGGAAATGTGACACAGTGTCTTCTGAATGTTTCATTAAATTTTCATTTTATTTTGACTTGATTGCCTTTCTGTCCTATAACGATGTATATTTCACTGCTCCACTTTGAATTTAATTTTCCAAAATTTCTGTTTAAGATTAGAACTTTCTGTCCCAGTTTGTAATGCACTTGACGGGTGCTTGCTCGTTTGTCAGCATTGTTTTTTCATTTTTTGCTTTTGAAGCAAATCCTTTTCGCGGGTTTTGGAGTCTTCTTTCCTCTTCTCGAAGTGTGGGAGTTTATTCTTAACTGTTCGGTTGAATAACAGTGATGCAGGCGCGGATCCGGTAGTCACGTGAGGCGTTGTTCGATATGTCATTAGGAATTTGTACAGCTCAATTCGCCAGTTTTTTCTTCCGGCGACGGCAGTTTTCACGCATTTTCCTAATGTTTTGTTGAAATTGTCTACCAGTCCAGCAGCTTGCGGGTGATACGGCGTTACGCGGTGATGTTTAATTCCATTTGCCTTGAAAAAGGATGTGAGTTCATGAGATACCATGTTTGGTGCATTGTCAGTTTTAATTTCGTTTGGTAGTCCATGTGTTGCAAAGATTTTCATTAGTCTTTGCTTGATTGCGTTTGATGTGATTGATTTCATTATATCGACTTCTGGAAATCGCGAATAGTAGTCGATCACGACTAGAATATACTCTCCACCGGGAAATGGTCCTGTAAGATCCATTCCTACAGTTTGCCATGGTGCTTCTGGCAATTCAGTCGGGGTAATTTGTGGTTGTTGGGGTGGTTTTGAAGTGAGCTGGCACTAAAAACATGTCTTAATCAGCTGTTCAATTTCACTGTCTATGCCTGGCCAATAAACTTTTTCTCTCAGCATTTGTTTTGTTTTTACAATGCCTTGGTGAGTTTCATGCGCTAATTGTAGAATTCTTGGTCTTAGTCTCTCGGGAATTACCAGTCTGTTGCCTCGTAGCACTACATTTTAATGAATGGACAACTGATTTCGCAGCTTGAAAAATGTCTTAAATTTATCATGTTTCGGCCATTTGCCCTGATTTATGCACTGAATCAGTTCTTGAATGAATTTGTCCTGAGATGACTCTTTATCTATTTGATCTAAGGTCATGGCTGAGGGTACAGCGTTTTCACACAGGTAATCCATGTATTTCTCAGTAATGCTAGATATTTCACATTTTTCTTGCTTGAATGTTGACCTTGAAAGGATATCAGCAGGGTTTAATGCTCCTGGTTGAAATTCTACAGTAAATTGGTAACTTTGCAGGCGTAATAACATTCTTTCAAGTCTTGCTGGAGGTGTGTGTGTTGGTTTGAAGATGTTGATCAACGGTTTGTGATCAGTGATCACCTTGAGTTGTAATCCATACACATATGTTCGAAACTTTTTCGATTCCCCAGGTAACTGCTAGGCATTCACGTTCAATTTGACTGTATCGTCTTTCAGTCTGATTTAATGTCCTACTGGCATATGCTACTGGCTTTAAGTGTCCATCCCTTTGTTTCTGCAATAAAATTGCACCTAATCCAAATGGAGATGCATCTACTGCGATTGTTGTTTCGGCATTTGGGTGGTAAAATGCCATAACACTAGCACTGGTTAGCAATGATTTCAAGTTTTGAAACGCTGATTGTTGTTCTTTTCCCCAGATGAAAGATGTGTTCTTTCTTGTTAATTTTCTGATGGGCTCAGAAATTGTCGCAAAGTTCGGAAGAAATTTAGAGCAGTAGTTCAAGAGTCCTAAGAAGGATTTCACTTCTTTGACGTTTTGTGAGGGTGCTGTATTTATCACTGCTTCAATCTTGCTCTCCTGTGGCATGAGTCCTTCAGCGGTTACTGTGTGACCCATGAATGTCATCGTAGTTTTGCAAAATTCGCACATCTCTTTATTGAGTGTCAAATCTTTGTCTCGTAGACGTTGCAATACTTTTCTCAATGTCGCGTCGTGTTCTTCTCTTGATGAAGCATACACAATTATATCATCCGAAATGTTTTTGCAGTTAGGTATGTCTTGAAGTGTGTGTTGAATGACTCTCTGGTAGACCTCAGAGGCACTTGAAATTCCGAACATTAGTCTTTTATATCTGAATATACCATCATTTGTCACAAAGCAGGTGATGTCTCGGCTTTTTTAATCGAGTTGTATTTGGTGGTAACCCATGTTTAAGTCTAGCTTCGTGAAGAATTTGGCTCCGTTGAGTTCTTCTAAAGTTTCATCTATATTTGGCATAGGGAAGCGTTCCCTCTCGATAGCTAAGTTAGCTTGCCTCATGTCAACGCATATTCGAATGTCCCCATTACTCTTGGGAATAACTACCAAGGGTGATACCCATGGAGTCGCGCCTTCTACTTTCTCGATAACGTCGGCTTCTAGAAGTTGTTTTATTTTCTTGTTGACTTGCTGTCGCATTTTGAATGGTATGCGGCGATTTGGCTGTGCGACGGGCTTTACATCATTTTTTATGTTCAGCTTGAGTTGGAAATCCTTTAGTTTTCCAAGTCCCTGGAATCTGTCGTTGTATTGTGATAGAACGTGATCCACTGTGTGTTCACCAGTTACGTTATTCACACAGATTTTCAGTAATCCAAGATTAACTGCACATTGCTGACCAATTAATGGTGTGCACTCACTGTCAATGAAACTTGATTTTTTCAACTTTTTCATTAAATTTTCACATTTAAATCAGTAACTCCAAGAATTTTCAAAGGTTGAGATTGAGCATACGGATAAATTTTGGAATGAGATTTTCCAATTTTGGTGCTTTTTGACTTCACTTTTTCAAAAGTAGACCGATCTAAGCAATTTACACTAGCTCCAGAATCTAATAGCAATTTACACTTATTTCCTTCAATTTCTACTTCCACAAATGGTGACTGAACTTTTGAATTTAATCCAAATACACATTCATTTTCATCGCTTGAATTTTCTGATTCCTCATATTCATTTACACAGCGCACTTCAATTTCTTTGATTTACACATTTGAGCAAAATGACATAGCTTTTTGCACTTGTTCCACGTGATATTTCGAGATTTGATGCATTCATGCCCGGAATGACCCTTTCCTCCACAACGGTAGCACGTCTTTAATTTTGCTGGCTTTTGTGCTGGCCTTGCTCTAGGCTGATACTGTTTCCGTTGGGGTTTTCCTTGCTTTGGACGTTGTAACTGATTGACGTCGTCATACGAATTGTGTACAGATGGTGCTGGTGATCTTTGATTATTTACAGAATTTTGCATTCTGTCTGCTTGCAAATCTGCAAGTTCTGTAGTACGAGCGATTGTTTGCACTTTTCCAAGGGTAAGTTCTTGTTCGCGCAGGAATTTCCTTTTCAGCTCCCTAGAGATGCAATTCTCTACGACTTGGTCACGTATCATGTCGTCGACGGTGTCTCCAGGAAAGTCACATGAAACAGAAAGCTTTTTGAGCCTTATTATGTAATTGTCCACAGATTCTTCATTATGTTGTTTTTCTTGACGAAAACGGTGTCGTTCATATGCGATGTTTTTCTTCGGGTTGAAGTATTCTGTAAGAGCTTTAACTGTGTCCTCGTAAGTATTTCCTGCGGTTGTCATTGTTTCATAAATATCTTGCACTTCTTCACCACAGAGATGTAAAAACAGAGCTTTTTTTCTTTCATTTTTTGTAATTCCTGTTGCATCCAAATAATATTCAAATCTTTTTACATATATGTCCCATGAACTTGACAAGTAAGTGTTTTGTCCGATCACTGTGAACGGTCGTGGCGTTGGCAGTTCAAAAGAAGTTGCCATCTTGAAATTTTATGAGAACAGATTCTTGAAAAATAGTCACTATTTCACTTTGCCAATTAATTTATGATATTACTAAAATAAGTCCTTTTTGAAAAATTTATTCATCAATATCCGTGAGTAATTGATCCATTTCTCGTCGCCAATGTAATATTTGGATATTTGAACTAAGAAAACAACACCTTTGTGTTTGGTTACTAAATCTATTCTAACTATATGTTTACAACATGTGGTATCAGAGAGGCAGAGTGGAAGGCGGGGCTTATCAGCAGTGGTCAAGTATTGGCCACTGACATTAGATACATTACAATAGTAAAATAATTGTTTGAATCATGTACATGTATGTAGCAAAATATATAAATTGATGGTCGAGTGTTAAACTCAAGACTGTGCCCTGTTGCGCATCACTGCTGATGATGTGAAAACTGAAAATGATTTCTTCTTGCCAGTCAGTCAATCACTTATGAAAAGTGATGTTAGCAAAGACAAACTTTTCTGTAGCAGTAACTTTATTTGTTCTTTATTGTAGATTTCTTAATAAATAAAGTAAACACTTTTAGATGAGTCAATTGGAGTACAACTGGTTTTGCTACATATCTACAACTGTATATCACCAGTCGCTTAAAACTTGAAGTATACAAACGCTTCCGGTTAAATCGCTCAAAATTTTATTCACTTGTCTTCGTCATTCCACTATGATTCCATTTAAGTTATCTCTATACGGTATATGTCTACAGTTTCAAGCTGCAAAGCTACAAAAATACTTAAATCTAGCTTTTCTTCGATGAAATAATATATGCAGTGGTCAACAATCACGCTTGCGCCATTATCTGAAGGTTTTCGCTTAAATTATGCAACACAATGAAATGCAGATAAGAGATATATTGCGTGTAAGTTTATCGGTTTTTAATGTTTTACTGTATGAAAGTCTAAGTTTATATAGAATGGGGATTACAGGTAGCATGTATGTATTTGAAAGAAATTACAGGTGTATCATAAAGGAATCTTAAATTTTTCATTGACAACAACTAATTAAAGCGAAGATACATCAAATGAAATTTCAGTCACAAAATAATTTCACTTATTATAAGATGATCATTATATGCTGCAAATTCTAATTAACCGACACTGTCATGTCTACTACGCATTGTTTGGTCAAATCGTGTCATTTCTATTTACTTTGTGTCTAGTAAATTGAAGTTTAAGATGCTTATAGGGGTTTTAAATTATTGTTGTTTATTCACATCTAGATTGTACCACCAACCCGGAAAGTGCAGATAATGCACAGATTTCAAAAACCAATGATAATAAAGCAGGTTCCGTAGCAACATACAGCTGTGACGAAGGATATACACGCACTGCAGGTGATGCAACACGTACATGTACTGATGGTTCTTGGGCGGGAACAGCACCTACTTGTTCGACAGGTTCGTACATAGTTTAAAGAATGGCCATCATTTAGTAGTTCGGCCTTGCATTTTCACTGAATAAAGCGTTTGATTAATCATATGACATTGGATCACTTTACAGTTAAAACAGATCATGCTTTTAAGGCTTCGTTTACATACAACAAGTTTCTTGTACAAGACATTAAAGATAAGGCAAAGTTATGACTTGTACAAGAAATTTTTCTACACAAGATCTAGCAAGAATTGCTTTGGTAATTAATCACAAAATAGCGGGAGATGTCTTCAGCACATAATTTGTCTTAAGCGTGCGACGAGTTTCTGATTTTTTAAGAAAATTTGAAATTAATGGATTATGTTTTAAAAAATGCATTTATGTTCTTATCGAGAAAAATCTTTAATTGAATGACTAATACTATTAAAATGGCTTTTAAATTTCATCTTCAAAACTCTCTTTTTTGTTCAGTGTGATAGTACTTTGCACTTGTATCATATAAATGTTCCTTTTTTTGGTATAAATTAATCAGTTGGTCAACTTTGTCCTTTGACCAAACCATTGTGTACAAAATTTTAAAAAATGTACCTGAATTACCTCTCCCACACCTGTTTTTCCCATTAAACACTTCTTATCAGTAATTTGACGGCCAAGAAATTGTGAAAAATAGAACGGCTCTATTCTCATGCAAGAAATTATCGCATATTATGTCACATAAATTTGACAAAAGTTGCTCCAATGTGGGTGTTTACATATGAAAAATTCTTGTACAAGACATAAATAATACTTATCTTAATGTCTTGTACAAGAAACTTGGAAGGTGTAAACCCCCACTAAGAGTGTAACTCCGATGTGTTGTACATTAAAAGTTTGGGATCCGTTTACCGTAAAAAGTTGCCATATGTCTGGACAAATATAAAAATGTTACTAAGGCCATTTGAAATAACAACCAATGACATAATTAGAAATATTAATTTTAATAAACACCATCTCTTTTCATTTTCATGAAATTTATATATATATCTTTTCAACAATGTAAGGTTATGAAATGAAAACTAAAACGAAAGGTAGATCTACAACATAAATGTGCAACATAAATACTTTTAACTTGAAAGTTGCATCATACAGTAAACTGTCGTCGTAATAAAATGTGAACTATTAGTGATAATAACATTGTCAGTTTTAATAAGATGTGTGTAACAATTACTTGGTGCCCAACTGCAGTGTGCATGTCATAAAACATCAGGTGGCCACGAAATGCCCTTGGGCATAATTATGTACAATACACAGAGTGCCATAAAACCCCTACGAAAGGTCCAGTGATCGCATAAACAACTAACCAATTAGTGACAAATTTGGTGACCAGTTATTGTTGATATGTAGCATGCATTTGAATTTATCGTTGAGTGTGAAACTAGTGTTAACTGAGATTAAATCTAATATGAAATCTAAGAAGCGCTACTGTCACGCCTTGATATTACTAGATCTGTCTCATTTTACAAATCAAGAGTAACAGATTATTAGTTTAGTATTTTTCAACAAACACATAATTATGTTAATACAATGGCATATATACAACGAAACAAAATGCAGTTTGTCGTGCCGCAAGTTCTTTTAACTTAGCAAACGGCCCTTCCCAGAATGAAAATATTAAACAAATTAATTATAAATATAAAAAACATAGTACTTGTTTTCTTTACTAAATATTTTGTGTCCGAGATCCCAACGCCGTGGATGACTGTTCCCAGTTTTGGACCTCTAAATATTATCAAACAAAAACAGTATATTTAAAGAGGCTGCACAGTTGCCACCTACACGTAGGAAATTTGGTTTGACAATTGGGAACCTGCAATGATCTGAACAAAAGAGGGGAAAAATGTCGTTGCCTAAGAATAGTAAAATAATTGTTTGAATCATGTACATGTATGTAGCAAAATATATAAATTGATGGTCGAGTGTTAAACTCAAGAATGTGCCCTGTTGCGCATCACTGCTGATGATGTGAAAACTGAAAATGATTTCTTCTTGCCAGTCAGTCAATCACTTATGAAAAGTGATGTTAGCAAAGACAAACTTTTCTGTAGCAGTAACTTTATTTGTTCTTTATTGTAGATTTCTTAATAAATAAAGTAAACACTTTTAGATGAGTCAATTGGAGTACAACTGGTTTTGCTACATATCTAAAACTGTATATCACAAGTCGCTTAAAACTTGAAGTATAAAAACGCTTCCGGTTAAATCGCTCAAAATTTTATTCACTTGTCTTCGTCATTCCACTATGATTCCATTTAAGTTATCTCTATACGGTATATGTCTACAGTTTCAAGCTGTAAAAGCTACAAAAATACTTAAATCTAGCTTTTCTTCGATGAAATAATATATGCAGTGGTCAACAATCACGTTTGTGCCATTATCTGAAGGTTTTCGCTTAAATTATGCAACACAATGAAATGCAGATAAGAGCTATATTTCGTGTAAGTTTATCGGTTTTTAATGTTTTACGGATTACAGGTAGCATGTAGGTATTTGAAAGAAATTACAGGTGTATCATAAAGGAATCTTAAATTTTTCATTGACAACAACTTATTAAAGCGAAGATACATCAAATGAATTTTCAGTCACAAACTAATTTCACTTATTATAAGATGATCATTATATGCTGCAAATTCTAATTAACCGACACTGTCATGTCTACTACGCATTGTTTGGTCAAATCGTGTCATTTCTATTTACTTTGTGTCTAGTAAATTGAAGTTTAAGATGCTTATAGGGGTTTTAAATTATTGTTGTTTATTCACATCTAGATTGTACCACCAACCCGGAAAGTGCAAATAATGCACAGATTTCAAAAACCAATGATAATAAAGCAGGTTCCGTAGCAACATACAGCTGTGACGAAGGATATACACGCACTGCAGGTGATGCAACACGTACATGTACTGATGGTTCTTGGGCGGGAACAGCACCTACTTGTTCGACAGGTTCGTACATAGTTTAAAGAATGGTCAGCATTTAGTAGTTCGTCCTTGCATTTTTACTGAATAAAGCGTTTGATTAATCATATGACATTGCATCACTTCACAGTTAAAACAGATCATGCTTTTAAGAGTGTAACTCCGATGTGTTGTACATTAAAAGTTTGGGATCCGTTTACCGTAAAAAGTTGCCATATGTCTGGACAAATATAAAAATGTTACTAAGGCCTATTGAAATAACAACCAATGACATAATTAGAAATATTAATTTTAATAAACACCATCTCTTTTCATTTTCATGAAATTTATATATATATCTTTTCAACAATGTAAGGTTATGAAATGAAAACTAAAATGAAAGGTAGATCTACAACATAAATGTGCAACATAAATACTTTTAACTTGAAAGTTGCATCATACAGTAAACTGTCGTCGTAATAAAATGTGAACTATTAGTGATAATAACATTGTCAGTTTTAATAAGATGTGTGTAACAATTTCTTGGTGCCCTACTGCAGTGTACATGTCATAAAACATCAGGTGGCCACGAAATGCCCTTGGGCATAATTATGTACAATACACAGAGTGCCATAAAACCCCTACGAAAGGTCCAGTGATCGCATAAACAGCTAACCAATTAGTGACAAATTTGGTGACCAGTTATTGTTGATATGTAGCATGCATGTGAATTTATCGTTGAGTGTGAAACTAGTGTTAACTGAGATGAAATCTAATATGAAATCTAAGAAGCGCTACTGTCACGCCTTGATATTACTAGATCTGTCTCATTTTACAAATCAAGAGTAACAGATTATTAGTTTAGTATTTTTCAACAAACACATATGTTAATACAATGGCATATATATACAACGAAACAAAATGCAGTTTGTCGTGCCGCAAGTTCTTTCAACTTAGCAAACGGCCCTTCCCAGAATGAAAATATTAAACAAATTAATTATGAATATAAAAAACATAGTACTTGTTTTCTTTACTAAATATTTTGTGTCCGAGATACCAACGCCGTGGATGACTGTTCCCAGTTTGGGACCTCTAAATATTATCAAACAAAAACAGTATATTTAAAGAGGCTGCACAGTTGCCACCTACACGTAGGAAATTTGGTTTGACAATTGGGAACCTGCAATGATCTGAACAAAAGAGGGGAAAATGTCGTTGCCTTAGAATAGTAAAATAATTGTTTGAATCATGTACATGTATGTAGCAAAATATATAAATTGATGGTCGAGTGTTAAACTCAAGACTGTGCCCTGTTGCGCATCACTGCTGATGATGTGAAAACTGAAAATGATTTCTTCTTGCCAGTCAGTCAATCACTTATGAAAAGTGATGTTAGCAAAGACAAACTTTTCTGTAGCAGTAACTTTATTTGTTCTTTATTGTAGATTTCTTAATAAATAAAGTAAACACTTTTAGATGAGTCAATTGGAGTACAACTGGTTTTGCTACATATCTACAACTGTTTATCACCAGTCGCTTAAAACTTGAAGTATACAAACGCTTCCGGTTAAATCGCTCAAAATTTTATTCACTTGTCTTCGTCATTCCACTATGATTCCATTTAAGTTATCTCTATACGGTATATGTCTACAGTTTCAAGCTGTAAAAGCTACAAAAATACTTAAATCTAGCTTTTCTTCGATGAAATAATATATGCAGTGGTCAACAATCACGTTTGTGCCATTATCTGAAGGTTTTCGCTTAAATTATGCAACACAATGAAATGCAGATAAGAGATATATTTCGTGTAAGTTTATCGGTTTTGTTACTTTAGAAAGTTATGTTTTATAAAGGGATTACAGGTAGCATGTAGGTATTTGAAAGAAATTACAGGTGTATCATAAAGGAATCTTAAATTTTTCATTGACAACAACTAATTAAAGCGAAGATACATCAAATGAAATTTCAGTCACAAACTAATTTCACTTATTATAAGATGATCATTATATGCTGCAAATTCTAATTAACCGACACTGTCATGTCTACTACGCATTGTTTGGTCAAATCGTGTCATTTCTATTTACTTTGTGTCTAGTAAATTGAAGTTAAAATGCTTATAGGGGTTTTAAATTATTGTTGTTTATTCACATCTAGATTGTACCACCAACCCGGAAAGTGCAGATAATGCACAGATTTCAAAAACCAATGATAATAAAGCAGGTTCCGTAGCAACATACAGCTGTGACGAAGGATATACACGCACTGCAGGTGATGCAACACGTACATGTACTGATGGTTCTTGGGCGGGAACAGTACCTACTTGTTCGACAGGTTCGTACATAGTTTAAAGAATGGTCAGCATTTAGTAGTTCGGCCTTGCTTTGTTACCGAATAAACCGTTTGATTAATCATATGACTTAATGACTTAATTAATCACTTCACAGTTATAAATATAAACAGATCATGCATTTAAGCATGTGAGTTCGATGTGTTGTACATTAAAAGTATGAGAGATGTTATAAAAGTTACAAAAATCTGTAAATTTTCAAGACTAGAATTTTACAAATAAACCTATTTTACAGTTTATCTGGCGTGAGCCATAGAAAAGCTAAATATGATCATAAGGTAACTTTGACCTACATCAGTTTCGCTATGTAAAATAATAACTCTTGAAATGATTAATTCAATTTGCTGGTTAAATAAAAATAAAATTTGAGGAAGACAATATACAAAGATCTTATTCGTAAAAATTGAATTATCAACTGTTTTACTTATGAACTTACTATTATCAAAAACAAAATGGACTGTTGTATTGTTTATTTCTTTGATATAATAACACATAGTTACTTGTTGTTTCTACATTAAAATGTTTCTTATAAAAGATTATTCTAAAGTGCTTGACCTCAAAGTGATATTTGTATAACTGCCTTCTTAATAAATCCATAAGGCATTTTGCTTGGCCAATTTTACCCAAACTTCATAGTATTGTCAACAGAAAGTCCTCTATCAAAGTTGCTCAAACGATCTCCCCTGCTGTATAACTTGTTACAAAATCATTTGCAAGACGGAACCTTAAATGTGCATTTTAGCAGATTTGTATTATTTTTGTCAAAGTAAAACTTCTGCTTTATCCATAGCTAGATTTTGTTAAGATAATTTTAAGTTGGCTATAATATTACCATTTCTTAATCAAAATTTCAAATTATATAGATTATGACAAAATGGCCACGTTGTACCCTCGATGTAACCCATCCCATCCACACACACCTTTATTTTTTCTCAACCTACCCCCCCCCCCCACCCCCGCCCCCTAACAATAAAAATTCTCGATTTTCAAATAATAAGAATGTTGACCTTAATTCGTACACAATTACACAATATTACCCCCCACCCTATCCCGAAAAAATATTTCTTAGTTTTTGTGTGATATAATTCACCTTAATTCTTACACAATAACAAAATATACCTATTCTTAGACAAAAAACAACAACATTTTACTGATAAGCCCTCGAATAGTCGAGCGTGCTATACTGAGACAGCTCTTGTCGCCTTTACCAATAAGCCAATTTCCACAAAATGTCATGGCATTGATCATTTGCTGGTGCCCTACTAAAAGTGTTAATTATCAACATATCTGCTGCACAAAATGGTTGCTATAGATGAACAAAAACGTTACATTGAATATCGTTTGTATAATAAAACTGTTCATTAAACAGGTGCTTCATAAACCTGGTGTCAAACTTGTTGCAGTACCGTAAAACATTCAATAATCTATGTCAAGTTAATGTCGTACAATTAATGGGTTAATAGCGATTTTATTATAAAAGGTCTCTCTATGTTGATTATTTGTGCTAAAATGAAGCATGTTTCGATATTTTGTATTTACTTATTACTGTTCGTCCATTTAGCACATTATTTAGGTTTTGAGAATATATCAGCTAGATGTAGGGAGTGTCCCTTTAAAGGACACTTGACGTTTCGAACACTTCTCGTGTTGTTGAAAAAGTAAAGAGTCATTTTTGTATATTTTATGAATGTAACACTGGTTACAGGACCGGAGTGGACCACAGAGGAGTCACACAAACTCATCAAAGATAACATGGACGCGTGTGATCAGGTGACTACACTCGTAGCGACCACTAAAGGCGGGTCTGGTGTAACATACAGGTACAGTTAAATATTGCACTTGTTTCAATTTAATTGGAAATAGCCAGTTAGTATATAATGCCCGTACTTTTGATGGAATGCCGTTTGACTTCTGCAACTGCATGAGGGGAGAACTTTTACTAAATGATTTTATCATACATGAAATATTGCATGCAGTCTTTTGATTTATGGTATTTTGCTGTAAAGACATTACTTATGAGATGAATTCAAAGCTGTTGTCTTAACGACATACAGTAAAGCCCTTATATAACGAGTCCTGATATAGCGAATTTCCGGATATAAGGAACAACTTTCTGCGCATGATTTTTACCTTTCTTCATTTTATATGAAAATGCTATGTGGATATAACATACCTCTAATATAAGAAAGTAATTTAAATGGTTCCAATCAGTTCGTTACATATGGAGTTCACGGTATTATGTTTCATTATTTCATGCTAGATTATTTATTATACCAGTCCTGATCTTTCAAAATTCAATTTTGAGTGATTCTTTTGATATTTGTTTCAGCATTGTATCACAAGATCCTTCAGAAGCAAGTTTCGCTACAAAAACAGAAGGAAACAGCATCTTGCTGACATGTACCCAGTCTGAAATAACAGTGACAACCTACACAGTTGTCGTCAGGTATCTACGTTAAAAAATGGGGAATTATTAAACTAAAAATATCAAAATATTTACTCGAACTAATACATCTAGATATATTTTTAACTTGGACTCCTTAGCAGTTATGTCGACTGCTGCTAGTAAACAGTATATCGATTTGTTTAGAGTATCTTGTTTTCGTTTTATATGTGAGCAGTAGAAATGGCAAAAAATAAATTACCGCAAATGTAGTGGAAAAGTACTATAATGAAAGAGGCACTCCCTACAACTGGTTTCAAATTAAATTACTTCAAATCATAAATAATATGATATTTGCAAGTATTATTACTTAACTTAAAAGTTTAAGCTATATTTTCTAGTCATTATCGATACATTCAACGTTTCAAAATATGATTCAGTACCGTAAACCATTCAATACTCTATGTATAGTTGTTGTTGTACAATTAACTGATGGATAGCGATTTATTACAGAAGGCCTCTATGTTGAATATTTGTGGTAAAATGAAGTATTTTTCGATATAAGATGTTCTTTGAAATTCTTATTTTTATACCCCCAAAACGAAGTTTAGGGGGGTATATAGGAGTCACCCGGTGGTTGGTCGGTCGGTCGGTCGGTTGGTCGGTCGGTCGGTCGGTCGGGCGGTCGGTCGGGCGGTCTGTTGCATTTTCCTTGTCCGGAGCATAACTTGAAAACTACTAGTTGGAATTCAATACAACTTCATACAATGGTCAAGCACATTGAGAGGAAGTGCAGTGCACAAGAACTATAACTCCATCTTGACTAATTACAGAGTTATTGCCCTTTGTTACTTTTCCTTGTCCGGAGCATAACTTGAAAACTACTAGTTGGAATTCAATACAACTTCATACAATGGTCAAGCACATTGAGAGGAAGTGCAGTGCACAAGAACCATAACTCCATCTTGACTAATTACAGAGTTATTGCCCTTTGTTACTTTTCCTTGTCCGGAGCAAAACTTGAAAACTACCAGTTGGAATTCAATACAACTTCATACAATGATCAAGCACACTCAGAGGAAGTGCAGTGTACAAGAACTATAACTCTATCTTGAGTATTTACTGAGTTATTGCCCTTTATTAGTTTTCCTTGTCCAAAGCATAACTTGAAAACTACTAGTTGGAATTCAATACAACTTCATACAATGGTTAAGCACATTGAGAGGAAGTGCAGTGTACAAGAACTATAACTCTATCTTGAGTATTTACTGAGTTATTGCCCTTTGTTAGTTTTCCTTGTCCGGAGCATAACTTGAAAACTACTAGTTGGAATTCAATTCAACTTCATAAAATGGTCAAGCACATTAAGAGGAAGTGCAGTGAACAAGAACCATAACTCCATCTTGACTAATGACAGAGTTATTGCCCTTTGTTACTTTTCCTTGTTCGGAGCATAACTTGAAAACTACTAGTTGGAATTCAATACAATTTCATACAATGATCAAGCACACTCAGAGGAAGTGCAGTGTACAAGAACTATAACTCTATCTTGAGTATTTACTGAGTTATTGCCCTTTGTTAGTTTTCCTTGTCCGAAGCATAACTTAAAAACTACTAATTGGAATTCATTACAACCTCATACAATGGTCAAGCACAATGAGAGGAAGTGCAGTGCACAGGAACCATAACTCCATCTTGACTAATTACAGGGTTATTGCCCTTTGTTACTTTTCCTTGTCTGGAGCATTTTTCGAAAACTACAAGTTGGAATTCAATACAACTTCATACAATGGTCAAGCACAATGAGAGGAACTGCTAAGAACAATATCTCTTTTTAGTTTGTTTGCAAGGTATTATGTTACTACGAACTTCTTCAGTTTATAAAGCAGTCTTTTGGGGGTATTAATCACATTTAGTGATAGCTCTAGTTAGATTTTTTTCCCTCCTAATTTGCATATTTTTACTGAATGAAAATTCGCAGTCTTTTTTACCAAGAAAGGTAAAACCATTTACTGCAGCCAAGAATGAAGAATGGAAACGGAAAGGTTTAGTCAGTGCAAGGAAAGGTTACCATGTGCGTGTTGAAACATTCTGACATAGGGAACATATTTATATAGAAAATAATCTAGTTTTTTCCATTTTTACATTTGTGAAACACGTCATTTCTATTTAGAGTATATAGCCTGCTAGATGTAGGGAATGCCCCTTTAAAACCCCTTGGAAAGGTGTAGTGTATGGTGTATAATTATCGACAAAAAGTGTAAAATATTCGAGTTTGTATCGTATATCATTTCAGAGCGAAGGATGAAAGCAATCAATTAACAACAGACCTGACTCTGACTATCGCAGTGAAAGGTATAAATTGATTTCTGTAATACAAATGAAGCTCACTATTGATATCAAGTGGCCCCTAAATCCTGACTTTCAAGTTTTATTTGTTTGTTCTTTGGGCGTAATGAATAATATTCAAAGACAACAGGACTTTGAATTATTGAATTTAGTGTGGCTATTAGCACAAACATTTGTATGGTGGGGAGTTTTATTGTTTGTCTGTGCGTTTTTCTATTTTTGTCTTCAAACCTATTAATCTCGAATATTCATATGAATATTCACGTCGCACGGTTATTAATCCTGTGTTGTCTGTCCGTCTGTTTGGACTTTACTTCATAATCATTTAAAGTACAATTTAAACAAAAAATATAGAAATGTTTCCATCTTTCTTGCAAGTTTCAGTCAAATGGTCGGTCGATATAAGTTGACATAATCTCCGGACAGGTCGATATTAGTTGACATAATCTCCGGGCAAGTCGATATACGTTGACATAATCTCCGGACAGGTTGATACAAGTTGAAATAATAATCTCGATAACATTTGAATAAATTTTGTAGAACACCTAACGACCTCCATGGTAATCAAATGATGTGTCCATGTTTTTCTCTACAAAAGTATCTGGATCATATTTTGTTTGTTTTTTTCGACTTCTCAAGCACTATAGTGTGTATTAACACATATACTCATTTTATTCCGCTTTCTTTTGCTATCTGGCACTGCACTACTGGAATTTTTTATGAACGCTTATCCCGAGGAATGAGGTCAGGAATTTATCAACTAATCTCTTTTCAGCCAAGCTTAGAGGCATGTAGTTTGTAGCAGCAAATGTTGTAATCTTCTTTCTCATTTTCTAGAACCACGTCAGAAATATTGAACAACATCCCTGTTATAAAAAGTTACACGGAAAGTGTGTTACATTGTGCCTTTATTTTAGAACAGCCTGTTTTTAATTTAGTGCCGCATGTTTTTGTTTTAGAACCGCATGTTTTTATTTTAGTACCGCCTGTTTTCATTTTAGTACCGCCTGTTTTTGTTGAACCTAGTCCGGACACAGCGGCAGACGAACATAAGATCTATATGTGTGAATCTCTTGGAGCTGGTGATGTGATCATTAAATTAAGTGCTAACGATGAAGATGGGGACAGCTCTAGGACATTCAGCATGGATGAAAGCGTAAGTGCAAGTGATATGTTGCAATTTATATGCAGGCACTTGAATACAAAGTAATCGGCTAATCAAACCTTGGAAAGAGCTGGCGCTTATTCCTAATCTATGAATATTTATGAATTTAAATATGAATTCTTAATTCCAAGAATCTTAGAAGATATACATGTATATGACTATTATGTTCAAATTACCATCATGCGAAATTTATACGTAAACGTTAACCCTTAATATGAACAAATGTGACCAACACACACAATGGACATAATCACTCTCAATACACCATCCAATTCTGTACAGCCAACACACTGTACTATCATATTTAGATCGTTTAGAGTGCATACGCTTATGTTATTAGTATTACTACTGATCAAACTGCGTTGTTAAATGTGGTTCTATTAGACATATTTGACCAATCGCAATTCTCTAATAATTTATTAAATGCGCAAAGTTGCTATGACGATATCCGAATGCAAAATATATAAAACTATATAACATATATCGATCATGTAGTTTTAACCGTATATAACACAGATCATGTAGATTTAACCATAAATAACATATATCATGTAGATGGAACCATACATAACAAAGATCACGTAGATTTAACCATATATAACATATAGATTGAACCTTATGTAACAGAGATCAAGTAGATTTTACTAATATAACATAGATCATGTAGATCTTACCATATATTACATGTAGATTGAACCATATGTACCATATATCATGAAGATTTAACCATATATAACATGAAGATTGAACAATATATAACATAGATCAAATATATTTAACTTCTTGTAGCATAGATCACGTAGATTTAACTACATGTAACATAGATCATTAAATGGGCAAAGTTGCTATGACGATATCCGAATGCAAAACATATAAAACTATATAACATATATCGATCATACAGCTTATACCATATATAACATAGATTATGTAGATTTAACCATAAATAACAAAGATTATGTAGATGGAACCATACATAACATAGATCATGTAGATTGAACCATAAATAGCATGTAGGTTGTGTAACATAGATCATGGAGATTTAACCATATATAATATAGATAACGTAGATTGAACCATACATCTCATGTAAATTGAACCATATGTTGCATAAATCATGTAGGTGGAACTATATTTAACATAGATCACCTATATCTAACTACACATAGATCATGTAGATTAAACCATATATAACATGTAGATTGAACCATAATTTTTTTATGTAACAAAGATCACGTAGTTTAACTACATGTAACATAGATCAAGTAGAGTTAACTATATATAACATAGAACACGTATATTTAAATAAATGTAACATAGATCATGTAGTGTTTACCGCAATTAAGTATAAACAGGTTGGATGAATGGCGAAAGAGTTTCCACAAGAGTACTTGACCTATAGCTACTGATGTTTGATCCATTATCGATGCCACATACTCTTTCAGCTCAACCTATATGGATTGCATGACGGACAACTTCATTACAAGCTTCCGAATCATTCATTCTCACTTCATGTTTTTATATTATCAATTTCAATACCGTCTAATTTGCCTGACGATTTTAGGTAATCTTTTTCAGAGTGAAGAAACAAAGGCATTATTTGAAATTATTGGTGATGAACTAAAAGTTAAAGCTGGGACTGTTGAGGGTGCGTTTGATATAGACAAGTCGGATGCCACATTGGAATATCCAGTATCACTAAAGTAAGTTATCTGTATTAAATGAATTTGTCATTGTTCTTGTCCAATCTGTTGGCCAATCATGTTTCCGTAGGTTTTATTTGATAGCTGGCAGTGTTTGTAAGTGATCAGAATAGCTATATGTCCTTTGTGTATAACGTGTTTTTGGTAAGCTGGCTTAAGTAATGTAGTCTCTATGTTTTAAAGCCAGTAAACCTTTCTCAGGCCACTTGTATATCTATTTTATGTCCATTGAAAAGAATAAATTCTGAGTTACTCATTAAATACATTTTAGAGTTTCTGATGGGGAACTGGATTCAACGTTAAACACGACTATTTTCATTGAGGATGACAACGACAATACACCGGAATTCAGTGGATCTTTTAGGGCAGAAATCCTTGAAACTGTCACCGCAGGTTTGTCTTCATCCCTTGCTCTACTTGTTTTGTGAGTGGAGAAATGGCATTTTATATTCATGTTTTCGACGTGATTTTTTATCTTTTTGACATATAGGAAGTTGAATGCTTTGCATATTTATATTTAAATATTTTCTATTCAAAGCATGCAAAAAAATGCTGATTCATAGTATGTTTCTTCGAGGGTCCCTTTTGTTTCTTCGAGGTCGAGGGTCCCTTTTGTTTCTTCGAGGGTCCCTTTTTGTGCTTCTTTAATCTAAACATTAGGAAGCAGGACTTTTCAACATGACGAATCGTACTTATGTGTATACACCTTATATCATTACACTCAAACTATAATGACGACACACATAAGTCAAATTGTTTGTGAAAACAACAATAGGTATTTCCATAGAAAATTCTGGTTATTAGATGTGGGTACGCCGTTGGCGGTTTCCAGTTAATATATTAAGTCAGCAATGATATATTGCCATGCAGCTTAGTCTGTAGGTAGCTTATATAGATATGGACCTTGAGATTGCATTTTGGGGTCATGGTCGCTGTTACTAAAAATAGAAAAATGGTTTCCGGCCGATAACTCATATTGGCAGTGACGTATTGCCATGAAAATTACTATGTTGGTAGCTTATATTGAGATGTAGATTGGGTTGCATTTGGAGTCCATAAGATCAAGGTCGCTGTTACTTAAATCAGAAGAACGGTTTCTGGCCAATAACTTGAGGTAGGAATGAGGTATTTTTGTCTTGAAAAGTAGTATGTATGTAGTTAATATTAAGATCTAGCTTATGATTGCATTTTGGGTCCCTAGGATTCAAGGTCAAGGTAGCTGTTACTAAAAATACAACAAACTGTTTCCACCTGTTTAAAATCATTTTATAATCCCCTACAAAAGTCTTAGGGACAATATTTTGCCGTTGTACGTCTGTCCATCCGTCCGGAGCCATAACAGTCAGGATTGTCGTAGTATCGCCATAGTTATTGTCCTTTTATTGTTTTCTTATATTTTCTATCAGAAAAACTTTAAAATTTTATTTATCTGAAACTGTTTATCAAATGTTATTGTAATTGGCTTAAATAATTGTATGATCATTCTTTCTAATACTCATCCTTACACCCCTGCACCATCCCAACCCGTGTGGTATGAAGGCTAGTCAGAATTTGAAATGTTAGGAACAAGTCATCAGCTTTGTAGTTTCTAACAAGTGAAAATGTAGAAAAGGAATGAGGCCCTTAATGGGATGTTTCGCTTTTCTTACATATTCTGAAACTAACAGTGTTGATTTAATTTAACTTAAAACAACTGAGTTATGTATGACTGTAAGATGCAGAATAAAGAACTACCCCTCGCAGCTTAGGCCAAAATGAGGTGGTGAAAACTTCAAAATGCTACTTATCAACTTTGTAGTCTCTAGCAATGAAAAATGTAGAAACCGGATTTTATAGAAATTAAGCCCTGATAGAGGTTGTTACGATGTTCTTACATATTCTGTACAGAATTTTAAAAACGTTTTCTGAAACTTACAGAGATGCTTTAATTCAACTTACAACCACTGAGTTCTATATGACTGTAAGATGCAGAAAAAATGATTAACCTTCGGAGATGAGGCCCCAATGTTTTTTAATGCTTTTTTCTGAATAGGCCTGTGTTTGACACAATTTTTCAACTTCGAAGTCTCTAACAATGGAAAATTTAGAAACTGCATTTTTATTGGAATGATGACTGTCATTAATGGTGTGTATTGCATTTCTTTCATAATCTATATGGAAACTTATGAATGCTTGATCTTTTCCAGTGATCTTTTTTTAGTCAGCGGGAGATATAAATTGCTTGTATCTCTACAGCCTGCTTGCCTAAAACATCTGTTTAAATACTGTATGCACACAAGGAAATGGCTGGAGGCACTCGCGTTGATTTTATTTCCTTAAAAAAATATAAATTAAAAAGACTCAGCTGTTGAAAACCTGGTTTTGTGGCATTGCCGCATTTCTTACAACTACATATCATTTTGATGGCTTCTTAAAAACAGAAACAGATTTGTCCTTGTAAGTTTTCCAACTCTTTTTCAGAAATAGAAATGGTATAGAATTATTTTTAGGGCACAAGAGGCATCCGGAGGTTCCCGGATATGTACTTTATAGTATCTTGAAAAATATGTGCGGCCAGTGGTCATAATTCATGTCGAAAACAATAACCACTAGCTAAATAAAATAGACTTCTACCAAAATGAGGTCCCCAAAAGAGCAGTGGTCGTTTTTCTCAATTATAATTCTCTGAGCTCATTCGGTGGGGATATTGAAGTTGTTTGTTTATAAGTTCTTTTCTTTATTTACTTTTTTTCATTTCTAGGCACTTCCGTTTTACAAGTGACAGCAGTTGACAACGACAAAACGTCGGAAAACAACAATGTAACACTCACGTTAAGTGGTAAGTTAAGGAGACCAAGAGTTGATTGAAAATTTTAATTAGTAAATCTTCAAATAGCTTCAGTTCATTACTCTATTCTAAACGTTGGTTTATTATGTAGCATTTTATCTCATTTTCGTAAATATGTCCAAAAATACGAAGAACAAGAGGATGTATATGAATCTCGGTCGACCACCTGTCCGTTGGTCAGTTTCTTCGTCCGTCCGAACGAATGTAGACAAATTTTGTCCGAACTGTGGCTAGGCAACCACTGGCCAGACTATAGTTAAACTTCACAAGAGTGACTAATTTAAAAAGTTACCAAAGTTTGTTGTGTTTATCAAGTGCAAAACCAACGTCCTTAAGGTCAAGGTCACAGTTAGAGTTAAAAGATAATGGTGATCCTGTATACATACACATTTGTGTCCAGACTGTAATATTGTCATCGTTGAATGATTGTAAAATAACGTGACACAAATGTTTGAAATATCAAGGCGATGTGTCGCGTACAACCAACATCCCTACCTCAAATGTCCAGATCACGCTTTGAGTTTAAAGATTATGGTAATCCTGTATATATACACACATGTGTGTCCGGACTGTAACTTTGTCATGCATCGAAGAATTTTAAAATAACGTAACACAAATCAAGGCGATGTGTCACGTACATAAAACCATGTCCGTACCTCAAAGGTCAAGGTCACGCAGCGAGTTTAAAGATAATGGAATCCTGTATATATGCACATATTCATGTCCTTTTTGTTACTCAATCACGTATCGAAGGATTTAAAAAGAAACCTGACACAAATGTTCAACACATCAAGTCAATGTGCCGCGTGCAAGACCTACAACCCTACCTCAAAGGTCAAGGGCACTGTACATTTTTACAGAATAACGTGTTATGCTCAGTTTTCTACATGTCCTGCATACTTCACAATAATCATATGTAAGAAGTCTTACGTTTGTCTCACCATTGCACTCGAAACCGTCTCGTGTTTATTTCACTATAGACACTGCAATATATCAATTTCATTATAGACACTGCAAAACGTCTCGTGTTTATTGCACTATGGACGATATATAACGTCTCACATTTATTATACTGTAAGGTTCTTCTGTTAAATTATCTTCATATCAATAGTTGTCTGTACTTGAGTGGTTTTGTGAAACGGTTATGATTCTAGGTTTATTCTTGCAAATTAATTTTAGATGCATGTATTAAATAAAAATATGTTATTGTATCACAATACCAATTATTGTGTTTGTAGCATCTGTGTGGTATGAACGACTTCACAATTCCTTAATGATATCTTACCTTAATTTATGTACTAGTATAGTAAACTCCGTTTATAACGAATTCTGTAGGGCTGTTTGAATAAATTTGTTTCTTATATCCGGAATGTGTTATATCCATTTAACACTTTTATATAAAATAAATAAATTATAAAAAAAACTCGATCACAGAAAATGAGTTTCTTATATCAAGAATTTCGCTATATCCGAAGTCTGTATGTACGTAGTTTACTGTATAAACTTTTATCTACCGTCTCATACAAAACTTGATTGAGTCATTTCCACAATAGAATAGTTATTACAGTAAAAACAGTTAAGTTCCTTCTACGAAAGCTTATTGAATTTTTTGTTGGTACAGGAGATGCTGGGTTTCAGCTTGATGGTGATACTATAAAGGTTGCCGAGGGAACAACATTTGATGTCACCACAAAAACCACGTATTCTGTAACTGTAACTGCTTCGGACGAGGTAGTTGACGATACTAAATCTGCCGACCAAATAATGACTATCACGATAGAGTCAGGTAGATATTACATACGATTAAACAAATATTGTTGGCAATTTGTTAAGCGGAAGGAAAGATTTCCAAACTGACATTTTTCCCCACAAAAAAAAACAACATGCTTTATGTATTCGTTTAATAAATATAACAGTTTATCATAGTTTTTTCAGAAAACAATCCTTTGCTACAGAGAAAGACAAATTGTAGTCTGGAGATAAATTTAGAAATTCAAGTATCATTATGCAATAATTTCATTCATTGAGCAGCTCTCCTCCATCACTTCCACCGTACGAAAGAATAAGTATGTACTGGACATAGTACAGTAAAATGGTTGAGTTACTAGTACTGTATTTGACAACAAAATGTTACAGATGTATCAATGAAACTTTACTGAATAAAGCGAGAGGCTGTCTTTAGGATAAAAAAACTTGATCACAATACTGGGTGTCATGACTCTTTTATGCGTTTAAACGAATTTAAACTCTCTTTTTTTCTACTTGCAAAATTTAATACAAACTTTCACTTGCAACCTCGAATCACTAAAGGTTTAGAATTAAACTTCATCAAAGACATTACTGGCGATAATAGAGGTCACTTTTTGTGTCGCCAGTACGGATACATAGGGATCGCTTTGTCCGTCCGTCCGTCCGTCCGTCACAGAAAATTAACGTTGGCTATAACTTTGTCATTTCTTAAGATTTCTTCATCAAATTTTCAAATTGTATTGCTTATGACAAAAGGGCCATGATGCCGCAAAGTTGTGTAGGTCAAGGTCATATTTGACAAAGTTATGCCCCTTCTGTTTATTCTGACAAAGTGTAAGAGGGCGAAACAAGTGTTCTACTGAACACCCATCTAGTCAATATTTTGCCCAAAAGAAAGCAAATAATGTCCGCACAAAAGTTAAACTTCCAGTGTATACTATATGACTTTCTCATCTTGTGACGGTATCGCATTGTTTTGCCTTTACTAAAAACCCGCTATTTTTGATATGCAAACACTTTTCACAGCCAAGTGTGCTATTTATGGATAGTTCTCGGGAATTTAGTGTTCTGTATGTTACTTGATTCGTTTATTGTGACTTTTTGAATTGACATGTTTTACATAACTATATCTATGAATTCGATATATAAGTGGCAAATATTTTAGGAATACCGAAAAGAAGCGTATACTCATACTACCAAAGTATTTATTGCCAAAAATAATTTTCCTCATAAATAAAATGATATCGGCACAATAAATATAAATTTTACAGAACCGAAATTTGATCCTCTCGATACTCCCCAAACCGCATCAGTATCCGAAGATGCGACGCCAGATACGGAAATATATGAGGTGCAAGTGACAGACAGGGATGACAAGGGTACGCTTACTGTAACAGTTGTGATGTCGGAAGATAAGTTTAGAATGGATGGAAAGATTTTGAAACTAAAACAGGGCGAATCTCTTGATGCAGAAACTGCACAGACAATCGATGTTCAGTTCAAGTAAGTAGTAGTGTTTCTATATACCAAACATAGCTGAATTAAGTTACTTCTATTTCTATTCTCGCGTGCCTATGCTTCTCATCCGATACAACACTAAACGCCCCGCTATAAAGATACGAAGCAACAGAACAACCAAATGTTATAACATTCCTTTTATACATCACACGGTATTTTATCCAATATTTGTAGGAATATTGTGCTTAAATAACGATGATTAAGTTATCTTCCTTAAAATCATATGTATGAACAAGCTCAGTGTGTTCGGGTTAACAGGGGGGTTTAGGACGTATGTAAACCTACACCTCTTTGGAAAGTGGTGTACCTAAATACAGTAAGGTATACAAATGTAAGTAAAGAGACAAAAGGAGAAATAAAATGTATTGAAAGGAGTAATTTTTAATGAAACATGATGGGATTGTTTTGCAGGGAATGATGTACACAATGCAATAATAAATTATTCAATGATTATTAGAGACTTTTACAAGTTGTACGCTTCGCTCAAATTTTCATGCAAGGTAGTAAAAATTATCGCATATTGTGCTCTGTTTAATTAGTATTGTCATGATTAAAATAAAACCTCCGCTTTGTTAGAGTATTAATCCAAATTCATTGTTTTTCTTTGTTTAGATAATTTTAAGAAAATTTCAAAAATGTACAGTTTACATAATACACACCTCCTACTTACGTTAGACAACATATAGATGTTTTGCAGAGAGCCCAAATTTACAATAATATACCCAGCTTCCTCGATTTCTTTTTGGAAAATATCTTTGATTTCTGATGCGTCAACTTTACTAAAGACTGTGCTATGCTACATACTAAAAAGTATTGGTTTTGGATCTTTTATATAGTATTTTACTGCCACACGCTACTTTACTGACTTTCGTGTTAATTAAGTGGTTTTCGAAAATAGTTCGCGTTTTCTACTAGTTTATACTAATTTATTTTTGGTCGATTGTGAAACAAGTTATCCAACTTATATTAATCACTCTCGACACCTCATTCCTGATGGTATCCATCGCCGTGAGGGTATGAGAGAAGAGAAGCCAGTTTCCCTTTTAATGCTGAGCGCCAAGCAAGGGAGCTACTGGTACCATTTTTTACGTCTTTGGTATGACGCGGCCAGGGAGCGAACCCACGACCTCCCGCACTCGAAGCGGACGGCTCTACCACTAGGCTACCGAGGCGGTAATCGAGGCGTTTTCTACTTATCCGCCATATTTAAAAATGAGTAGATTTCGCGAAATATTTTTATGATTTCCAGTACATACAACTTTGGAGAATTTTTTTATATATTTTATTTTCAGTGCAACAGACGAAAAATATGAAGTAACGAGTGCGATTTTGACTCTGAGTATAACGGATGTAAATGATAACGTGCCTGAGTTCAAAGAAACTGATCCCAAGATTGATATATCAGAAACTGTTGAAATAGGTAATACTTTATTATACCCTCGGGGATATATATATATGTGTCTGCAGCTTGTGGTCGGTTGGTCGGATGACCTTTTGGTTCTGTGGTGATTCTGTATCTACCCTCCTTAAACACTCGAAGGATGTTTAGGGTCGAAAGTTTAGGTTATTGGGACAAATGGTGTACCCATGATACAGCTGTGCAAGCTTAAGGTAAATTTTCACAATAAAGATTGAAAGATTTCATGAATATCGAGTCAATATTTCACCCCATCAAGCTATATGCAAAGTGCGTATTTCGTTTAGTTATAATGTTCGATGTCAAGGTCACGTGTCGCGGTCATGTGACTTTCTTTCGTGTACAATCTGTGAATACTAAACACGTGCTGGATTCCAGATGAGACAAGTCATTTTTTTTGTAAAAACAGTGTGTTTTGGGGGTATTTGATCACCTTCAGACTAAATCTGTGTTTATTCTAGTTATTTTTGAAAGTAATAATTTGCTACATGTATAATATAAAAAGTGCAAAATGTAGATCATGGTAGTTTGATTCTTAGCTTGATAGCTGTCTTTTGTGATGTAGTGTTTAAACAAATCATAACGTCTCTAACTTAAAATAAATGTCATTAATTCCCGATAAACTTTTAAGTACATGTAGGGCCTACAATTTTCGCTAATCGACGACTGCTTAGTTTGATTTAGTGGTGCCGCAACACATCTATACAATGTATGCACAAAATTTGTTCGACGTTTAGAACAGAGAGTTCGGTCAAATAAAAGGCAGCGTTTTTACTATGATATAAATAAAACCAAATCTGCAATGATGCAAATTATCGGTACCAGCACCGGATTCCACCTTTAAGCTACAAATTAAGCTTTATTCCTAGCGAAATATTCGAATATTGTGTACTAATTCTGAAAGTCTCGTTTTCGAAACAAGTTCTTACAACTTAGATGGATCGCTCTTGAGACTCACTCCAGATGGAATCAGTGACGAAGAGAGAGAGGTTATGTAGGATTATTTGTGTCTTGCATAAAGAACCTACCGACATGCCTCTGGAAGGGATCGAACCCTATACCCTCCGATCCTGAGGTGAACGCGCTACCATTGTGCACGGCGGCTCTTGGACTAAGTTAGAATAAGCTATGAAAGTAACTGAATCTGTATTTTTATTACTAAATTGTGAGTCTGTACGTAAAACTGCCAGGAGAATTTACATTAGTAGAATTTACAGTTTCTACATTGTCGTATATTTGGATCTTTTGAGACATGGACAGATATCGGAATGTTTTAAATGAGAATCTTAAACATCAGTTAATTGTATAAAAAGTTCTTCTATATGTCGTTGCAAAAAATGTTCAAAGATATTATTTGCTATTGTACGAACACGTAAACTATTTTTGGTGTCCGAACGTAAAAAGCGATATTAATATACTCTTAAATAATCTACAAAATACTAAATTGACAATAAATTATATTCATGAATAGCTGAACATTTTAGGATAATATTGACGAACATTTATGAATGTCAAGAAATAAGTTTTTCTAGAATAAATAAAATTAATTTTGTGTTTATTCAAGGAACAACAGTGTATACAGTGTCGGCTACGGATAAAGATATCAGTAATCCAACATTGATGTATGGCTTAGAGGAAATCGGTAAGTGCAAATTCTCCTACGGAAAAGAATCTAATGTAACCACGATGAATGCAAATTATATGGTATTTCAAGATGCTTCATTCTGAGTTAAATGCAGATTTTTGTTTAAATTTCTTTGATATAACGAGACAGTCAATATTTCATCAAACAAACTAAATATTAATTTCACAAGAAGATGTGCAATAATTGCATATAGCTATAAATGAACATTGGTTTAATTTCACTTTCTGCTGATTAACACCAGGTATGCTAAAGTACTGGCATTTCATTACTCTAGGACTCTAGACTAGTATTGATATACAGAACCGAAGGCACGGTATGCTTTATTTTCAAGTCTGCATTTGTAGCTCACCTGGCACAAAGTGCCAGAGTGAGCTATTAGGATCGCTTTCCGTCCGTCGTCCGTCGTACGTCGTCCGTCGTCCATTTTACATAGGCTTATAGAGGAAAAACTTTTAAAATCTTCTTCTCTGAAACCACAAGGCATAGAGCTTATATATTTAGCATGTGGCATTGTCTAGTGGACCTTTACCAAGATGGTTCAAATCATGACCTCCTGGTCAAAATTAACCCCTCTCGGGAGGGGGGAAGCACTTGATTTCACATAGGCTTATATAGGGAAAACTAAAAAAAACACATGGCCAACAGGCAGATAATAGATATTTGAAATGTTACTTAGCATTGTGTAGTGGACCTCTACGAATTATGTTAGAATCATGACCCCTTTTATTATAGCAAATGGTAGTCAGGTGAGCGATATAGGGCCATAATGGCCCTCTTGTTTATGAATAACCAGCACTTTTTCATAGTGTTCTGAATGATCGGTAAATGAATGGGTTTTTTATATCATGGTTGAAGTGTCCGTGTAATCGCTAACTTTTACGGCAAGAGGTTGGTTCATTTTGAAATCAGCTTCCATTATGTTGTGACGGCGATCGTGGAGCTACTTTATTCAGTGTTTATAAAACTCATAAACACTGCCCGGTGAGTAACAGAAGAAATATAGAAAAGAAATTTCACATTGAATTTAATGTGACTTCGAAGAACACTTTTTCAACCTTGTTGATTTCCTGTACTGTGTACGTTTTTTGTTTTTATTTGATAGGTGACGAGCACTTCGTTATAGATAGTTCCACTGGTGTAATAACCACCTCTGCTAAATTGTCCTTTGACCAAGACAATCAGTTCAACGTTAAATTAACGGTAAAGGATGGTTCTTCTGCAAGCGATAAAAGTGCCAGCACAGTTTTAACTGTCCACCCAAAGACAGGTAAGTAGCATTCTGAAAAGCAAATCTAAGGAGAAATACTGCTAGCCTTAATATCCAAAATGATTACCAAACTGTACATATGTAACCATATAACAAGTATTATTTCCCATATAATTATGCTGTAATGTGTACAATAATCCATTATGGATTAGTATAACAGTACCTGTTTCGTGCTTATAACCTTGTGTCTTGCAGTAACGCTGTATTAATGAACCTCGCTGACCTGATCTTTTGTCAGGTATGTCTTTAGTTCCAGACACTGTTTAAGAAAATGTACTTTTTAATAAGCTCACCTGAGCGCGAAGTGCTCATGACGAGCTTTTAGGATCGTTGCATGTCCATCGTCCGTCCACAATTGGTATACAAATGTATTTACACTATGTCGTCCACAAGTAATCAAACACAATGTATATGGCTATACGATCTCGATTACTTTCAATTATGGCCAGAATTGCTATATTTCACCTTGTTTACACTCTAGTATCTTTATTTATACACCTTTCCTAGTCATATTTATACTCGAGCGCCTTACTTAACCCTCGGACCACCAGTCTTTATCATATTTATACAGAATGTGAATGACCCAAAGATCTAGGTCTGCTTCAATCGTCTACCTTCAATGTTTAAATAATGCCCCTTGTGCCAATACTGACCACACCTTTAGGGTTACTTTTGTGCCTGGGAGCCTGAAACATACCAGAGAGGTTGGTCTTGATCAGCAGATGCATAATATATAAGCATTCATACTTATCTCAAAAGCTACTAAAGGGAATTTATTTAAACTGCATACAGTCTTGTTGTATTGGTTAATAATTAACCAGTAAAGACAGTGGAACTCTTGAGAGCGATATAAGGCCACCTTAGTCCTCTTCTTGGAGCGAACCACTCAATGGCATATGTAATGGATTTAATTCTGCTGATGAATTAGAAATATTACAATACCCGAAACACGATAATGATAATTGACGTAAAATTGTACTTGCCAATCCACTCATTTTACGTAAGATTGCTTTACATTTAAAACTTCCACTTATTGTTCAGCACCTACAATTGTACAGCCTGCCAACAATGCTGTCTTAGATATCGCCGAGGATACAGCTGATGGAACAAATATCACGAAGATCCTTACTTCTGACCGAGACGGTGATCCAACAACAATTGAATTGATTTCACAGGTAATGCCAAAGAATCATGCTAAAATATCACTTCTACGGAAAAGTAGTTCATCTCTTAAATGGCAGATTTTACTTATCGTAGTATCATAGATGTCCGTCCGTTCAGTCGTCGTCAGTCCACAATTTGTTTCAAACAACATCTACTCTAAAACTATTTGGCCAATTGTGATAGCACTTGGCAGTAATGGTCTTGGTATAGATCTTTACCAACTGTGTTCAAAGAATTCTATTCAGTGCAGAACTGTGATAGTCATGGCATCCCAAAAGGGCTAGCTTTGAAAATCTTCTTCTCTAAAACCACAAGAACTATAAAGCTTAGATAATTGGTGTGTTGCATTGTCCAGAATACCTCAACCAAGTGTGTTCAAATCATGCCCCATAAGACATTGACTGATACAGGAAGATACTTTTCAAAAAATCCTCTTCTCAAAAAACACAAGGCCTAGAGCTTAGATTGTTGGTGCGTAAAATTACCTAGTGGAACTCCACTATGTTCAAAAGTATGGCTGTTTTCAAAACCCCCCTCTTAATTTAAATTTAACACCCCGTCTTTTCGTTTATCAACATAAAACGAGCGCAACTTAAAATCTAAAAGTCCCATATTGTGCACCAATTTTACAAATATGTAGGCTTTCAGAAAAGTGGATGAAATGAAAACAAAGCCCTCAAATATAAGGGAAACACTTCAAAATTCTTGTTCTCAAAAACTACAATGCCAAGAAATTAGATAGTTGGCATGTAACTTTGCCTAATGGACGTCTACTTGTTCAACTCATGCCCTTAGGGGTCGCTTTTCTTTTTAAAGAGTTATAGGAAATTTGAAATCTTCTTGTCTGAAACTGAATGGCCAAGAGCATATATACCATTGTCTGTAGATCCTCTACGAAGCTTGTTCACATTGTGCCCCGGGGTTTGCATATGATTCTCAAACGTCATGGACAGGTTGACCTTACCACAGAAAGTGTTCTCTATTCATATTTAGGTCAATAATCAAGGTCAAATCTATTATGTTCAATATGCAGATTTCAACTTTGACCTTGGCTGACATTGACCTACCAACGTACTTTCTGTTTTTGAAGCTACATCAATGGAACTTGAAGCATATGTACAGTTTTGCATATACAGTTCTGCATGTACATTTCAACTTTGACCTTTGCTGACCTTGATCTTTGGCAAATTTGTTTTTTAAGCTAGAGAGATGAAATTTTGACTATTTGTGCAGTTTTACAAATTGATTTTCATTGATTATGACTTTTTTTACCTACTTTCTTCTTTTACAATGCAATAATATTCTGATGAATGATACTGAGCAATCATTACCTTCTTGCATCATTTCTCCTGACAGTTTTAACGAATTAAATCCTTACAAAAGCTTGAAACCGTGTATGAGTCAGCCTTGTTTTACTCAGACGAGACAGTACGAGACAAAAACAAGAGGTGTAAACAATGACAATACAGTACGAAACAAGAACATGACAAGTATAGACAACGACAAGACAAGATAAGACAAGAACATGACAAGTGTAGGCAATGACAAAACAGTACGAGACAAGAACATGACTATCGTAGACAATGACAAGACAATACGAGACAAGAATATGACACGTAAAGATAATTTCAAGACAGTACGAGACAAGAACATGACAAGTGTAGACAATGACAAGACAATACATGACAAGAGCATGACAAGTGTGTAGAGAAAAAGACAATCGTAGACAATGACAAGACATACGAGACAAGAACATAACACGTTACTACATTACTATTTAATGACACGTAAAGACAATTACAAGACAAAAGTGTAATAAGAAAGTGAGAAGAAGAAGGGGGCGACGGGCGAAAGAGGAAATAAGGGGGGTAGAGAAAGTGAGAAAAATGGAAGGAGGGGGACGGGGCGGGAGAAAAGAGAAAGAAGTGTAAAGAAAAAGAGTAGAAACTACAAAATACGAAAAAAAAACTGAATATCAAGATATGACTAGAACAAAACAAGATAAGACAAGATATAACTAAAGGTAAATGATATGACAAGGCGTGCCATGACACGCCCTGACATGAAAAAACAGGACATTACAGAATTGAACAAGTCATTGCATTTTTTTTCAGCCCCAATAATGTAAAAAAATACACGTACAACTATAATAAATTCTTCTTTTTAAGAGGCATAACCATAATCTGCGGTCAATTTAAATAACCCCAAAACATGTTTCACCTGAATAATTGAAAGATTGCTACTGTTCCAGTTAAAACTTCCAGCAAACATCGGTCAAAATGAGCATAATAATACGTGTTGTAGTTCTTTAAAACCTTCAAAAACATTTATTTTATAAGTGCAACACCATGTGTAAATGATATATTGCTCATGAAAAACTTACTTATTTCTTGTTTTACAGAAATTTAGCTCATTAGTTAACGTTTTGAGAAAATAATATAATCGTTGTAGGGAACTCCCCTTTAATATTATTCGGGTTTAGATACTAAGCATTTATGATACTTAATGATAATAAAAGAGCCATTTAGGTACTTCCCACTTTAAAATAGCCTTTTACAAGTGCTTTATACTTAAAGTGATTAAAAAGAAAAGACGCCCATACTTTTTAGGTTATCTTCCCAAAAGTCAATTAATATGCAAATAAGTCTACTGCCTGTTTACAACTAGCTTTGAAATGACTTTAAAAGTTGATTTGAATCACATTATAACTATAAATAATCGGTAAATATACTTTGAAGGATCCGACGACGGATCCCATGATGTTTGCAGTGCAAGACGACGAGCTGAGTACACGCGGCACATTCGATGTGGACACAGAAGACGCCATCAAGACGTACACTTTAACACTGAAGTAAGACCACTTTTAAATTTTGCTAGTTTAGCTAGATTGCAAAATAAATTTATCGGCTTAAAAATCGGTGGCTACATTTTTTCTTTTAACTTACACTGTTCAGTTGGAAGGAACATATTGCTGTAATATTTTAGTCAGGATGGCCACTTGTCAGGGAAAAGTCAGGGAAATTTGAATTTTCTTTAAGATCAAGGAAACGTCAGAGAATTTGGGGAAAATGGTCCGAGAAATTCTATCAGCTATAGTAGACAGCGAAAAGTCAGGAAATGTTACAGTTACTGGTCTAGGAAATAACTTAAGAATAAGAATAAAAAGACATGAAAAGATTGATATGGCAGTTTTCGAGTAATTTTACATAATTAAGCAGTCACAAGAGTTATTCTTTTAGTCCATTTCAAATCTAAAACTTAAGTGCCAGTTGTTTCATATAGAAAGAGCCCTCAAAGATTTATTTTGAGGAAAGGTTATTAATCGGGTGACTTGGTTTTAACTTTTTTTCTTTTTATCCAGTTTACGACATTCATTATCAAATTTATTTTTTCGGAGGAATTAAAAAAAAACAACATTATGAACATTGCTTACCTGAAGGCTATAGAGGCCTCGGGTCACCCTTACCTCCACAGCGTTAGGTGTTTTGTTTATGAACACCCGCGGCGGGCGGGCGGCGTCCACAAATGTTGTCCGCTCTCTTAGTGAAATAGTTTTCATCTGATCTTCACCAAACTTCCTGAACATGTTTGTTGGCATAATGTCTCGCCCAAGTTTGATAACCAGCGAAGTCGACCCAGGCACTTTCGGATAATGCCCCTTTATTTTTGCAATATTGGCCAAACTGGCCTTGTCCGCTCTCTAAGTCAAATAGTTTTCATCTCCTCTTCACTAAACTTGCTGAAAATGTTTGTTGCTATAATATCTAGGCCAAGTTCGATAACCAGCTAAATCGGCCCAGGCACTTTTGGATTACGGCCCTTGAATTATGCAAAATTGGCCAAATTAGCCTCGTTAACTCTCTTAGTCAAATAGTTTTCATTCGATATTCAATTATATCACCAAATTTGCTGAAAATGTTTCTTGGCATAATATCTAGGCCAAATTCGTTAACCAGCCAAATAACTTAAGGCACTTTCGGATGATGGTCCTTGAATTATACAAAATTGGCTAAATTAGCCTTGTCCACTCTGTTAAGTCAAACAGTTTTCATCAGATCTTCCCCAAACTTGCTGAAAAAATGTGTTGGCATATTATCTAGGCCAAGTACGCTAACCAGCCAAATCACCCCAGGTTCTTTTGGATTATGGCCCTTGAATTATCGAAAAGTGATGAAATTAGCCTTGTCAGTTCTGTAGTTCAAACAGGCTTTACAAAACCTATGAAATGCCGGATACTGAGTTATTCCTCTCTGACGGGCGTCTTTTGTGACAGTTTGGCACTCTTGTTATGCCTTTTGATTCATTTTATACAATACATTTTAACAGGTCCTAAGGCCAATTTGTAACACTGGCTCATCTATAGTCGTTTATGCTATCAGCTTACTATATCACAGTTTATTAAAGAATGAGTTTAATCAACGTAAGATGTCGTATATATTTGTGAAAATTATTGTCTATAAAAATTTAAGTGGGTCACCATGACCGTAGTTTACACTGTCGGTATCGTACCCCCGCCAAATTCAATAATAACCACTTGGTCCAAGCAAAGACAACGCTGTAAATCCACGTACAGCAATTGCTACTGTTTGCGATAATATTACCTAACCTGTTAACATTAGTCACATTCTTAAAGTGACATTATGCGCATTTTTTTCAAGTAAAAATCCAACTGAAAATGGTGTGTATACAAAAGTGTAGAGAAAATAATAACTTTTAACCCAGTACACCAAACTCTTCCCGCTCCCAGTATGAAAAAATAACTTTCAAAATATTGATTTTCTTATTTGACTGGGAGAGTCAATTTAAGAAAAGAACAACTGCATGCAGGAGTTGCTTCCCTTCCACTGCCGAAATCTCTACCAACATCAACAACGACACATTCAACTATCATTTTATCAGTCCGATTTTTTTATATCTAAAGCACCAACTTCAAATATTAATGCGGCATATCATTAATTTAACACATTTAAATGCACAGCAACCAAAAATTGCTTTTATAAAACTGTCACCAAAAATACATTTTGTGCAGTAATATGCGCATAATGTCACTTTAATATCCAAGCACATTTAATATGCAGTAAATTGGTTAAAGGCACTACAGAGTTATTGCCTATGTATCACCTAAACTTCATAAATAAGCACTGTCTACACTATAACTTTAAATAACTTCTTTGATTTACAAACCTGATCCTATAAGTTATCGGCTTAGTATCTTTGCAATGTTAAAAAAAAGTCAGATCGCCACTGGTTAATTCTTTAGTGTTTACGGTTCTTTGGGAACGATGAAATCAGCATTGACAGCTTTCTGACTTAAATTGTTTTTTTAATGAATCATCCCAAAATGTCAGTAAATAATTATGGACATAATACTCTTGTCAAGCAAGACAGGTCTCCCGAGGAATTCTCGAGGTTCAGTCCCTTACAGTCTGTTATACATTAACATATTACATAACTAACGTTGCCTTCTATCCGGATGGATAGTTGTAAGCAATTTCGCGTCTTAATGGTTGATACGTTTCTGCGACTACTACGGATCTTTTTTAAGAATATTCATGTTCATACAACCGAATAAGGTGCTATAGCCCTTATCTTTGCTCAGGGCACTCTGGAGTTATTGACATTAAATTGACTTTTTTCAAATAAGCGCTGTTTATTTTCTATCTTTGAAACCTAATACAAAAATTTATATGAAATATTATGCTAAACCTGGTCACTATTTTCTTATTATAATTCTGTATTTTTGGATTAATATGCGCTATCACTTAGTTACCGAAGTGTTTCGGTGACAATTGTATTGTATGATTGACAAATGTAGTGGGACAATCTGTTACAAATCGGCATTATTGTATATGTGAAAAATGAGTATCTTATTTCTGTCATTCTTACTTTTGATCGTTCGTCTTATTACTGCTATGTTCAGACAAATTTCATTCTCTGTCAGAGTATCAGATGGAAGAAATTACACGACCGATGGCACGGTTACATTCATGGTTAATATTACTGATGCAAACGACAATACTCCAGAGTTTTCACAGGATTCATTCACAGAGAATGTCACGGAAACAACCGCGAAAGGTTTGTTGTTTTGTCAAATAACTTTTAATCGCTTCCATCATCAACATCTGATGATTATAAATGTGAGCAAGTTTTTTCAGTTTATCAATCGTTTTTAAAAATATATATCAGCAATATGCAAACTATCAACGTCATAAGTAGATGTTAAAACATATTTTCTTTTCATCGCTTTTAAACCTAAATTGTTATGTTTTGTATTACTTTGTTATCTACATATCATGGCTGTTTCAGCAGCTCTTAGAAGCATTTGCTACTAAACAACAGTTAACGTCTCTGTCGGATCCGCTGACGGGATCTGAACACGCGACATCCAAACTATGAGGACGGGGCTTTACCAAATCGAATCCAATGATTATCGAAACGTTGCCTCCTGCAGATATTTCAAATCTAATCTGCAAATATGACATGCCATCAAGGCCAACGTCATTCAGTTTTTCCCCTTAGAACACCATTCTCTATCCCTAGTACATACCTTTTAGATACTTTAGTTGGATAAATTCTCTTCTTATTTCTTGGAAAATATTTTTGTGACATCGCGCTATACTGGGAGGATTTCAAGACTTCGTTCTCCGGGTCTGACGCTTTCACATTCCTCTTTGTCGTTGCCGAGGAGTGCAATAAATATGAAAACAAATACCTTTGCTCGCATTGTGCTAGAATACTTTGAAGACTTTTGAATACACATTTGGTTTGAGTGACTTATATTTATCCTTTTATCAGAAAAATATAATAGATCCTTCCTTTTTTAGAAAAATACAGTATCCAAATGAAAGTTACTTTATGTTTCAGGGACAACAGTTCTACGTGTAGCAGCCACGGACAAGGATGTTTCTGAGCGAAACAATCAGATAACATACTCAATGCCTAGTAATGTATTTTCATATACTTTGAAAAAGAAACTAATACTATATTCAGATTATGTTTGTATTAACTCTCAAGTTCCGTTTTAAGACTGTTGAATATAATAAATGTATAAACTGGTTTTGAAATGAAATGTTAAGTATGAAAACTAGTACTTCTATTGTACTCTTGCTAAATATATCAGTGCATAAATAGAATAAAACCGAAGTAAAACGCTACGTAGAATTCCGCAAATAAACATATGGTAAATAGAGTATTTAATTATTGAACTTAGCAAGACCTTAATATTTGATGACAAGACCAAAGGGGGTCTTGCTCGGTTCACCCGGGTTGGTCGGGACTTTAAATAATCTAATAAACTAACAAAACCAAAATAATTTCTATAACGCTGTGGTCCTGGAGTCAAATAATTGTATATGTTCTGTGAAACTTTTTCCTGACTAGCTGATTAAAAACTGGAGAACGGTTGACGTAACTTTATCTTTTGTTACAAAATGTGTCGGTAAATCAAAAATGTGGTGAAATCTTGTCAATTAAATTTCGGTCAAGCGAAACAAGATTATTGACGTCTATATATCTAGCAAACTTGTAACTTTATTACTTTCAAGAAAAGATTCCAATAATACAAGAAGAAAACGCCAAATGATATTTCAAAAAGCCTTAAAGTTGGCTATTCAGGCACTGGATTCGATAAAGTACATTTGATGTACAGAAAATGTTTTTATAAAAATCTTTTGTTTTGTTGTAGTTTACGATATTTTACTGTTTGCTATGTTTTAGCATTTAAACCAGCCTTTCTTAAACTTTGATCCGTCTTAAATTAATTTTAATGTTACACTAATGGTCTTTGGAGATCCCAATGGACGTTTTCTTTGAGTGATTAATTGGTGGTAGCTCTTCTAAAGATCACTGGTCCATGAGTATTTCTATTTTATACCCAAAAGAGCCTCTAAGATATTCTTCGTTAACGTAGTGGCTAACAATAAATGTTACTAAACAACTGTAACTAAAAAGCTATTTTGTATCGAGTCGTAATTGATACTGCAGATGTCAGTTTTTTTTCTTATCATATATTTTGTTAAGTAAAGAATCAAAAGTTGTATCTCATGTCTGATTGTCATCATCATGCGATACTGTAAAATTGGTGATTGTCGCGAGACAAAAGGCTTTTGTGAGCAGACAGACTTGTTTGCGATTTTTTCACAAAAAGGAGAATTATCAAATAGCAAATCTATATGAAATGAATATTTTGCTGGATTTGTAATTAGCGAAGTGAGATAGTTGCGAAAATAGCAAAAACTTAAATCATTGCGAATGTAACCTAGTTTATAGGACTTTGTCAAAGTAGCACCTGCTTTTCGTTTTTAATGTATTTTCAACTTACATGTTTCATGATTATTTAAAATATCATAGCAGTTGTTTTCTTATTTTACATTAATAGGAATGGCACAATTTGTTATCAATGAAAGCAATGGCGATATATCTGTAGCTGATAGTTTAGACTATGACGAGCAATCTCAGTACAACTTCGAAGTTACGGCGACCGACAACGGATGTCCTAAAAAATCTGCTGTCACTATTGTCACGCTGAACAGTCTTGCAGGTAATATTAACTGTTTGATATAATCTTAATTGTAATTTCAATATCACTTCAATGTTTTTACTTACTTACACTATTTACAATTACACATGCACGTATCTGCTGGACACCGTTTCTTATTTAATCAAATATGGCAACCGAGTATCAAAAATGCTACTGTGGATTTTTGCACCTTACAGAGAAAAAAGTCCACATATTAAATTGATACATTATGTGAAAATCACCTTTTAGTAAATATGATAAGTTGAATAAAACATTAAATAAACTTCAGTTGCTTCCGACGAACTGTTGTATAAGAGATCTAATATGGATTATGGTGACTATAATCGATAAAGCTTGTAAAAGCGTTATCATAACGTTATTTTAATTTCTTTGTTTTATGTCACAATGCAAGCAGTATAACTACTGTAATACTTGCATGAATGAACAAATTATGTCTTGACCAAGAAAAACATTTCATTTTCAAAATTTACATTTGCCACAATCGCCAGTGCAGTCAATGAATTATTAAAAATATGCAATTCATTTCTGTTTATATGGTAGTTAGTTAGATATTGCTTTCAAGATGTGCTATAACATACTGTACCTCTGTCAAGAGTTTATGAAATGAACGATGAGTTTAGAATAAATACATTTTGAATTGACGAAATATGTTATACACAATACTTTTTTTCAAGATCTTTGAATATACATCTATGTACGTACTAAAAACTTTTAGAAGTAAACTCTCTTGAATTTTCGAGAACTAATTTGTTAAAAAAATATATTTTTCCAGAGCCAACATTTGAAAATCTCGCAGAGGCAAAAGTCATTCAAATAGATGAAAATGTGCCTGCAAACACAGAAGTTTTTAATCTAAACATCTCTGACTCAGTCTTTCTCTGAATTTTAGCATTTCTTAGCAGACGTCTGCATTGATATCAGTGCGCGTTATAGGTTTCTTCTGTGTTAACATTAGTAGTTTAAACCAGGATTTATTATATTAACGGATTGTGAAACGGTGCGAAAAAGTTCGAATTCTCTGCCGTAGCGAGATTTTGCGAGATTTCATCATTACAACGATCGACGCCATTTTAAGTAAGCGAATACAGAAAATCATTAAATTGTGTGTGAAGTCATATCGATTTTTTGCTACATACGCCCTTTCAAGTGCTGATCATCTGTAAGAATGTTTGACGGGAAGGTGAAAAATTATAAGAAAATACATTTAATTTTGTTTTGATGTTACAGCAGCAAATTGGGTGCTGTCCTGTGCGAGATAGATATGATTAATAACTTTAGTATTACAAATGTGTTCATGATTTTTACAAGAATTACCCAGTTAAGCTAAATGTCTAACCATTGTTGCTGCTTGTTTTGTTTGTAAAGCTTTATGATTCAATGTGTAACATTTTTGTTTCATCTTCAGGTAAATTCAATATAAAGATAAAATTATCTTTAAATGCACCGTGTCCAGATCTAACAAAGCCTTCAGTGTACAAACGAACGAAAGAACAGTTAGAGTCGATGGTATGATTTTCTTCATTCTACAAATTGAATATGATGAAAGTGCAAACGTTTAGTAAAACAAATATTTTCTGTATTGTTTGAAACTATGAGAGCGTGTATGGTTTTGTTTGATGTGCAAATTAACATATATTCTGCGAAACTATTTCCCATAAATCACGATCCTAAAAAAATCTATATAATCAAAACATTTATACGACAGAAATTTAGGACATTGTTTGAAAGTTGAGAAGAGAACATTTCTCACAGTAAAGGTTGAAAGGCCGCCTCTGTGGTCGGGTGGTTACAATGTAAGTGCCGCTGACTTAAAATCAGTGTAACCTCTAAATGGTTTAGGGTCATGGGTCCGAGCCCTGGTTCCAACCTTGTCAGAATGGTTGCTTTCATGATTTCTAGGTCAAGTACGAAATTGGATCATATGGGGACCAGGTCAAATTATAGAACAGCCTGGTGAAGCTTCATTTGCGTATGTCCGTCCGCCTGCCTATCCGTCCTTACATTTTTTTCGTGTCATGACTGTATCTTTGTCATGCATTGAAGGATTTTAAAATAACTTGGCACAAATTTTGAGCACATCATGACAACGTGTCGAATACACAATCCATGACCCTACCTAAAAGGTCAAGGTCATACTAAGAGTTTAAAGGTAATTGCATACTGTTTACATGGTCACTCTGTCATGCATAGAAGGATTTTAAAATTACATGGCACAATTGTTGAGCACATGGTGAGAACACAGACTGTGAGACACCTCACCTCTACGGTTCGTACCGATTATAGCCTCTGTAGAGGTTGGTGGACCTAATAAGCACAATTACAAACAAACAAAAGACACCTCACCTCTTTCGGGGGCATTCCTCACTTATGAGGAACAGCTCTTGTTTGAAGTTACAGGTATGAAATTTAAACATGTGTACATTTTGCAAGCAGATTTCAAAATAGTCAGCGACTAACTTTGGTCATGACCTTTAGACCTAAGTTCTTGTCTTTTGGAGCAATGGTACGAAGGTGAGCGATAGAATGCCATCATGACCCTCTTGCAATTCAAAAAGGATCTAATTATCTAGCAATATTTACCTCACATAAGAAATTCAAAACTAAAACTAGCAAAAAAATCTTATCAAGGGAATACATGTATCCAAACAAACAATAGATATCACATGTTAATGTGAATACATCTCCAGTGTTTAGTATATGTTATTGTTGTAGGAGTTTTACGCCCATTCCAACCGGGTTTTACTTTAATTTTACCTAACCCTGTGTCCTGGAAACAGTACTAGATTCCTATCCTTTGTAAAAAGCTGTCAATTTTACATTAAGAGACATGGTTCGTAGCAGGGCTCGAACCTATGGCCCACAATCCATGAGAGATTACAATGATTTCAGAAATATGATATACTTTTCTCTGTTTCTTCCTTGTGCTCAGGCCTTAGGTTTGCAAATATGAAGTTAGAATTTTTGAATGAACGCATTGATTAATAGCGTGACATGAAATTCACTTTGGAATGAATGAAGATTTCAGGGCGTACAAATAATCAAGTTATGTATCTGTTAGGTCAGACGTAATATAAATATTTTTGTAGTACAATTTCTGAAAGATCTCCTAGCATACACGGGCCTTATTCTCTATCTTGGATGGTTACAGAATTGAAGGTCATGCTTGTATGAATAAGGTTGATTGCTATAAATTGCCTAGTTTATAGCAGCTGCAAAGTGGTTGATATATTTAAGGGCTAAATCAATTTCATTTGTTTAGTCTTTAAGTTAAAAAATGTTTTATTGTTTTTCAGTTGAATGAAAACCTCAAATCGGCAGAACGTGTGCAAGTCACTGATATTAAGTAAGTGGATCTCCAGGCTTTAGTTCTATTTCTTAAACAAGTGTCTAGCAAATATTGGTGTTAACTACATCAAGGTTTGTAAATTGCTGTTCTATGAGAGATGTTCAAAACGTAACGCTTATCAGTGCCAAATCTTCACAGTTCATTCCTTAAAAAATAAAAATAATAATATAATAAAAATGCCTTTGCGTGCTAGGCAAGGTTTTAGCCTGTTATTCAATTATTCTTGAACGCGTCCCAGTAGGGTCATTTCTGCACACCGAGCTAATAATGTAATATAGTATATGCAAGTATCTTTTGATAGCCAAATATAATAAAAGAAGGAATTCTTCAGATTTTGCGCAAAATGCATATAAAGAGTGCTTATACAAAGGGGTGTGGGATAGCCATTAGCTAAAACTTTAACCTTTTTGAGATCATAAATATTCTTTCACAATGTAAGAACTGTGTAAATTTACATTGTGCGACAAAGGCCGACAACATGTGCAATGATGCGAGCCATATATGTCACCCGAATTAATGTCCAAAAGTAAACCGGGCGTAATGAATGCCAGAAACCATATGACGATGACGTCTTTAAATTGGCGTCATGTTTGTGACGCTTTCTGCTGACGTTTCCCGTGATGTTCGATATCATATTGAAATAAACTCTACAAACGTAGAATTTGCAGAAAAAAATGTTGGTATCGATGTAGTATCACGATAATTTCACTCGTGAACACCAAATGAAGTTATTTTCACTCATGGGTGCGCCACTCGTAAAAATATCAATGTTTGTGCCCATTTGGTGAAATTATAACGTGATATTACACACTTTATCTTCTTTCATAAAAGTAACGTACGTTGTTTACGTTACAGAAAAGGTATTTTTATATCATGACATTAGTTATAATTATGAAAGCCGTACATCACTCCGAGAAACAATAAATACAACGTGTTTCTTTGATTTCTGGTAAATAAAGATATTTTTACTTGTTTATAGATGCGGCTCACTGATCTATGAGACATATGTAACAACAGATAAATCAGATGTAGGAAAGCTTTCCAATGAGATTGAATCTATGAGAAACAACGTTGAAGTATAATGGAAATAACGTAACCGTAAACAGCGTTGAAGTTAACAACACTCCATGTAAGATTCGTGGGAGAGATTTAATTACATCTGTTAAATTTGTTTTGCAGAAGCAACAAATATGAATTATTTGATTTTCTAAAGTACCAGCGCGAGTAGAGTAAGAAAGGTGGCAATCTTTAGATAAGCACAACATTACTTTAATGACTTGTAATGAATGTAGAAAAATGTAACAAATGTGTAATGTAAAAGAGATAAACTTTATTTTCAGTTTTGCATTTCGTTACAATAAGTTGCCAGTTTAATCGTGTAATCGATATCCATTCGAATTAGAACGTACCATGCATGCATGTGACTCATATGTCCATACAGTCGAAGAATATTTTCTTGACCAATCATACATCTTAAAACATTTCTTTTTGTAGTCCACATGTAACGTACATGTAGGGATCGCTTCGTCCGTCCGTCGGTCCGTCACAAAAGGGACGTGATGCCGCCAAAATGTTGTAGGTCGAGGTCATATTTGACAGAGTTATACCTCTTATTGGACATAGATTGTGGCTACAACTTTGTCATTTCTTAAGATTTCTTCATCAAACTTTCAAATTTTATTGCTAAAGACAAAAGGGTCGTGATGCCGCCTAATTTGTAGGTCAATGTCATATTTGACAGAGTTATGCCCCTTTTTGTACTTGACAGTGTGTCAGAGGGTGACAAGTTTTCTACTGAACAGCCATCTAGTTATTTTCTATGTCAATGATATTACCCCTTGCATACATATGACAATTATAGTCATGTATGCTGATGTTACGACAATGTATGCTTTAAACAAAAATGTCTCACGTGTCGAAACAATACTGCAATGTAGTATTGATAATACAGATGTCTGGTGAAAGCATAATCATATTAAAATGGACTGAACAAAAAATCAAGCACAGCTTTAAAATAAAATTGCTGTATTAAAACACATATCGTTCTTTCTCATCGCAGAAATGAAACATATGTTTTACAATGTAAAAAAATTATATACTGTTTACTTTTGATTGTGGATATATTATTTGGAATAAATGTAGTAACAAGAGAGCCATGATGACCCTATTTCAAAAAAGAAGAATTTTAAAGTTTTTCCTACATAAGCATTTGTAAAACTAAGTGACCCACGGGTATGTTCAATTTTGCTCCGGGGTTCATAACTTGAACAAGCTTGGTACATGTCCACTAGACAATGCTACATGCCAAAAACAGACTTTCTTAAAAAAAGAATTATGTTAACGGCCATAGAAGTATTGGAATGATCTAGATATTGTGAAAAATAAATAAACAGTTCATAAATTCAAAAGAAATTTTTAAAAATACCTAGTTAATCTACAGTGTAGTTCATAGCAGCCAAAATATGTAGTATGATAATGTTCATAAATTATATATTTCTTGTGAATTTTGTATATTTTCCATATTTCTGTTTCTTATTTTGTGATTATGTTTGAAGGCCATAGTGTAATTAAGGCCGAATCTATTGACGATTGTTTGAATGCGCGTAATGTGGGAGTTAATTGGTACTACAGGTGAATTAGAATTGTGTGAATTTGTTTGGTCGATGTATACCTTTAGACGTACCAGATTTATTCTGATTCTGAAAAGTGTTTAAGTTATAATGTGTGATAAACAATTAGATTACATTATTAACGGGTTCCTAAATGAGATTTAACACTTAACAACTACGGACCCAAAATTAATATGGATACCAGTATTCGCTTCCAAGTGCATGGAAGATGTGTAGATGTTTTGTATTTTTGTTCCTCTATTTATGAAACTACAGTCAAATGGTTTATATGATTGTGTCAGGATTTTGATATTTCTCTTACAGTAAACAAATCTACTGCACCACACAAGCTTCGATCTGTGGAATATATACATTGATCGAATCATGTGCTAGGGATGAAGAATGTAAATATGAAAATGATCTTGCATCTTGCAAGTGAGTATTTATTTCTAATAATGATATGACATGGTCTATGTTGTGACTGACACTAGAGCCGTTTAATCTCATACAGTAAAGCAGTCCCTTTGGGATTACAAACGAACCAGCATACATAAAAATAACCCCGTTGATGATCGCAAAGAGCCTGCATCGCAACGGCTCATTCACTCCTCCTGATCCGGTATACAACACATTAATCTATTTGGGAACGTGAATGATGCTGAAAACAGCAAACCAGCACATTGCGGAATTATTCTCGTGTATATACCAGTCGGTCCCTTGATATGAGGAACGCATGTTATTCCCACATACAAAACGGCATGTTGCGGAAAAAATGCGACCCCGCATTATTGCAATATGGTGTACTGGGGAACAAATTTCATCCCACTTACATCAGATAGGACCATCACGAATAGCGAACGATATAGCCCGCAATAAAACTGTTCGTTAGGGAACGCAATCTGATAAACCGTAAGACAAAACAGTAGGCGGTCACATAGAAATACACAATATTCATGTATTGAAATATTGAGGAACTGATATGTAGGTCATTGTCATAAAGCGCAATGAGTCGTAAGTGCCAGATAGAGCGCTAGTTGGTACTTCAGAACTCTTTAGCAAAAACTTTTAGTTTATACTTTTGGTTTATAAATTTGTACCGACCATGTCAAAGCTATCTGGATACTAAATTACAAATTTTTAAACGAAACTGTGTCTAAACAATAGTTATCCGTGTTTTATATGTTTTAAAATCCCTTGTGTACTGAAATAATTTTTTCAAACCATTTTAAATTTCAGAAAAATTGTTAGAGGTAAGTAAATAAATTTACCAAATATTCATATTTGAAGGTAGCATTATGATATTTTCATTACTCCCCTATTAGCGAACGTTAATTTATTCTTACGTTACAAACCACAAACTGTTGAAAACCCATGATCACCGAGTGTCTTTTCTTAACATCTGTAACAAACGAAAGCTTACAGGAGACAAATAGAAATGTCTCACATAGATACATGCGATAAGCCTAATGTAACTGCTCGACCATATTACGCACTCATGTTCTATTTAAGTTTTATTAAATTCAATAATGCCTCACTTGTTGTTTTGTTGACAGACAATACCCCATTGATACTAGGAATTGTCCTGGGAGTTGGTTTTCCATTACTTTTGATGGCGATGTTAGCAGCTTTGTACTTCTACTGTTATCGGATGAAAAAAAGGAACAGGTTGGTACTCTGTAGATACAAATGAGCCAAAAAAAAGATAGTTGACATACTAGTCATTTAAACAAGTGCATTTGTAGTTTAAAGACATGCCAATGTGCACAAAACTAGTCTGTATACATACCAAATGGGCAAAACATTCATAAACATACCAATGACCACTCCAGTATACATGGATATTTCCTTAATGTTACTACGTCATAAAAACTTCATTGCCCTTAAAAGTTCCGAATGCTCAAATGGGTGAATCTGTATGTGAACAACCTACTGCTTAATAAGTTAATCAATTAATTAATTCAAGCGGATATTCGATCATTTCTAATTTTGTCTAATTCTTTTATTCTTGTTATTCTCTTCATTTCTTAATTTGATGTTCGTAGAATTGCTACAGGAAATATTTCGACAATTTTCAGACATATCGAACAGAAACAGGGCCTCAGTAAAGGATGGAAAAAAGAAAAAAGCCCTTGGCATGGGCGTTTACATTCAAATGGTATGAAGTTAAACACCAGAAATTACAACAGAAATCAATATTACGATAACGCAAATTTCAACGGAAGCTCTTTTGACAAGCAACCTTACATTGACATTCCTGCTGTTGGATATACAACATACTGAAAGAAAAAAGATATTTAAAGACACTGGCCCACTGAAATGTCTGAAAGAAAACAATCATACGAATGTAAATAATTCGAGACAATTGAAAACTTTGACATCTTGTGGAAAAGTAGTAAAGAATGGATTCCATATTTGAATTCTGGGGATACAAATGACAGGGTGTAATATTCAATATCACACAAACATGCATTTACGAAAAAGTAAAATTTGAAAAGATATACACTGGGCATCGTTTTGACCTAAATGTAAGCGTTTATTCTAGATTATTGTAAAACAAACTTGAGCTAATTTGAATGCAATGTATTGCGATGATGAATGGTCATATTTTTGTTCAGCTGGGTCAAGTGTTATTAGTATCATTTTTTCTTTAATTATTCTCTACATGAAAATAATTCAGTCTGAAAAGTAAACTTTGCGGAGTGATTTTTCGCCCGTACTGAAAAAGGCCTGAAAAGAAACGTCACTTTGAATGGTCAGTATATAAAAGGTCGTATCATTATGCTACCTGTTTTACAAAAGACTACGGCATTTCCAACTGTCTTCACAACGGTCAAATATAGAAATAGACTTGACCGTTTCAGTTGTAATATTTGAAATTGTGCATAGCCTTTCTACAGAAGGATTATAAAAAACTATCGACTGTACACATCGGCATACAACCAGAATGAATAAATTAAATGAATAAATTTTAGTATAATAACTGTATGAAAATATCTATCTACACGTTAAAATGTGGGCGCTTCAATAGAATGCACTACATATACACTATAAATAGAATCAAGACAACACGGAGTTTTCAATTTACATGTTTCGACTTTATGTCTTCGTCAAAAAAAATACAACATACAGTATAAAAAACAAAAAGACGTCACTTCCGTTAAAAAGGACTTTATAAACATTAAAATACGGTACCGTAATGGTATCAATGCTCAGAAATATGTATTCAAATTCCTCACTCTTAATTTGATTGGGTTTTTCATAACATTTCTTAAGTACAATGGCTTCTGTTACATTGTTTGGTATTTATTGTCTATTTTTAATGTCTATGTATATGTTATGTCATAATGCTTTTAGCCTGAATAATTGGCGCAGCGTTGTCTTTATGTATATATTGTCGTTAACCCTATTATATTCATATTAGTAACTTGATTGTGTTACGCCGACCATTTCAAAGAAAGTTTGTAATTATGCGGATGTGATAGTAAATATGAAACAAAACAGAGCTTCAAGAGCTAGCAAACGTGTAACATACGATTTGTAATTAAAACATTTATAAACATCTCTGCCCGTATTAAAAAGTTCATATTCAGAGAATATGGAAATATTGCTATTATGGAATGGTCTTTCTAGTAAAGCCCATGTCAGCAGAGAGTCAGGGCTAGCAAAACTTGAAAGCAAAAACTAAGCATTGTATGAAAGTAATAGTGCAAAAAAACATAAGCGATTTTTTTCAAAGAATTTAACGACAGATATATCATGTCCTCGATACTGGTATCAGTTTTAATAACTCCAAAACAAAAAAAAATAAAAAAAAAAAAGGGGAAAATTATTTTTTAAAAAAAACCCAAAATCAAACCTTGGTACGCAAAAAGTCATGTAACTGACTTTTTTGGGGAAAATCACTTTTTGGCATTTTTAGGTTACAAATATCTATTATCAGTAGTCATTTAAGTTTGGAAGCTGTATTTTGATGAAAAAATACCGTTTTTGCAAAAACAATGAAAGCACGTAACTGCACTTAAAACTTTATTGGCGCAAAAACTGTGGTAAGTGCACTTACTAGAGTTTTTGCGCTGAAGATCTTTGAATTGCAATAAATAGTTTGACGCAAAAAGTATTGTAATTGCACTTACCATACTTTTTGCACCAACAATATAAAAAAAAATTTAATAATATTTTTAAAAGAAACTTTCCAGTTATTTATATTGTGAATTTTTCATTTATTTATTATAATTTTTAAAAAAATAACTATTTTGCTACCTGATGATGTTTGATGACATCATAATGACAACAAAGATATTGTTTAAATGACCTTTACATGACATGTATTGTTATTGACCTTGATGGAAGAAAATCAACAAAGCCGGTAAAGTAAGTAAATCTCAAGTATTTTACAAAATTAAATAGTAAATATACATAAATTAGATATTCCTAAAGGTAGAAGTGGTAATAGTAGTAGTAATAATAATAATAATAATAATAATAATAATAATAATAATAATAATAATAACAATAATAATAATAATGATAATAATAATTAATCTAATAATAATAAATCTTATAATAATAGGTCTAATGATAATTATTATTATTATTATAAGTTAAAAATACAAGTTGATTGAAAGCGAAGGCAAATTATGACAACAGTTCTAAATGGTGCCTTAAATGTTTGTTTTCATATGCTATAAGCATCCTATCATCAAGGCAATGCTATTTTTAAAGGCAACGGACGTCAGTGCATGGCTAACTCGATCAGTTGTATTTATCAAAACACATAATATTATTTGAAGCCTTCATTGTGGACATCGTCAGAACTAAACAACATTTTGAAAAATGGTGACGGTGTTTATCAGTCTGTAATACAGAAAACTCCTAGCCTAACCTACTTGATGGTAACGGACCTGCCAGATGTTATTTTTAACAGGCCCCTCACTATCAATAAAACTCTAGGTGGAAATCTCAAAAGCAAGGTGACTGAACATCCATTTTTTTACTTGAAAACAGCAGTTCAGGAGATTTGTGAAGCAGATGTGACAGGTCTTATTCTGACTATTGGATCTAGTTCTCCATCATATTCATGTTCTATTGTGTTTGATGATGAACAATACTACTTCTTTGATCCACACAATAGAAATGTTTGTGGCATGGTCTGTGGTTTTGGTAAAGCAACACTTACAGTACACAAAAATCTGAATGCTTTGTGCCTTTTTGTGGAACACCTTTGTGCTTCAATATCTAAATCTGTTGATGTTGCCTTTTGAACTTTGTGGAGTCAAATTTTATGAAGAAATTCCACTTCAAGATTGTGTAAACTGGGACTCAGAGTTTGACAATTCATCTGACTCGGGGTCTGAATTTTCAGGTTTTGATCCTGTTGATGACAGTGAATTGTTCTCTCTCAAAGAAAAGATAGAGGGCCTTGATAATGTTTCACTTTCTGGTATCACTGAAACTGATAACGACAAAAGCATATCAGATTTTACTGATTTCAATGACAGCATGTCAAATTTGATAGATGAAACCTTGGAAGCTCAAAATCTAACAGATGCTTGTGTTGATATCATGAACAGTTCATTTACTATAATTGTTGAAGATCAAGATGTATTATGTCCTGATATCTCTTATACTGACCTAACCATAGATCCAGATGTAGTATGACCTGATATCCCTAGTCGTGACCTAGACATAGATTCAGTTTTATCATGTCCTGATGCCGCTAGTCATGACCCAAACGTTGACCAAGTAGATCCATCTGTTCAGAACAATATTTATTTGTAAAACAGGCAGTCACGTAAACGTGTCAGAAATGAGACAGAGTGGAAACGAAATATATTGAAACATAAAAAAGTACAGGTCAAAGTTACATAACAAATAGTGGGAAAACTAAAAGAGCTAAGCTAATTAAGGCTGGCTGTGGCATCTCATGTAGGAGAAAGTGTCATTCAAATATCAATCATGACAGAGAAAATATCTTTCATAATTTTTGGTCAACTGCTTGCTATCAGAAACAAAAAGAATTTATTGCTCATACTATTGAAGAAATCCCTCGCAAGAAAATCATGAACAAAACTGGTAGTAGACGAAAACAATCTAGACAATATTTTTTTCAAATACACAGTGAGAAAATTCAAGTCTGCAAAACATTTTATCTTGACACTCTTGATATAACTGAAGCTGTTGCAAACACAGCCTTGAACAAAAAGAGAGCATATGGTGGTATGACTTCCAAAGATCTTCGTGGAAAACATACAAATAGAGCAAATAAAGTCCCTGACTAATTTGTGACTGACATAAAAAACCACATTGAAAGTTATCCCCGATTGTAATCGCATTACTGCAGAAAACAAACCAAAAAAGAATACCTTGAAGCAGATCTTAATCTTTCAAAAATGTATGACCATTATAAACAGCACTGTAGTGAAAATAACTTGATTCCACAGTCAATTTATACCTACAGACATATTTTTGATACTCAGTATAATATTGCTTTTCAAAAACCACTCAAAGATAAGAGTGATGTGTGCTTTGCAAACAGGAACATGCATGAAAATAAAGAAAATTACCTTAATAGCGTAGATTTTGAGCGACATATCAAAAATAAAAATCTTGCTCGGGAACAAAAAGAGGCTGATAAAGCTCTTGCAGAGGCTGATACGTCTCATGTCACTGCCTGTTTTGATCTGCAACAAATATTCACCCTTCCAAAGTCATTTCAAGGACAGCTTTATTATTCAAGAAAATTGAATAACTACAATTTAACTGTTTATAGCCTTGGTGACCACGAGGCTTGTTGCTACATATGGAATGAAACCATTGCAAACAGGGAGTCTAATGAAATTTCATCTTGTGTATTTTGACTTCTATAAAAACATGGCCGACAAAGGTATGGAATCTGTAACAACATACTCTGATAATTGCTCTGGACAAAACAGAAATCGTTACTTTGTTGTGATGATGTGGTACACTCTTAAACTTTTGCATCTGAAACCGGTCACACACAAATGTTTAGAACGTGGTCACACCCAAAACGAAAACGATTCAGTTCACTCCTGTATAGAGCGTGCATGTAAAAACATATCCATTTACACAACCCCCCAGTTTGCAACAGTTGTACATATGGCGCGTAGAAAAAAACTGTATCATGTCACAGAAATGACTTTGGATCATTTTTTCGACTTTAAGCTGATGGAATCAAATGTCAAATACCTTGATTTTGACACCAATGGACTTAAAGTTAACTGGAGGGAAATCAGACAAATTGAATTCAATACTGAAGACCCAGACTGCATGATGATTAAATATGACTTTGATGGACCAATACACAGAGTTATGTTACGACCAAACTTAAGAAAAAGGTCGAAACTGCCAAAATTTCATCCCCTCTTTGAATATGCAAACCAACCAAAGTTGTCAAGAGACAAATATAATGATTTGGTTGGTCTATGTAGAAATGTAATAAATATTATGAGAACTTGCCTCACATGTAAGAGGTATTTTGCAGTCATTGGGCATGTTGTTATTGCTATGTCCAGAAAGCTAGAGAGTCACGCAGTTCTTGTTGTTTCTACCATTCTGATCATGATCATGATCTACAAAATGTAGTATACATTTGCTTTGGCACAAATTTTTAATAAATCATTTTATGAATAAATTTTGCAAACACCTGATGTTGCAAAATAGAGACAGTCATTTTAATTCTATTTGGCATCTTAATATAAAGCTGTTACTCCAGTTTATAGTTTGTGTGTTACTGTTTGAAATAAATTTTAAAAAGAAATTGGAATGGTTTTGTTCAGTTTATATTTTTCAATCTTCTAAATCCACAATGAACACAAATTTAAACTGCAATTTGGTATCATTACCTTGGTTGGTTTCTATAATTAAAAAGTCAGTGCAAAAACTCTGGTAAGTGCACTTACATGACTTTTTGCGTGTAATAAAGTTAGCGCAAAGATTCATGTAAGTGAAAAAGAATATGTAATAAATCTTTTAAATAAAATGAATAGATATAATCTTTTAGAGCAGTTAAATAAACATGGTAAGCACTAACTTAACACTTCAGTATGGTATGAAAAGATTTACTAGATATAAGTATATCACTTTTTTGTGTCTCCTGTAAAATTATAAAAAAGTCAGTTACAGTACTTTTTGCGCCAAGGTGACGATATGTTTTTCTTTATAATTGCATTTATGTACCACTTTACGTTCAGTATTTATGTTTGGAGATTATGATCTGTTTTGTTTGGCGCATTACTGTTTGTGAGTGCAAGCTTTCATATATTTTATTGATTTATTCATTTTTTTTTTCAAGTTTGTCAAAGATTTCAGTCATATGTACTCGTGAGCTTCAGCTTTTTTGTCACATATGTAAATTTTCATTATCAAAAAATGTCTTATTGTGTTATTGTCAACTATCGATGTCTGTAAATATAAAATAATAGCTTTATTTCTAATTTCAATATTCTATTGTATAAAATATACAACATTGTAATTACAGTTACTTTTATAAATGAACCATGCCAGTACTCAAGTAGCCACAATGTGTTATCAATACTGACCGCCATCATACCTTAGTGTTTTACCATTATACCTTATCAAGGACACTGCACATTGGTTTTCATCTTCAGCTCTTGTGCATACTGTGCACACCATGTCGCGACAAAGCGGAGCATCCTGGTGGATGGGGGCGGGTTGATGTGCGGGCGGGGTTGGGGCAGCCCTTTCTACCAGATTCAATTGCATCGAGTGACTGCAATGTAATCGACAGTGCATATACCATATTGATTTTCTAACCATTTGAAAATGAAACAAAATCCAACACCAAGCATACATTTCGTTGCTATATCTAAAATACGTACCAGGTAGGTTTTCTGGCGGAACGAATGTACTTTCAATCGTGTGTTCATCTTTAAATTAAAAAGCAACCTGTGTATAAAGAGGGTACAGTGTATTTTTCATCAATGGTAGAAACATCCGCTATAATGACCATCTGTAAATAAAGTCCGATTTACTGTAAGTATTCAGAATGATTTTCATGGTTTCTAACTACCGAAATAACATTTGTTAAACTTTAAACTGTAAGATAATCTTTTCAGAAAACTTCAAATAATCTAGATAATGTTTGACTTTATCATGATCGCTATTTCGCCATCTCGTGGTAGAAGTACGCCACCACGCTATTACACAAATCGGGTGCCTTCATGATTTTTTTAATTAATTAATATTCAACCCTTTTGGAAATTTATTTAAAGGTTAGATGAAAAATATTCCAAAATGTCCGATCAATGCAAATGTCGGCTGCTAATTTTTGAATGGATAATTCGCAAGTCGTTACTTCCGGATGCTATGATTGACTTACAGTAACACTATTTCACTAACTATAAGGTGCCCGTTACGTCTAATTATTCATACATGTAAGTAGCACTCTCTTAAATTATAATAATTTTAATGGGAAACTATTTTTTGAAATACCGCAGAAACAATTATAATTATGAAACACAGTGTGTCTAAAATAATTGTTACATGTCATATCGTTTACATACTTTTGCGAATTAGTACAAATTTTGTATGACCTTATTTTCTCACTGTGTCACATTTTGTCATAGATGTGAAGGAAAGGATGTCAATGAAAGTAAAAAATGGAAAACTGATTCATCATATGGTAATTTATGTATCAAATACAGATCTAATTATGCATGTTCAGGTAAAGCATACAATATAGAATCCGGAACGGCTAACTTGTGTAATAATATTTCAAAAGGATGCGGATTTGATGGTACAAACATCTGCATCATCTTTAATTTAAAAACAATTTTTTAATGATTATTTTAAAATTTATTACAGTTGAATCTCGGTTTCTCAAACTCGCTTACCTCGAATTTCCGTTTAAGTCGAAGACATTCTTAAGTCCCGTCAAAGTTCCTTCTTTATTTATGTTCTTTAACTTGTTAAGTCGAAGTGCGGCGGGTCAAAGCAAAGGTGAGACGTTGGCATGCCAATTCATACGTTTCGTAATGATTGCTGTTTGTTTTCATGGATTTACGTAAATTGCCGGTGACTTCGTCTAATTAATGATGAAAAATGCGGAAATTACTTTAAAGGCTTAATTATTTGAGAAGTTAAATGAAAGTAGTGATTGGGCTTTATCAAAGAAGATGATTTCTGAACGAATGTATCAGTCTGTAAAAATTTTGTTTTTGTTGATGCTGTTAGGTTTCGAATAATCGAATGTTCTGACTTCCGGTTCAAGAAACGCTACTTTCACTTTTCGCCCGATGCGTACTTTCGTTTTCACTCGGGCCGATTCAAGTATGTAGATGTGCTTGATATTTAGTATTGAATGATTATTGGGTATAATTATGCAAAATTAAATGTTATTAAAATTGAATTTGTGCTCCAATGTTTTAGGGAAAATTTGCATCAATAAAATAAATACAAATAATTGTCTGTCTTGAAAACAGGGAATTTTGAGCACTATTCGTCCATATAGTCCATATACAAAAATATCCAACTAAAAGCCTCTCCTCTTACCTCGATCTTCGTTGACCTCGAATTAAAAGGCCTGGTCCTTTGAAATTCGGGATAACGAGAGTCAACTGTATTTTGATAACTGCACCATTTACGAGCAGAATAACATTATTTCTTTACGTTCTTATTCATGCACAAAGCATCCGAAAAACAAGAGACTTTTATTGTAAACCGAGTTAGCACATTTCCTGCAGTCTCTGATCTTCGTTTCTGATAACAAGTTATCTTTTAAAAGCATCGTAAATCATTGTACTACAATAAAACTTCACTTGTCATAGTTAAAGCGTTTGAAAGGAAACAGGAAAGTTGTAGTTCATATCCTAAAAAACTGTACATATGCTTTAAATACGTATTATACTTAATGGCTACTTTATTGACTTGAGGAAACTTTGCAAGCTGATGAATATTCAAAATTTCACTACATTGCACCATCTGTTTTAGAATAGAATAAAACTGTATCAATTTGAAAGTATTACGGAAAAATTATAGTTCTTGGCAATGTTAAAGCTTGTTTATTAATACCATATGCTTAGCTAACATCTCAGTACCAGTACTTCAATAACATGAATACATTAGCTTGATACATTGTATTTAGCTTGACTTTCAAACGAAAGAAAAGGGGAGCTATCCTACTCTTCTCGGCGTCAACGTCCGCGTTGGTGTCACATCATGGTTTAGTTTTTCGTACCCCCCCTTCCACTATATTTTACAACCATTACTAATAGAGATATTGCTTTGAAACTTAACATACGTGTTAACCTGAAACAAACAAGAGTACATAACCTTGTCAAGGTTTTTGTCAGAATTATGGCCCTTTTTCGACTGAGAAAGTGCATTGAACTTAGGTAAGTTTCTCGTACCATCCCACTTTATTTCAAAACCATTACAGATATTGCTTTGAAACTAACCATACTTATTAACCATCATACTGCCATCCACAGACAAGAGTACATAACACTGCAGATGTTTTTGTAAGAATTATGCCCCTTTTTTACTTAGAAAATACATTGAATAGGGGTAAAATCCTCTTATTGACTTAACCCTTTGAAATATTGCTTTGAAAAGTGGAATACATGTTTGCATGATAATCCCCATCTGTAGTCAACTCTGTCAAGGATTTCTTAAAAATCAAGGCCCTTTATCGACTTAGAATCTGGGTTAAGTGTTTCGTACCAGTCCACTTTCTGACTGAACTGTTTGAGATATAACCTTGAAAGTTAGAATACTTGTTTACCATCATGATCCCCAAGCATAGACAGGAGAAGGTAACTCTGTTAAAGATTTTATTTGAATTATGGCCCTTTTCTACTTAGGAACTCAGTTAAAATTTTCATTCTTGTCCACTTGTTGACTTATCCATTTGGATTTTACTTCGAAAGTTGGAATACTTATGTACCATCATGACAAAATATCTGTAAGCAAGAGAAGATACCTCTGTGAAAACGTTTCTTGATTTGTAATTACTAAAAATGTCATTGTTATTGTGGATGATATATCTATAACTATATGTGATGCCATTATATGCTGATGAACACGTGTTAAATGTAAGAAAGCCGTCACATCTTCTATTAGCATTGTATCGGTGCACACTTGTTGTATTTTGTATGTCTATTTTGTATCTTCATGTCATGGGCCGGAGGCCTATAGCATTCTTGTAAATAAAGTTGAAAAGTTGAAGAGAACATGATCTATCTGAAAAGAGAACATTTTCAAATTTTATTATTGTCTAGATATAACTTTTTTTTGGTTTACAAAAATAATTTGGAAAAGTCTTCATCGGCCGATCATAAACAATATAAAAATACACTAAAAATCAAACAAGTACATGTATTGGTTTTTCTTCAGTAAAAAAGATTGAGGTCGCTTTCAGACAAGTTTGTTACGTCACACGATACTACGTCACACGATATTTTAGGGCCTGTCAATCAACGTGCCATGATACAAATCAGATAGAGCAACTGTTGGCTCGAATAATTACGTCATTTCTACGCTTCCTCGAAATAACATAATCATTTTCGCCAACAGTACTCTATCTAAACATAATTTCATCAAGTGGACACTGTAACCAGTGGGGCAGCCACGAGTGAAAATAATTGTTCAAGACTTGGGCAGCCACGACCTTTGGTGTTTACGGAAGAAATTAACGTGATTAATCGATACCAACAAATTTTCTGTTTATTCTTTTGTTTAAAACTATACTATTATTGAGTTTGTTTCAATTAAATGTAGAACGTCGCGGAAAACGTCATCAGAAAGTAAAGCGCATTTTAACGACGTCATCGTCGTATGGTTTTCGCGAGATTTTGATAATGCGCGCGTAAAGCGCGGGAAAGGTTTACTTTGTACTTAATTTTAAGCCTGGGTAATTTCCAATCGATATGAGGTTTAAACAGATAATAATCTAATAGTTAATTAATTGTTTAAACATTTATTTTACTATATCCAAATATTCATCTCGTTTAAATATATTGATTATTCAATGTGTTTTTCTTTCGCCTGCTTTGTGTACATTTGATGAATGAAAGTCACGTGGCCAAATACAAATTTTGTTAGGTCAAACCAAACAATCATGAGTCAAATTCCTTTGAGTCCTTGGCATAAAAATATCAAAATTAATAAACGTTTTGTCCATATGTAGGCTAAACCCCAACAGGAAACGGGAGAGGCAACATTACAGGCAGTACTCTGCAGATGCTTGAAATGCTGTAAACCAGCAATGTACAGAAACAAAATTGCAAGTCAAAATGATTGCCAAGATAGCGTATTCATTGGGCACATCTTATTTACTGCATACCTGTACGGTTTGCCAGGTGAGGTGAAAAGTTTTTTGTCCTAACTGCCAATTTGAGGGATAAAAAGGCTCGAAACTTTTAAAAATGCTGTTTATCTATATCCTAGTTTCCAAGGTTCTTGTTAAATTTTAATTACAGGACATATAACCTAATATGAATAGTTTTGGCCTAATTTGCAACACGCGCCTTGTGACGAAATATGGACCTATATACTTCAAGTTTTATGATGTTTTTGAAAGTGTTTAGTTTGAATTCATCAAAATTGCAGAGAAAAGAATTTATTTTTCAAGTTAATGACTTATTTTTATTTTACTGCACTTGTTTTTTTAAAGTTTAATGCTTAGGGGGACGAAAAGTTGTCTCTCGAGGATTATAAGTTTCTTTCATGAGCACGAGGTTCAGATCGAAATATCCGTCACTGTGGGTAACTGTTTTGGCGGGAACGAGGCTCTGCCGAATTCCCGCGAAACAGTTACGCGAAGTGACGGATATTTCCGTCTGAACCAAGTATCTCATGGCAGAAACTTTTTCTTGCATACCGTCTTGCACTTTAAAATAGATATTTAGATACAAACTTATCGAAATGATGCATTTTAATATAAAAACTGACGTTATTCATATGCTGTGTTTGGGAAAGTGACGCACATTGTTTATAACGTTACGTCATAAGTAATTCACGTAAGTCGTCTTACACGGGGGGTTGTAAGATGAGATTTTCCAGCACTGGTAAATACTGCAGATATCCCCATCTGGTATGCAAGAAATATTAATACGTTTTAACATTGCTACGAACTATGAGATAAAACATATTTTCATAATACTTCAAAAATGATAATTTATATTCTTTTCTAAAAAGAAAGGGAATGAAATTTTGAATATACATTAGCTTGCAAAGTTTCCTTCATGGTAAGTCAATATATGCGCTAAAAATTTCTACCGTACATGTAAAATTCAGAGCCCTGAAATATACGAAGTATACCATTTATCTAAGGGTGTAATTATGTATGCTTGTTTTTCTCATTAGCTGAATACATTGATAAACAGTAACTGATAACAAAAATTCTGATATAATCACACATTTAAAAAATACAAAATTAAATACATACTGGTTCCAAATTCAATTTGTTACATTTTTCCTTGTTCTTTCTTCAATTGATAAATTATCCATCACCAGGACATGAGATTAGGGAAACCACATCAACAGTAAAAGCATAATTTATTGCTATCAATTTCATAGGGTCATTCATTAATTGGCCCTACGCTGTGATGCTCTGAGACTTACCACAGAGCGATTTTCAGCAGAAAGTACCCTTGTATAACATAGTGAAAACAGCATTCATGTAACCATTATGCTTACATTGTACATTAGTCATACCTTGTAACTTGCTGTTGTTTCTACTGTTTTGTCAAAATACTTTTCTAAATTACTTGCTTGTAAAAAGCCATGATTATGAACAAACTTAAAATTTGGTATACTTTTTGACGTTAATCAGGATGGGAGAATTGGATAATTTCATAAGTGAATAGTGAGTGTGTCAGATATAATACATCATGATGCTTCAATAAACCACCAAAACAAATATGAATTGATCACTAATGACTAACAAATTCAAGACAAAACATAAAATTATTTTAAAAGATATCGGCCATACAACAACTTGGTCAAGAGATATGCTTGAATCAAGCGGAATGCGTTCAGAGCACGTAACCGCTTAATGAGCGATATAGAATAAACAATATAAGCATAACAAATGAAACTGTCTGTCCGTCCGTATGAAAGTTCGTGACAGAAGTTTCAATTTACTTCACAAAGTTATTACCAACATAATCACTATGTATAGGAGGCTACCTCCAAGGCCAATGTCACATGCAGGGCTCAAACTCGTTTACATGGGGTTATAAAGGCAATGATGTGTCCGTACAGTATCGTTTACATGATGAACCTATGTTCGAATAACTTCACACATTTGCTATTCATAACAAAAGAACGCTTCCTCCAGGGTCAATGGCACACTTATCACTCAAAATCTTTTTTTATGCCAATGATCTCTTAGATCTTGAATCCAGCTACAGTACAACTGCTTCGCTGACTACCATTTGACATTGCTCACTCTCAGTATTTTGTTACCTCTTCATTTACCTATCATGATAGTTTTTTGGATTTCTTTTATAAAGTACTAGTAATTAAAATGTCACAAAGCAAAAAGTGAGTGAATTTATTACGGTAAAATAAAACAGCAGTGCCGAGTTACAAATTTCAGGCTCCTTAATATTGTGATGTGGTGCGAGTATATTAAGTATATTAATGCTCGATTGCGCGACAGGTTCTCTTAACTTATAGTATATATATTGCGCTCAAGATACCATACTTGGTCGAACCAATCACTTTACCAACATTGCGGGGACATGAAATTTTTGTGGGGACATTTCCATGTCCTCACTATTACGGTTGCTTATTTTACGTATTTGCGTGTCAAATGAATTTTATCAAATTTAAATGTTGTCCCCACAGTGAAGTGAGAGTCTTGATTCCTCTCATATTGATTGTTTTTGGCAAACAAACGGATATGAGGATATGACGTCACAGTTGCAATCTCCATTAGACAGGAGCTTTATGTAAAATGTCCCCACTTTAAGAGAGATTTCGATCTCCGTAACCTAAATGCTTGAAGTCCCCACAAAACTTACGTCTAAAACCCGTGACTGAGATATCCGGTATACCAGAAACCAGGAACGTATTAAATGTGAAAAGTATGAAGGCAACAGTATCTTGTTTCTTTTTGTCGGATCTAACGTCACAGCAACACAATCATAGGTAATACGACAATTAACCAGCTATCCATGGTGGAAGAAGAACCCAGGTGCCACTCCGGGCATTATTTCCTCAGGGGCGAGCTCCTGTGTAGAAACGTTGACCTTCCGTAAACCAGCTGGATGGCTTCCTCACATGAAGACCCACATCGGTGAGGGTCAAGTGATTTGAACTCAGTGGCCTTAATCACACGGCCACGGAAGCCCCGAATATAACATTAACCTTTTTTTAAAGTGGAATTATGTCCATTTTTATTGCAAAGAATTACCACAAAAATTACATGATAAAATTGAACGACTAAAATTATCATAAAACCGGCTAAATTTCAATTTTATATGTAATAGTTTTAAAATAATGACCTTCTGAAATTTTGTTTTTCTTATAATGACTGTCCCAGTCAAAATAAGGAAATCTAAAAATAGAATAGAACAGAAGGTGAATTATAATAGTAATTCTAAACTTTTACTTCGTTTCTGCTTGATTTCTATGTTAGTTTTGTGTTTAAATCTTCAACACTGGCAACTATTTTAGCCTGATACAAAATTGTTAGAGATTTTTTAGATTTTTACACGTTTTCGTGATTTGAGGATGTGCCGTAAAACCAAAAAGTCTTGAAGTTAGTTTTCCATTTTCATACATAATCTTCTACTTTTTAACAGCTGAGCATTGATTTCACGTAGTTCAATAGAGACTTATTGCGATTTAAACGCGTTTACTGTCAATCGTGTTTTCGTCTCAGATGGACCAAATGCCACTTTAACTTACATATGAGCGGATAACATGTGTTAAAACATTGGTACTATCGCACAATTTTTGACAAAAGTGTAACAATTATATATACAGATTTTTGTTGTTGTTTTTTTTAATGTCAAACTTTCTTTTTTTATTCAGTTAATTCTGTATTTATCTTAAAAAAATAAAAAATTTAGGCCCCCGTGATTGGAGTAACTCCGTTTATTTGCCCCGTCATAGGCGTGTTAGGGGTCTGGGCGCATCCCCTATCAGTCTTACAGTAAAACAATAAAACAATACATCTATTTATGTTATATACATATGAGCAACCTGTGTGTGTACGGTAATTTCTAATTAAGATAATTTATTTCTATATGCATCTTTAGTTATTAATTTTGCCATTTATCGGATCATTTAAAAAAAACAAAAATTTAAACATACGATTAATTAAATAGATAGCTTTATCAAATCTTCAACAGTTTAACAGTTAAACAGTTAAAATAAACCTTTTTTTGCAATAAACACTTCGCTTGCTTACCAAATGAATCGCGTAAAAACGTTGCCTTAAACGAAACGAAATATTAAGGCACGTGGACGAGTGGACAATATGTTTATCATGATTAAATTGAAGATAATAAAGTTTCAAATGCGATGTTAGGAAAGTGAAGTGATGCTTGACTGTATTTGAATTGCATCTTTAAGTTTTGTTTTAACAAATATATAAATTGCTTTACGTTTTGTTCGTTTCCGGAGAATTTACATTTATTGCGAAACTTCCATATACAGTTCGACCCCGATTTTTAACAACCCATTATTCGTATACCTGGTGTTATTCGAAAAGAATCTGTGGCCCTGAAATGCTCTCTATATGAATGTATATAAAACTAATCGGATTTTCATTATTCGAAGGATTTTTTCAGTCCAATGAATTATGTTTGTAAAAAATTGCACACCTATTATTCGAAATGCATTTCAATCAAATGAATAAATGCAGACACGTTCAACTTGTGAAAAACTACACGCGTTGTACTCGTAATATTAGCTCAGTTGTGATAACTGCACCAACGCCGATGGCTTGTTTGTTTGATTTCAAAGTAAAAAACACTGTGAAATGTGGTTAAAAATGATCACTTTGTTTTTCAAACATTATCACGGTGAAAACAAACAATAAATTAATCATTTGCAGTAAAGACTCTGTCTAACAACTTCCGTGAGAAAGATAATTTAAGTGACTTTTTAAAATAATTGTGTTCAATGTCAGACAAAATTGTAAAATAATTGTGATCTTCGTAAAAAGTGCTCTAAAAGGCAGTGATAACTTCCTTCTTCAAACAATAAATTGTAACGACTATTGTACCTGTATCAAATGACAAAGATACAGCAATGAAGAAGTACATGTTTTTGTCATATGATATTGTTTACTTCCTGCTGAAGATTTTGAAATGATAAAAAAAGGAATGTGTATGTGTAATTATGAATTATTTTAGGAGAAGTGGTTGGGTTTTTTAGGTTTTGGGGAATAGTGAGAAATACAGTAAATTCCCATTGCCAGAGACACCCTCCCATATGTTTTAGCACCAACACACAAGACTTCAGTGTAAATACCATTATTCATGTTACTGTAGAAGCAGGGGATTAAACCTTTGATCCCTGGATTACATGTCCTGTATGTTACCATTGGACAACTAATTTTGCTCTCTGAAATGTTACTATTATATCAGTAGCTATACTGATAGTAAGTTATGGAAATAAGAAAGAAGTCTATTGGTGGTCCTGTCTCGTGCATTTGTCACTTATGCAAATAATAAGGTCTATCTAGCTCCACTGGACTCAATAGCAGCTTTCATTCCATTTAGTTGAGTGGCCACAACGCTCGCAGTTCACTAAGTTGCAATTAAAGCTCTTTCTTTTCAAACCCCATCACCAACAAATTGGCTGTTATCTTCACTCTTAAGTGTTTGGCATTCACTGGGATATACTGATCATACTTCATAAAGTGCCAGAAGATGTGTTTAAATTGGACATATAGTCATTTTTAGATCACAAGTATGATCGATAAGAAGAATGAATTAATTTGTTGCCAATTTCAAGTTTTTATTTTTTTTCATTGATTTGGCATAATTAATGTACAGAAAAAAATGCCTGGCTTTTTTAAAGGTATAAACTAAAATGCTTTGCTAAAAAAGTTAACTTCAGGTTTTTCAAGCATATTTTTGATAAAAAAATAATTCTTCCAAGAAAAGATATAATGACAAAGACATTCTTTTCTAAAGCATACACATTTTCTTCACTCTATGTTCTGCAATTATACAGTAGCCGATTATGGACCATTGGTCAAACTTGTGAATTGCCCCTTGCTGCGAATACACAGGTCTGTCTGTCACCAGTGACCATATAGTTCGCATTCCTGTAAAGCTACAGAGATCTGTGTATTCACAGTTGTCATTAATTGGCCCTACTGCAAATACATGTACACAGGTCTGTCTAGCTTAACATTTTAGAGTGAATTGGCATTTTAGTCAAGGCAAATGATATACTACATTCTGTATTTTGAAATCAGCTATTTTAATGTATATTTTTACTGAGCACCCCTATAAACTTTCAGAGGTACAGTCCAAATGGAAAGATGGACAAGACCATTTTAGAAATTTAGCAGTCTAAGGGTTGTACAATAGTTTATAAATACAGATAAATTATAAATTTGAAGTAATTCCCTTAAACTGGGAATTTTACTTTATAATGATAATGAAAAGAAAATAAACGATCTGTTATCAAAGATATAAAAGTAGAAAGTTGATGGATAATCTAAAATTTAGCCTTAATCTTCCATAGTACTTGACCGTTTACTCCATGGTTACGCGTTTTATCACACGTGCGACCAGTGTAGATCCAGATCAGCATGCACATGCAGTCTGATCTGGATCTGCACTGTTCGCTTCTCAGTCATAATTTTTTTAATGAATCTGAAAGCGAACATTGTAGATCCTGACCAAACTGCATGGATGTGCAGGCTGATCTGGAACTACACTGGTCGCACATGTGATTAAACGCGTATCCATGGAATTATGGATCAAATCTTTTTTTTTACCTTTATCCAAGTGTACACTATTGCTTTTAATTTCATAATTTACAAAAATATTTTATTTTATTTACGTCTCATCCATATACATCATTTACACATATAAATTCATCAATATAAAAGTAGTACATGGCCGTTCTTTATAGAACTACAAGAGACTATATAAATTACAATACATATTGCACAATACTACACATTTCACATTTAAAAGACATACAGACAGCGTTAATCGTACCATGAGTTTAAACATGGTTAAAAACTGCTATAAAATGTAACCAATTTAAGACTATGAAAGGGAAAATATTAGACTACCGCCACATTACAATTATGCTTAAAACGCTTTTTGCCTCAGATCAGATCTGAAACAACCTGATTAACACTATCTGTATGCTCAAATGTAAAATACCAAGTGTTAACATAAGATAAATAAGTTAAGTTATGTACATATTATTTAAGACTAGTATCTGATTAAGAATAGTATTACATATTTACATATCACTCATCCAAATCTAAATACATGTATCACACTTTAGTTTATGTATATGAGCTCTGCTGCATGAAAACCCCTCCCACAGCATGGCTCATACACAATTAAACTGTATCTGAATTTGTATACAGTAAATTTCTTCTTTTCTTTAAAATCATAAAACAGGATTTTGCAGAAACATGAACCATTCTAGGGTCGGAGAGTATAAAATTCAATTTTTCAGTATCTGTAAATGTGCTGAAATTGTTATCACATGATAGGGCCGTACTCAACAAATCTTTTCTAATAGACAAATACTGTTGACAGTGTAAAAGAACATGTATTTCATCCTCTACAATACTAGTGTTTGAACAAAATGGGCAAACTCTATCAGCCACATCTAACCTTTCATATCTGTCTGTCTCAAGACAGATTGGAGCCACACCACAACGAAATTTTGCCAGGGCTGATCTGTGACTCAACGGCATTATAGATGATACATATTTTTCCGTTTCAAACCCTGTTTTAAATAACTTACACGTTCTTAGTTTATTACCTCCTATGCTATTTGTACCATTGATGGCATTAATTTTATCAAACCAATTTCTTGTGTAATTATTCATACTACTTGTTTTCAGTGTGTTCATACATATACTTTTGGTATGCCATTATTCACATTTACAAACTGCTGACATCCATTTTCCTTTAACAGTAATTTTACCCTATACTGCCAATTCTTACAATTTCTATCTCCCTTTCTCATACAATAATTAAAACATTTATAATTCACTCTGTTTGTATTCATATGTGAAAATCGAACCCACGTATTGGCTACATTGCTGAGTTGCTTAACAAAGGTAGGACTCCATCCCATGTCTCCAGCCATTGCAGCTGTCGGAGTGTAACGGCCAGTTCCTAGGAAGCACCGCATTGCCCTATTCTGGAGGGCTTCAATACATGAAAATTGTCTTGTTCCCCATACCGATGCCCCATAACTGACAACAGGCCAGACCACTGTTTCATACAATTTAGTGAAGACATGGAATGACATCCCTCCTACATATCTATACTTTGCAATCAAAAGACCAAGAGCTCTGTCTGCAGATTGTGACACATACTTAGCTGTGGTATTAAAATCCAGAGCCAAACCTAGATATACATACTTATCAGCTAGGGTCAAACTACGATTACCACACTTAAAATCAAACTCCGTTTTCTTGACAGATGGGTTTCTAAAATGAACAATATTACTTTTTGACACATTTATCTTCATACAATTAGTTTCACACCACTCTGCTAACAGATTGAGCATTTGTTGTAATTCGTATTCATTATTAGCAACTAGAACAATGTCGTCTGCGTATAACAAAATGGACAACTTAAAATTTTCATCAATATCAATACCAAGGTCTAATGCCTTCATCTGCACGGCTAAGTCATTTATAAAACAGTTGAACAATACGGGTGATAAAATACAACCCTGACGCAATCCAATTTTAACATCAAACCATTCTGAACAATAACCATTTAACTTTACGCAAGATTGAATTGTATTGTAGAGACTTTTAATGGCTAGAAACATTTTTCCATTAACCCCCATTTCATTAATTATATGCCAGAGAATCTCTCTATGGACAGAGTCATATGCCTTATGGAAATCTATAAAAGCTGTGGAAGTGGACATAGGGGCTCGTTTTGGGGAGGCTGCGTTTTTGGTACGTGGCATTCCCTGTTTGATATTATTTTTGTTTTTATACGCCTTTTTTGTCTTGTTTCAACGATTGATGTAAGAGACGACATATGATCGATAGTACCCCTGTTACGCCGAAAGCCATTTTGTTCGTCTACTAATTTATTCCTTCGTTCCAGCCATAGAGAAAGTCTCTGATTAAGAACAGAACAGTACAATTTATACATTGTAGGAGCAAGCGTTATACCCCTATAACATAGTGGATCTCTAGGATCTGTGGTAGAGGATTAAGGAATAGGATTAATTAAACCTTTACCCCAATCATTTGGAATTATACCAGTACTAAAACAGACATTAAATAAGACATGTAACATTGAAATTGCTGTATCATTTCGAAAAACCTCATAGGGCATATTTACATGTGTGAGACTTTTCAATAATTTGACTCAAATATGCACCATTTTTCATGTACTTTTTCACAAACAAAATTAATATATTTTTATTACTATTAATACTTTTTAATTAAAAAAAAATGTTTTTTCCCTTATTTCTATTTCTTTTAAATAATTTTCATATGTACTGTAGATTTCTTCTACATTTCTAATAACTTTTATATTTGACACAACAATTTGCACAAAAATAAAGTGCATGAATGTTCATTATCATTATGTCATAAAATGATTGAAATAAGCATCACCACCTTTAATGCACACTTATCAATAATAAAACTCAGGTCATAAATTAATGTAAAGTACCTGGTCAGCAAACTTCAGTCAGCAAAATAGACCCTGTGGTCAGCATGCTGACTGGTCAGCAGTCAGCTGGTCAGCAGACACTAGTCAGCAAAATAGACCTTCCCGCATTCTTTTAAGAAAGAGGCGAAACAGCATCTCTTTGAAGATATGTTGAGAATGCAGATTTTATTTGTTTAAGTGCAATGATTTTTTATTGAGTGTGTACAGTATTATAGATCTATTCTGTACTATGTATGTCAACTGAATATCATATAATCCATTTTTTTCTGTGATAGGTCCAATCTGTGATCGTTTTTTATGTTTATTAAATTTCTTATTTTACCTGTCAAATTTTTGTTTTGTTTTATGTGCTACTCTGTTTTTTACCTCATCCTATGTGATAGCTGCTGATCAGTTCATTTCAAATCTAATTTGTGGTGAAATATTTATCTTAAGTCATTTTTTAGTTACACAGTTTGTGTTATTTTGTATTTTCAGTGTCTTACTTTGTTCATCTTATGGCAGTTTTTAGGCTTCTAGTCAAGATCAGCAGATATCACATAGTATTTATCATTTTAAAATAAATTTTGCTTGCATGTTTTCTTTTACAGGTTAAGTAAAAAATATTTAATGTTAAATTTATTCATAATATATTTTTTATTTTGCAGCTACTTTTCTTAATGTTTTACTCAGTTTACATTTGTTAATAGTCGGTTGTAAAAGCTCCTGGAGAGCTTATGTTGATTTGTTTGTAACTCTTGCCGACTCAAAAAATAAAATTTATTGTATTGTAAAATTTATTGTTAAGATACAAACAATATCTTAGTATTTAGCCAAAATATTTTACCTTTGAAACTTTTCATCAAAGGACCCAATTGGAAATAAGTTGCAAAATTTTAATGGGTTATCCTGTGCTATATATAGGTCTCTTAACTTATTAACTTATCAACTAGCTCTATTTCCTATAATGTGATAATATTTGTATCAAACATGTTAACTATGTGACCTTTGCTATAATCACCTGTGATATTTTGTGATAACTATGACCAAGGAAGGTTACTATGACATATACATGTATATTCAAGAATAAATCGCCGGGAAAGCTACATTAATATTGCGTTCTAAACATCTGCAACATGATGCTAAAGTAAGATTTTCCTAAAAGACTGAATATTGTATATGAGCTAGAAGGAACTTTTGTTAAGATAAATCACGTTTTGCGTTTTAATTTTAATTATAATCGATGGAAAAAATGTTATGACAGGCAGACAAACTAGAGAACCCGGTTACCGGTCGATCCCGGATAACGGGTTTTATTTTCACAACAAAAAAGAGGGAAATGATCGGACGATATTCCACGAATATTTACAACGTTTATATGCAAGGTACAGATATATGATAGTAAACATCTAGTTTTTTTATGTTTTAATAATTTAACCATTGGTCGTCAGTATTTATAAGTCATTGACAAGTTCGAGGATAGACTGGTTCTTGTACAGGTGCTTTCCAGGAAAGAAGATGGTTAGGTAAACTGCCCGCCTATGGAACTGGAAGGAAGGTTCGCATCCACAAAAGTTCTATCGGGTTACTTTGCGAGAACTAGCAACAAAATGCGTCTGAAACAGGTATTTATCTACCAAAAAATGATCTATGTTTTTCATTTAGGAAGTGGCTAGACCGGAACTCTAGCCAAACCCCTTCGAAATTGTTAGAGTTCCGGCAGTCCTTATGCAGATATATTTGACTTTTAAAGTTATACCCCGTTATACCTAGTTGATGCAGATTATGCTTAATCTATCACATTTATGAAGTTATGACTTTTGAACAGGTTATATTCTGTTAGGCGCAATATTGCTGTCAATTATCAATAGCAGGTGCGCGTGACGCCACCCGTCATCGTTCGTCTACCAGTAACCGGCCATCTTCAACAAGCTGAAGTTAACTGCCAAGAGTTGGGTAAGTGCACATCGATAACAAGTAGATAACAGCTGTAAGAAGTGAAGATATATACAGTGAAGGTTAAAAGCAGGCGCCGAAGCTCCGGCGGAGAGTTTGGATAGTCGAGCTTTGAACGACTCGACTGATCCTGCTGACACGATGTCTGGTGGGAGGTTGTTCCATTCTTTGGTTGTGCGAGGAAAGTATGATTGCTGGCGATACTGTCTTTTACAGAATGGAACTTCAATGGTGTGAGAATAAGTATATCTGGTGGTGCCTCTGGTGGACTTGGGCGGTTTGAGGTATTTAGACTTGTCGATGGCTCCTTTGTTGTTGATAATCTTGTACATCATCACCAGTCTTGCAACTTTACGGCGGTCTTCTAGAGATTTCCAGTTCAGATCATTTAACATATCAGTAACGCTTGAGCGGTTGTGGTACCTGTTCTTGATGTACCGGGCAGCACGACGTTGGACATTCTCCAGACGAGTTTTGTCGCCCTTTTCGTAAGGGTCCCAGACTGTACTCGCGTACTCAATTGTAGGGCGGACTAAGGCTTTATATGCAGTTTCTTTTGTGGAAGTTGATCATATGTTAAGGTTACGACGGATGAAGCTGAGGTTTCGGTTAGCTTTGTTGCATATGTTGTTGATGTGTTCGTCCCAGTCTAATAGTTCGTTGATGGTACAGCCAAGATATTTTGCTGATTTGACATGTTGTAGATAACAGTAAACTTAGATAATAAATTAATATTGATTGAAACACTATCCGCCAGAAGACCATCAATCAATAGAAAATCGGTGCCGATATATGTACATATGTCGTAATGTTCCGAGTTTTTCGTCAATAATTTGAAAGCTTTGAATCATTTAATAAACAAAAGATGCATACTTCAGATCTTGATAAATAGTACCTCCGGCGGCACTTCAAAAGACCCATGACGTAACACTACTCAGTATATATCAAAAGATCAATGTTCAAGGTTTGTTTGCCGACCTGCTTCAACAATTTGTAATAATTATGTATTTTGTTTGTGACCAAAATGGTGTAAAAATACTAAAACAGCTGGAATTAAGATGATTAAAACAATTTCACTTGTGTAGAGCCTTCAAAAGAAAACATGATAATTGCGCAGTTACGTGGTAAAAGTATGAAATGTATTTCACGTAACTGGTTTGCTCGTGCATAATTAAATCTTAGAAGCTAGATAAATGTTTGTAAAGCAAAATTGAAAAAATCGTATGTTTCCACCGATGTAGAGATATAAAAACTCAAATTTATCGGTGATTTGCTTCACCTGTAAATGTATGCCAAGTCCCGCTACATTCCTCCCTCGAAGTGATGCGCTATAATACTCGATACGCGAAATCACATCGGCCACTCTTTGCACGAATTTACGCCAAATTTTGACATCTTCATTCGCGAGATGTTTTGTATATTCCGGTAAAGCTGCACTAGTGTTTAACAAGTATCATTTTTCGCAACATTGAGCAATATTTTGTCCGAAAATTGCAATGGGACTCCTGCGCATTCTATGGAAATTTCAATGGGATTTTTTTCGGGTGAATGCGCAAATTGCGCATCGCGCATGGCCTTCCCAGGCACTGCTTTTAATATCCCCATTTAGGGCCCCTTACAGCTGAGCATGTGCAAACATTCCGTGAAGAGTTTATCTCTCCTGCAGGGAGTCAAGGCCAAGATTTCCAAGACACCCGGTTATTTCACAACCTACGATTGGATTTGTAGAAGTTGATGCTGTCTTTCACATTCAAATGATGAACTGACCAATTTCGTCAATATTTTTCATGTAAATGAAGAAAAAGTCCGAGGTGTGTGAAACTGTGACCTACGCGAAACTGGGTACACTTACTCTAGATCTCTAATGCTATATTATGCTTTCCGTCCCTCGCTCGATGATAACAAAATTTTCCCTCACCAGATGCGATAGGTAACAATGCTAAGTTTAGTCACAGGGGTACAACACGTTTTGGGTAAATAAGAAAATTTCCCTCACCAGATGCGATATAATGCTTTAGTCACAGGAGTACAACACGTTTTGGGTAAAAAATATATGGGTTAAACATGTATATTGAGACCATATATACATGAACATGTATGTTTGACCCATATTTTTTGGCCTAAAACATGTTGTACCCCTGTGGCTTTAGTGGGTCACCAGGCAATTTTATGATCTGTACAAAAGTCAACGTTGTATGTACTCATTGAATCGCATTTATAAGATAAACAGAGAGAGTAGGAGATGGCAAGATTTAAAAAAAAATTATAAGCACATGTGGGTGTGGGGAGATTTGAAGTACCTGGTAACCAGTAGTCCAACAAATTAATCAGCATCACATTGTGATGTAAAATATTGGTTCCCTGAAGCCTCTTATGGGATCACAAAAAAAAGTAATTTTTCCTGTTGGGTAAACCAGTAGCCGGACAAATATTTTGATGATGGCTTGCTGTTATTTTGATAATGAAATAGGTGCTTTAAACTATTTTTACACATTTCTTTATCATTATCAAGGACTTATATACACACATGGATTAGCATTTCTATTATTATCTGTATTCCAATCCTCGTATAATCGCAACCGGTGAGATTTCCGAAAATCTTTATCCGAACATCACCGAAAAAAGCAAAAAAAAAAAAAAGTGTCCAAAAAATTAAAAAAATTTTAAAAAAAAAAAATTTTGTAAAAAAAAAAAAAAAAAAAAAATTTTTAAAAAAATTTTTTTTTTTTTTTTTTTTCTATTCTTTGTTAATAGGTTAGTTATTATTCTTTGTTAATAGGTTAGTTACTATTCTTTCTCTGTGTGATATTAGTTCTTGTTCAGGTCATTTTTTTCATATCACAAGAAATGTCTTGTTTTTTCCACTTTTTATTCTGATACCAAACCGCCAAGATGCCAAACAGATGAGAAGTTGTAAGGTCATTTTTGGAAAGCGTAAAACTTTCTTACTGCTCAAGTAAACAGGAAATGATAAAGTAAAATATTTGCAATCAAGTGCTAAAGAGATAAACAATTTGTTAATATAGCTGAAAAACGCTGTTCTGCAAGGGTCAGGTACGTCAGATAATTACGGAACTTGCGCAAAGCATTATCGGTAAAATATATTTTTCACTATCATTTTGTTGATCTTTGATGTTGCGAATCCGTGTGTGTATGTTACAAATGCACATGAAAGATAACCTGACTTTCAGTAGCACTGACGAAAGCAAAGAGAGGCTAACTTTCAAAACCTTGAATTTCGTCAGTCAGAAAAAATCCAAGAACGCGCACTTAGATTTATTCATGATGATTATAATTCAGACTACAGTGCCCGTCTTTTTAAATCTAAACTTCCAACAATGAAAATGTGAAGATTGAGGACAATGGCTCTTGAGGTACACAGAATCCTGAACAAGCAAGGTCCAGCATATCTTCATGATTTAGTTGTTTTAAAGATGACCATTGCAGTTTTAGATACTTGTATATGAATACAGCCAAGAAACCACATGTCCTGTGTGATGCTTAGTAACTATGGTATTCATTGCATTGGATTGAAACTCCACATTAGCTTTTTGTTAGCCCTTGTTTTTTTTCTCATTTACATATGTAGAAGGGTAAAGTCAGAGTTTCAGTACATTTCAATGACAGCACCAGTCTGCAGTCTCCGCGAAACACAGTTGATTTTTACAGGACAGTAGGTCCTGTAAAATTTTGACTTTTACAGGACCGGACCAAAGTTTACAGGACCGAATACTTTTTTAATATTTCATGAAATAAAATGACTATTCAGTGTTAAAATTTTATTTCATTTTGTCAAATAATGACACAGTAATGCATTATTAAAATTTTATTTCATTTTGTCAAATAATGACACAGTAAAGAAATGTTTTGCTGACTTGTATTGTTGTACTACACAACTACTCTTTAACAGTCTCTAAAAAAGGAGAGTAACAGCGCAGGTCGGCATTACCTGGCGTTTGTTTCCTTTTCATTCCGGGCTTAGCCCCTTCATAATACATCAAATTTAAAGCCATGATAAAAATATATATATATATCAAAAAATAAGATAGATATACCCCCCCCCCGGTAAAATATCCTTGTTACTGATTCAGTGTTTTGTTGACACGGCCATTGTAAAGAACGAAAACTCTTACAGGTAGTTGTTGTTGGGTCCCGAGCTAAGCGTATGTACTGTAGTAAACGACGAAACCGGCACCCAGTCATCTCGCGCGCTGCTGACGCAATATCCGATAATAACAAAACAAATTTGAATAAACCAATGAAGTCCGCTAAAATAGCTTAATTTGGTATTTTTGTTGCAATTATTTTTAGTTACTGGAAAGTCCAAATGAAAGTGAAAAATAAACGGTGTTTGGGTAATTTTTTTACCGGACAGTCGGTCCTGTAAAATACGATGTTCAGAACGGACCTTCCAATTTTTTACAGGACATATCCGTCGGTCTGGCCTTGTTTCGCGGAGACTGCAGTCTGACTGACTGTTCTCACATGTCCCCAGTTTTCAAAACAAGATTATATACATTGTGGGGACAAAAATCATGTGCTCAAGAGAACAAAAACAGGAAATGGAAATTCAGCCATTTTTGTCTTGGAACCACTTAAACAAAGAGTATTTGTTTATTTAGTATCCTCATGGATGCTTTACTTCTTGCTGCTGTGATTTGTTTAGCATTGCTTCTATTCCTGTCATTAATAGTTGTGCTTGAACTGATATGGATATATAGATTGATGGACAGATTCTTGAGAATATGGGATAGGTTCTATGGTTATAGCTGGCTGTATGGAGGACAATAAGCCTTTAGGTCTGTTCATTTTATTTTCATTCTGATTTATTTTCTAAACAGATGTGCTTTAAACTTTAGTCCTTAAAGGTTTCTAACCAAATTAATTTCCTTTTAAGCTCGACTTTTCGAAGAAAAAGTCTAGCTATTGCACTCACCCAAGCGTCGGCGTCGCGTTGGTTAAAGTTTTTGATAAAGTCAAATATCTGTATAACTATAAAAGCTAATGACTTGAAACTCAAAAAACTTCTTTACGATCAAAGTCTACATCAGGAGAAACAATCCCCATAACTCTTGATTTGCATTTTGACAGAATTATGCCCCTTTTTGACTTAAAATTTTTGGTTAAATAAATATGTTGTAATACATTACAAGTAACATTAAATACCACTTTAAGTGTTGTCCAAAATTAGCAAAATAACATGAAATTCCATCTGAGGGCCCAGCCCCAGTCCCCTCAAACAGGAAAAGTGTCCTGAGTCTGTGTGTCATGTCATATGGCTCATGCTTGCATAACAAAACTACAGTTATATGAAGTTGTGCTACAAAGGTTTTTATTCCTTATAAGTTATTTATGCTTAAAGTGATATTTAATGCTACTTGTAATGTATTACAATATATTCATCATACAAAAACATTGAGATAACATGGTGACAGTTGAAAGTGGGGATATCAGACTTACCCTGTTTCTTGTGAGAAATAATATTGTGAGAGATCATAGGGGACATACAGAGATAATTCTTTTGGGGACACCAGACTTATTCTGTTTCTTTCGAGAGATAATATGGGCAGAGATCATAGTGGGGACATACTGAGAACACTTTCTGGGGACATCTATTTCTTGTGAGAGATGATGTGGTGACAGATCATAGTGGGGACATACTGAGAGAATTCTTCTGGGGACATCAGACTTACTCTGTTTCTTGTGAGAGGCCGTGTATCAAAGATATATGTAAAAAGCTACGCGGCCGCGTATTTTGATTAGTGACATGTGGTTACAATACGCTAACTACAGACCGATTACCTTGGTGACCGTCGGTCTTTTGACACGTTTATTGTATTCCCGCAGGCGAGATTAACACTTTGACATGCTGGCTAAAGATTATGAATGCTGAATTTCGAAATAATATGACAGTTTAGGGCTGATAAATTAAAAATTTTCGGACGGATAGATTTAACTTTTTGGTTTTGTCAATCGGTTTTGCAGACCAAAAATCGGTCCAGGACTGACAAACCGACGATTTTAAGAACCCTGGGGCTTATGGAGTAGAAGACCCCTGTTGGTTTTGTGGTCAGTAGGTCTAAGGTCAAGGTCACAAGGGCCTGAATATTCAAAAGCTACACTTTCATATAACTTGAAAATTATTTGATCTAGAACCTCTCAGAGTAGAAGACCCCTGTAGGTTTTTGGGTCAGTAGGTCAAAGGTCAAGGTCACAGGGGCCTGAATATTTTAAAGTCAAAGCGCAATGCAGGCTACACTCGTGTTCCTCTGAATGCTCTTGATATTGCTTATAAGTTATTTAAAGTGATATTTAATGCTACGTAATGTATTGCAATATTCATCAAACAAAAACATTGAGATAACATTGAGACAGATGAAAGTAGGGACATACTGAGAGAATTCTTCTTGGGATATCTGTTACTTGTGAGAGATAACATGGTGAGAGGTCATGGTGGGGACATGCAGAGATAATTCTTCTGGGGACACCAGACTAATTCTGTTTCTTTTGAGAGATAATATGGTCAGAGATCATAGTGGAGACATACTGAGAAAGTTTTCTGGGGACATCTGTTTCTTGTGAGAGATAATGTAGTGACATATCATAGTTGGGACATACTGAGATAATTCTTCTGGGGACATCAGGCTTACTCTGTTTCTTGTGAGAGATCATAGTGGGGACAAACTGAGAGAATTCTTCTGGGGACATCAGGCTTACTCTGTTGCCATGGGTGAAAGTTTTCCGGAAGTTCCGGATTTTGGAAGTCGGTCCGGGTCATTTTTCCAAATCGTCTAAATCCGGGGAGATTTCTTGAGGAGGGGGGGGACCAGTCTCGGCACGATACGGCCGTATTCAGTTTATCAATTTTTAGACCCAATATTCGTCAATCTTCGGGTTAATTCGCACACTCTCTTTATCAAAAGCGACCAGGACTGATCATTTCCGAATAATGTCGGTAACGCACATGCTTCGCATCGGTGAACCAATGAAATTTTCGCCTCGCGTGATCATTGCGTGGTTTCCCCAAAAATATTTCTTAAAATAACTGCGCGCGACCTCGAACTTCGAGCTTTTTTTACAACGCGAATTGAATTCTGATTGGCGGTGGTCAAATGAAGTCCAATGAAAACAGCCGATGAATATCTGTTCGATTATTCTCAAACAAAAGAATTTTGAATATGTCGTTTTACAAGTCCATCAGGTACTGTTTATAAAATATCTTGCATTTTGGGCATGATAATAAGGTAGTATGTTGCAAGGAAATAATGCTAGAGGAGTGCTTTTCTAAGCATTCAAAATCACTAAAATCCAGTGATTCCAGGCTTCGCCCCCCTGGTCCCCCTACCAGGGCGACTTGCCCTGGATCCACCGGGGGCCCTGGTGGCCCCAGGCCCCCAACAAAATTTTCAGGATTTTAAACTTTTTCAACTTTCACCCATGTCTTTCTTGTGAGAGATCATAGTGGGGGCAAACTGAGAGAATTCTTATGGAGACATCAGGCTTATTCTGTTTCTTGTGAGATATCATAGTGGGGACAAACTGAGAGAATTCTTCTGGGGACATCAGGCTTACTCTGTTTCTTGTGAGATATCATAGTGGGGACAAACTGAGAGAATTCTTCTGGGGACATCAGGCTTATTCTGTTTCTTGTGAGATATCATAGTGGGGACAAACTAAGAGAATTCTTCTGGGGACATCAGGCTTATTCTGTTTCTTGTGAGGTATCATAGTGGGGACAAACTGAGAGAATTCTTCTGGGGACATCAGGCTTATTCTGTTTCTTGTGAGATATCATAGTGGGGACAAACTGAGAGAATTCTTCTGGGGACATCAGGCTTATTCTGTTTCTTGTGAGATATCATAGTGGGGACAAACTAAGAGAATTCTTCTGGGGACATCAGACTTATTCTGTTTCTTGTGAGAGATAATATTGTGAGAGATCATAGTGGGGACATTCTGTGAAAATTTTCTGGGGACATCTGTTTCTTGTGAGCAATGTTGGCAATCGACCGGTCAATATGAGTATTGACCGGGCCGGCGGTCAATACTGGTTAAAACCGGTCAATACTGGTCATTACCGGTCAATACTGGTCGATTGAAAAATTATGTCTATTATACACTTAAATCTTCCTTAGGTTACTATCTAAACTTTCATAATAACTTTATAGCTTATTCATGTCAATTAAAACATAATATAATTATATTGACCATTTAATATTTTGTTGAGAATAATGTTTTTCATTGAATCCAAATGAATTGTACTGTGGTCAATTCAAAACTATAGGTCCAAGAGACTGATTAACTGTCAGGAGGAATGGTATATTTGCTATCAAAACAATTGGACCCCTTTGCAGAGGTGTTATTCACACCTAAGCTGCCCTTGTAGCAATTAACCTGCCACACTTCACGCTTGTGTAATTCCAGTAGGACAATGTCAACAGTACGTATACAGTTTAAGTAACATCATCAAGAAACAGCACTCAGTTCAAAGAGTGTTTTGTATCAATTGACCAGTACTGACCAAACAGCCCATATTTACCTCACTATGGAGGTATGGAACAGAAGCATTAACAGAGCAATACCTTTAATTTATTTATTTGAATTCAAAAATTTATTTACTTGACTTCTAAATTGGATATTTTACCTAGGCACTTCAAGAAAATATTCAATTGACCACCAAGAATGACCAATCAACTAGTATTGGCCACAATAGACCTAACAGCCAATATTAACTTACATTGAATGTCCATTTTGGAGGTATTGACCAGCAGATTAAGCTGACTGTCATCTTTATCATCAATATGAAGTATTATATCTTTTTTTGCATTAAAATAACAAAAAATTATCAGAAAACATTTAATTGGCCACCAATCGACCAGTATTGACCACTTTTGGAGTATTGACCGGGGCGGTTTTAACCGGTTAAAACCGGCGGTCGAAACCACCCCTGGTTTTAACTGCCCAACGTTGCTTGTGAGAGATAATATGGTTGACAGATCATAGTGGGGACAAACTGAGAGAATTCTTCTGGGGACATCAGATTTACCAGCTCACCTACGCACGAAGTCTGTCGTCTGTTGTTCGTTGTCCATCGTCCGTCAACATCTTTAGACAACATCTCCTCCCTAACCACCAGGCCAATTTTAATGAAACTTCACAGGGATGTTCCTATGATGGTCTGCTTCAAAATTTGTTCAAAGAATTGATTTCCATACAGAACTCTGGTTGGCAACCGGGTTGAAAAACTTTAAAAATCTTCTTGTCAAAAAACCGTAAGGCACAGAGCTTAGATATTTGGTATGTAGCATTGTCTGGTGGTCCTATAACTAATTTGTTCAAATCATACCCCTGGGGTAAAATCAGCATGCCCAGTCACGCAGAATCCTGCGTTTTTCACGCAGAAAACACGATGTGCACGCAAATTTTTCAATGTCCCTGCGTGCAGGTACGCATCTTTGTTGAGGCCAGCAAGAGAACGAATTCGGCTCATAAATTGGTGGTCGGTAACCTAAAATCGGGAAACGCTTGCTTTTCAGTTGAAAATCAATAAGCGCCCCGCGGCAAACATCTCTTTAATCTAGACTACTCGTATTACGTCACATTTTCAAAACGGCGAACAAATGAACCTAAGAAGCTTCCTTCAGACTCAGGGTCGAAATCAGCGTAAGTTGTCAAAGATCGTATTCCAAAACGACAGTATACTGATTATTTTGCATCAGTATAAACTACCACCGTTGCAAGCTAAGTCTAACGCATATCAATTGCCGGGGATTTACCGCGACGCTTGTGTTCCGCTTCGATCATGCGGAAAGTTTGCTGTCAGTGTCAGCTGACTTGTCATGTGACCAGTTATTTTTTTAATTATTTTTTAAAATCTTTTAGGACATTGGACATGTTCAGGCCATGTATGATTTGTTTCTTTGCTTCATGACTGTCAGTTCATTTAACAACAATGAATTATGTGAGAGTGTCTGGTCTTTGGTCCTAGTCCTATAAATTAGACCTCCCGTATCGAGTTCTCGAGCGACATTCCTTCTCGAGCACTTCCGAAATTCGCGTGACCATCCGATATTATGACGCGTTTTGACAGAAGGAAATCCTTACCTGACGCACTTGGGTATATCCGACCAAAATCCAAATATGCTTCGTATTAAGGTAAGGCTTTTGTTGTTTATAGACAACAATGAGCTTTTTAGCCATTTTCACAAATGCAACTTTCATCCTCACTTTCAAACTGACCTTAATCGGCAAAAAGTATTTGTAACAAACAATACTAAATTTAGCTGAGTACTACGTCATATTTCAAAACGAGGCACAACCGGAAGTGGAAATTCTCGCGCGCAAAACAAGAACTATGGAAGCCCGAAGGTGCTATGGACACTAAATCTTATTTTCATTTTTTGCAGGCTTTGAAATACAAATTTTTTTTCATAAAATGAAAATCTCCATAGAAAATTTACTTTCATTTCTCTTTTATAATTCAAATCAATGGTAAATAGATCGTACATGAATAATGTGGGTCTGCTAACACTTTCAATTACTTTGCTAATGATAAATGCAAATGACAATTGAGGTAGTCGTGGATGGGTTAATGTGTTCGCTAACCTTGTTACTTCTGTTGTTGTTATAATTTAATGATATGTTTCAAGAAAAAAAAATTATTCGTAGTTGGATTTGTTGAATTTCATTTTGTTGCTACATGACCCCCCTACGCTTCCATACCATGCTTTTTACGGCAGTCCACCAAATGACGTCATAAATTACAATTCTCGGAAGCGATCGAGAACGCAATACGACCTTTCGTTCTGGGGTCAAATGATACCGCCATATTGGAACTGAATGTTTACAATTTAGAATGTGTTTATCATTTCATATTTTTTGTATATTTTGCGGAAGATGTTAACGAAGTAAGGCATGAAGAAAGAAACGGTAAGTCTTCGCTTGTTTATTAGTTATGAACGTTTGGTCGCTTAAGTGCTCGAGAAGTGATGACTCCAGGATACTTTAAGTTTTGATACCTATCCATATCTTCATGTTTTAGGAAATAAGTACCAGTGTACCCAGATTTTTGAGCCTGTACCCACTTTTTCCAAAACTAGTGGGTACAGGTACCCACATTTTAAAAATCCTGTGGGCATGCTGTAAAAATTGACCCCACCCAAGGGATCAATTGATTTACATAGGGTTATATAGTAGGAAATCTTTAAAAATCTTGTCTGAAACTTAGAATTTCAGTTTAAAGTTGAGCATGTTAGCAGATTTCTCAGAAACTAATACTGGCCAAATGTTATCAAACTTCACATGTATCTTCTGCATATAATGACCTCACACTGAGGCTCACAGGGCAAGTTACATAACTTAACTTCCCCTTTTTAACTTAGAATTTCAGGTTAAAGTGTTTTATGTAAGCAGATTTCTCAGAAACTACTATCCCTGTTTCTCATATTCTCAGGGTTTCTCATATTCTCGTTTTTTACATTAAAGGTGTCAAATTGGCAACTCTTTGTTATCATTTACAGAGATATGATACAAAACTGACACAAAAAAAGTTTCAAGTGATTTGGCTGAAAATTAATTAAAATATTGGCATTTTACTGAAAATGCAGAAATTTCCTTATTTTTTTGTGGTGGGGTTAGTAAAACAGCCCATATTGTTTTATTCTACTGTCTATCATTATTGATTTTATGCTATTTGTAACATATAATGCCAAGCTATGCACCTTGGCAATTTACAAGGTTTTGGATTCTACAGTGGGACAGTGCCTGAGACTCAAACATAAATCCCTGAGAATACGAGAAACTTTCTTCTCATTTCTGAGTATGAGGGTGACCTCAAATACTGTAGCAAAATTTACATAAGGAGAAAAATCATGCAACTTATATAAAGACATCAACTGAAAGATGAGTATTTTTTCTATCAAATAACATGTAAATAATGTTGCTAAAATGTGTACTGTTTTATATGTACCAAATTTACATGCTTAGCCCCCTGAGAATACGAGAAAACAGGATAGGCCAAATGTTTTCAAATTCTACACACATCTTTGGCATCATGAGATAACCTCACAGAGCAGGTATTATAATTCTGGGGTACAATTATAATAACAATTATGTCCCTTTTGGGCGTTAGCTGTCTAAAATCAGTTTTGACCTAGTTTTTTGGCCTATCATATGCTTAACAGTTCAGCAGCAAATGAAATAGAAAAGATCCTACTAATATCCCCAATGAAGAGTTGTAAAGGGGAATAAATTATGTTTACCTGATGTATACTTAAAGGACAAGTGTGTTGAGCTGAACCGCCTGTATCTTCATGTCACGGTTCAGACTTAGTTCACAATTGGGGAGAATATGTGTAAGCGGCCCGGTAGCTCAGTCGGTAGAGCATTTGCCCTGTAAGCGAAAGGCCCCGGGTTCGAGCCCTGGTCTGGCTGCACATTTTTCTCACCCTGTGACATTTGGCGCCTAACGTGGGGCCGTGACTGGATATATACTTCGAGATCATGTTTACCTTGTTCTCTTAACCCGTACGAAATTCGAGGACGAATTTCAATATGGTGGGGGAGTATGTCACAGTTCGGACTTAGTTCACAATTGAGAGAATATGTGTAAGCGGCCCGGTAGCTCAGCAGTCAGGGGTGTAACTTGTATAAGTTATTTTGAAAATAACTTCTGTAAGTGATATTTGAAACATTTTGTTAATAAAATTACTTCCCTTTGCTGAAAAAATTAACTCCCTTGAAAGTTGAGGTCACCAAAATAATGGAAATATCTTAAAATAATGTATACAGGTTACTAATCAACATTTCAGTTTTTCTTTAATTTCTTCATTACTAGCAGATTACCTCTGCAAATACCTTTAGATAAGAGGAAGAAATGTAGGTTCTTCCTTTATAGCTGACAGTAATGACTTTTCAATTAGACATAATGGATTTATTGCCAAAATTGTCTAACAGATGACCTGAAAAATGTCCTACTTCAAAGCCCTTGCATAAGAAGGTTTTGTCGATGCGATGGGTAACATATTTTATTTCATGATCTTGAAGATCAATGATCATAGAAATAGAAAAAAATTGTGTAACTCCCCAGAAAATTTGTATTCTTGTGAAAAAATGATGTTAAATCTTTGCACTGTTTGGACGAAAATAACTTGAACAAGTGATCATGACTGAAAAATAACTTAAAGAAGTGATTAAGTGAGTGATGAATAAAAGATAAATATAACTGGTACAAGTTATCTAAAATAACACTAAAATAACTTATACAAGTTACACCCCTGACTGCTCAGTCGGTAGAGCATTCGCCCTGTAAGCGAAAGGCCCCGGGTTCGAGCCCCGGTCTGGCTGCACAATTTTCTCACCCTGTGACATTCACTTCTTGAACTTAGAAAATTTTCCTAAAGCTTTTGCATGTAAGCAAGTAATAGGTGGCAGGGCTTCAAATAGTCAAGGGTGCTGTCATTAGACAGCTCTTGTTTAAAGCTCGCACACACCAGCTATGTTACTAAAATTGAAACAAGTCTGGTTTCCCATATTTTGTTTTCATCTGCGAAACTGACCTTCATTATGCCAGAATATTGTTTTGATATAATAAAAATCAAATGCTAAAAATATCTGGCCTATAATTTTTCAATACATTCACATTCTTTTCAAAATTGGAAAAACTTAAGATTTGCTCACTTCAAACACATACTTTTCATATGACACATAAAGAATAGCAAGTCATCATAAAGGCATTACTGTGAAATCACTATTATTCATGGGGGATTAATTTTTGTGGGGAGACTGAACCACAAATTTAAATCTTAACGAATAATTGATCCTACTGGTGTTTAATTACTATTGGCATTTATCAATACACAAATTTAAATTCCCTCGAAAATGCCATTTTGCAGCAAACCACGAAATTTTAGGCCCACGAATTTAGATGATTTCACAGTATATAAAATTGTTGGTCAATTATAAGGTCATTGCATTACATGTTTCTCACAGATCTATAATATATTTATAATTAAATTGAGCAACCTAAAGCAAGTTAAATTATTGGTATTTATAGGTGGCAATTTAATTATATTAAGAAGTTTTCATGTTTAAATTAGCGCTAGTTACATGGCGATTGAAGTAGCCTTCCACTTAACGTGTTGCATATAATTGGTTTAATTGTTGTTCGCATCCTTCGTGCCGTAGGCGATGTCATCTGCATAGTTGACCAGTGTTTGGAATATGCAGGATTATAAACAGTCCGCTTTATCGATTTTCTACACTTCCCTGACAACACTTCCCTGACAACACTTGCTGACCACAGGTTACACACACACTCTTCCAAAAATGTGTATACATTCTGGGGACTTTAGAGAACTAATTGTGTCTGTTAAAAATGTCTTTGTGGGTACATGTGGCCCATATAACCTCTAGGTTGGTCCCTACTAAAAAGGTAAGTCCCCACAATGTATTGCATGATTGTGATTGGTTGAAAAAGGAGGGTAAACACTAATTACAGGAAGACTTTATTAGTGGAAGTGGTAGTTTAAAAAAAATGGCTGAACAACATTGCATGTCAACAGGGTTTGCAATTTTTGTGCTCAGGAGAGAGCATGTGAACTTTATATATGACTTTTTATAGTTCAGGAAGAAAGAAAGGAATGCTGTATTCACAGTTATGATAATGGATATGTAATTTTCTTCAACAGCTACAGCTCATACATTTTGTCATTTTTTCTTTTAGAAAGTAACAAAATATTCCACCAGACATTTTAGTTGTTTTAGTCTCAGTTTACTTTTTAAGACAGTAAAGCAATCGAAAATAAGCATGCTTGTACTATGGATATATCTATTTGTAACAGACAGTTGGATAAAAAGCAATACAGTTTCGTCCATGAAATGTAAACTCCAACAATGTAGCAGAGGTGGGTGGGGTATGTAAAATTGGATGAGGGGTCAGTTGTTCACTGGGATTTAAATTCTTGGATCAAGGTAACCACAAAACCCATGAAAATTAGCCCCCACATACAATAATGATTTCACAGTATTACCACAGCACAGACAACAATCTTAGACAATAAGCAGACAAAAAGTGGTCTAAATTATTATAATGCATTTACAATATACCCAGGTCCTGTCATAAAGTGTTACATTGTATCTTTGTCATCAGCTTAGTGGATAGGGCTTATCAGTTGTTGTTTTATTAATGGGAGTGTTCTTAGTTTAGTAAAGAAAATTGGTTTAGAGGGTAGTTTTAACACTTGTGAAGTGGCAAATCTGATATCAATTTTTAGCTCGACTATTTAGTAGAGCTCTTCTTGTCACCCTCTTGATGGGCGTATTTTGTGACTATGGCACCCAGGGTGTTGGAGGTCTAGGAAAATCTCTCTCTTCAAACAACTTCTTCTCATGAACCACTTGATGGATCTTCACCAAACTTGGTCTGTAGCATCCTTATAAGGCCCTCTCTCAAGTTTGTTCAAGTGATTCCACTTGGTCTCTTTAAGGGGTGCCAGAGCTTAAAATAGAAAATCCTTTAAACAAATTCTCCTCATGAACCACTTGATGGATCTTCACCAAACTTACTCTGTAGCATCCTTATAAGGCCCTCACTTAATTTTATTCAAATGGTTCTGCTTGGCCCCTTTTAGAGTTAAAAGTAAAAAAAAACTTTAAATTAGACAAAGTCTTGTTCTCATGAACTGCTTGATTGATCTTCACCAAACTTGGTCTGTAGCATCCTTAGATGAACCTTTGTCAATGTTTTTCACACTAAACAAAATTGTTGCATTTAATATAACAGGGTGTGATGACATATATATAAGGTCAAAAAGTCAATGCCAGGTGAGTGTCTTTAGAGCCTCTTGTACAGGGTTCTCGATAAATATTTGGTTAACAGGCCAAAATGTTAAGGTAACAGGCCTTTTAGGGGGGCCCAGGGGCATGCCCTCATGGAAATTTTTAAAACATAATGGGGATGTTTAAATCAAGGATCTTGAATCCTTCATTCTGGTGAAATGTACAGCCTATAATGCTGTCGTCAGAAGTTTGATCACATAATGTATTAATTTTTATCAAACACCCAATATTCAAGAAAGTCTGTTGTACAGGCATTTTGAACATAATTTCCACATACTGGTACCAATGCCTTGTTCATATGGCTTCATTTTCAATAAAAATCCAGTCATTGCAAACAACGGTTTCTTTACAAAGATATCCGTATTCTAGTCAGGATTTGAAAAGGGCGGGGTGTTGTAGCTGGGACAGGGCACCTTGGAGTCATTTGATAAGCTTTTTTTACAAAACAAAACAAACCCCTCCCCCCCCTCCCCCGAGGTCACGTAAATAGGTGACAAATGAAAAATCAGCAATTTTTGCCTTATTATTTGAGACAATATGTTTATACAAATCAAAAGAAATGATTGTTAAATGATTTTGTAATGAAAAACTTTAAACTTTCATAGCAGTTATAGCGAATTTTGGATAATTAAAAACATCTAGAATCCTTGAAAATGTTCGTCACTTGGAGCGCTCGATCCTAAGCTGCCTTTTACTTGTCAACAACTCCAAAAACATGCATCCAAATATGCTTATTTTGTGTTCTCAAGAGCCCTGAATTACTGAGATAGCATCTATTTCTACATTAATGACCGGTACGATGGCCAATAACATAAGTTAAGGGTCTGAAAAAATTATCATTTTGGAAGTTTGAACCGGCCAAAATGAAGTTTGAAGCGGTCATTTTGGGCGGCGGCCAGTTCTTATTAAGAACCCTGCTTGTATTACAACTACCGGTACTTCACTCATAGAGAAGTTTGCTATTTTGAATTTGTATACTTTTATCATATTGGCTTGAAACATAATTAAGTTGTTAAATGGCAAAAGTGCTCACATGTGCATTCCTGAAGCAATACTGCTTTTGATAGAAATAGCCATCAAAATTAATAGAGATGTACATTAATGCTTGTACATAGGTAGCAAAGTTCCCAAAACTCGGAAATACTCAAATGTTTTGATGTAGGACATTGTATTTATATGAAATATATCTAACAAGTTCTGTTAAACAACAATCACAAGCATTTATTGTAAAACTGCAGCAATTTTTTACTTAACTATGTCTGTGTTTCTTGAGAGTTCACTTATTTTTAGTTGCGAGGTTCCAGTGTCTTGGTTTCGAGGTACTGGGCAAGATGGCAGGTGCTGTGAAGTATACTTTATAGACTGATACATTTGAGCATGATAGAGTACACTGTACCCCAGGGTTTCCAAAGTACCGCTAATCATGATCACTCAGGATTCACTGTTTGCTCTTAAACAGTATTACAGTAATAAAGTAGATACTAATGGTGACAAAAAATGTCAGTATACTTTTGAAATGAATTGATTTTCTAATTTTGAAATAAATCTATTAAGATGTAATATGTTTCAGATAGTAGAGATGGTGCGCCAAAAAAGAAAATCTCCACAGATGAGTGCCCTTGAGTGGGTGGAGAAAAAGCGCCAAAAAAGAAAATCTCCACAGATGAGTGCCCTTGAGTGGGTGGAGAAAAAGCGCCAAAAAAGAAAATCTCCACAGATGAGTGCCCTTGAATGGGTGGAGAAAAACATAGACCCAGATGGTTATGCCATAGAACAATATGGTTTTAAAGGTTAGTTGTTTGTGCATTTATGATTATTGAAAAGTTCAGTGGCTGAACAAATTGTTGATGGCACAACTCCCTTTGATGGACCCTACAGAGATTACTTGGCTGGTATCAGCATTCTAATTTCTATTCAGTATGAGGCCAGTCAGCATCCAGTGAAATCAGGAAAGTTCAATTTAAATATTATAGATTGGCCAATAATTAAAATCTTTGTGAATCGGGTCAAGGGTGGCAAAATCTTAAAGATCTTACTTGTAAGTCTCTTGAAATCACAGGATTTCAGAAGCGCCTGGGATGAGGGTTTGGGCGAGAATAGGGTTCTAAAGGATACTGATAAAACAGTGTTAGACTACTGACATAGCTGTAAGGTGGTAAACAGGTCATAATTTTATTATGTGAACATCCGTTCTGGGAAGCCTCAATTTTCTCAATTAATTGAGCTTAATTCGAATCTTTGAAATGTATACCAGAAAATTTTGCTCGTCCACGGACGAAAGATTTCAAAAACACACTTGCCAAACAACTTGGACAGTTGGTTTTGCCACTCCTGCATGCACATGTATGTAATGCATCCTAAAGTTATTATTTTATTCTTGAATATTGAATATACATGTATGTTTTAAGAAATATGTAAATTGAATAGTTGGCATAGTGTTTTCATTACTGACCATACACAGAGGTCTTTTGCATAGGAATGTGCTGGTCATGCCAGTAAATTATTATGACTGCAGACATGTTGCATCATTTTCCTCAATTTTAGTCATTACTGACCACAGATTGAGATCTCTTACATAGGAAAATGTTGATCATGCCAGTGGCAGTGTTCCAAAGAGTTTCAATTTTAACTTGTGAGGGTTCAGGAATTTATTTTTTATCATTCTGTTTGTAACTGTATATGCCATGATTGAATATCAAGCTGGTGAATCAGATGATCAGACTCTTTTAAGTGAACTTTAGTTAGTTTTATGAGGTAAAATAATGGCAAATATTCTGCTGGAACTACATTAATACTTTTAATTGAAATTAATTTCTAGGAAGAGGCATCAAAACCTTAATAAAAAGGAAGAAAGGAGATTTTCTGTTGCATTATGTGGGTGAAACTGTGTCTGAACAGGAGGGTCAAAGAAGAGAGAAAGCTGGGTCAACTGGTTACAGATACTTTTACAAGTATAATGGCACGGAACTATGGTAAGGAATAAATTTACTTTTTATCCCCCCACGATAGCATATAGTGGGAAATATCATGGGAATGGTCTTGGTCCCTCCTTCCGTCTAACATTTTGTGTCTGGTCCATGTCTCCTAGACCTAATGAAGAATTTTCATCTTGGGTCAGATGTTTTCGTCCTTGAGACGATGTTTGGAACCCACATTTGAGTTTTGCCACCTCAAGGTCAAGGTCACAGAGTGAGGTCAAAGATTTTAGTCTTCATTTTGTGTTCAGTCCATATCTCCTAACCCTTTTAGTCAGGGCTTCAGACGTGTTTGCTTTAGATAATGGTCACACTTGGATATCAACAATGAAATGGCCATATTTTTCACAAGTCTGCTGAAGGATTATGAAGTATTACTGCTTTGTTATCTGTAGATCAATCTACAGACAGTTTCTAATGTTGGAACTTACCAAAAAAATGTCCGATATATCTTGCATGGCACCATTAAGCTAAATGTGTATATGGGAATATCCCCATTTTATGGTTTCAAACACGCACTGAGCAAAATTCTAAAGGCCTGGTGGGGCTGTCTCCAAGACTGACTTTTTGTTATATCTAGAAAAATATAATTCTTAATCTCTTAATGACTAAACCAGTAACTGCATTAAGGTACTGTTTATACTATTGCTAGTATTCTAGGCTTAGTCTCGCCATTTTCACAATAAAGTCTGCAGGCATGTTGCAGTACATGTGAAAAAATGAACTTCCACCAACAAGCTTGGGATTTAGTGAACTGTTTGCATTGCTATTCTTGCATAATGCCTGAAATTCTTAGTCTTTTATATAAAGCGGTTCTCAAGTTACGACCTGTTAAACACCTGTTGGTATTTCACGTTGCGGACACTACGCCTCTTTTTGTTATACTCCTGCCATCTGCTGAAAAACAGGTGTAACTTACCCAAACTATGGTTTCTAAGATTGTTTTTGCATTAAGTTAAAAAAAAAATTATATCAGCATGCCAAGAATTCTTATTTTGACAAAATTTTATTTTTTGGGCACCCTCCTAATGCTGAATTTCAATCATGTAAAAAAGCCATCCAAAGCTATTCACTCTCAAAGATCTTGCAACAGTGTTATCACATCTTTACAACATTTACCTAATACTTGACACATATTGGCCCAGTTGTTCAAAACTTTTGTTAAATATTTAACAATGAAATTGTTGTTAAGTGAATAACAGCATGTTAATTTTTTTTGTTAAATATCGCTGTTAGGGAAACCTGGTGTTCAAACAAAGTTAGTGTTAAAATCATGTTAAATTAACAAGATGTTGTTAATATACTTGTTAAATTTTCATGTTAAAAAAATCTGTTGTTCAAAAAATGTTAGCGTTAAATTATTGTTAAATCTTCACTTTTAACGAAAACTTAACAACAATTTTAATTCACCTCACGAGGTGAATTAACTTTATCGTTAGCACTTAACAAGGAAATTCAAGATGGCTGCAGGCTAAAAAAGATTCTAAAAAGTGAAAAAAGAATGTGTATTTCACATCAATTCAGTAAAATGCTTTCATATATTCCTCAGGGAATAATAAGTGTAATTTTTTTCTGTTTAAAACCACTTTTTAATTCAATTTTTCTGCAATACTGCCTTTTTCAAGAAGTGTGTCTGCAGTTTTACAATTTACATGTTAACCATCTTTATGACAAGCTAAGATAAAATCAGAAGTGCAGACAAATTTATTCAGTAAAGTCTGATGTCAACACATTATTAACAACAGCAGTTTTGTCAACATTAATAGCTGAACATTTATTTAATGCTTTGTCAAAAAACTTTATAGCATACATGCTTTTCCCTGAAATTATCATAAAAACTAAGCCTGCAAATACTTGTGGTCTTCCTTGCATGGTTGACATATCTGACTCTGAACTGCCAAAAGTGCCATATCAACACTTCAAGTGACTGTTATATTTTTTATCTCACTATCCTTACATTTTATATAAAATCTAGATGAAATGACTACAGTTTAGGCATATACAGTATTTACACTGTCCATTGAAGATCTCATAAATGTTATTCATCTTCATATTCTACTCATGTACACAATTATATTTTCAGTATTTATGTTTTCATCTCCAGACCTTGATTTTTGGTAGAAGACATACTATGGTCAAACAAATGAGAGGCCCTGGCACTTTTGTTGAAACCTGTTCCATATCAGTATTATGTCATAATCTAAAGAAAATCAATAAAAATGGTTTCATTTATACTGTTTGAAATTTCATGTAATTTTGTGGCTGTTTTTTGTGTGTTTTCATTATCCTGTTATTTACTACAGGGTTATTTAACTAGACTGATCACACTCAAGACATATAACCATGGTCAATACTATATGACCCATGATGAAAAAAAGACTGATTTGTTCACTCCCTCCTTTAAGACAAATAGACAGAATGAGATTCAAACAGTTGTTTTTACCAAATGCCACATGCCCCCACCCCCAACAACAGAAATGCGCTATTCTTACACAATGTATAATGAATGCTTCTCACCTTTCAGAGAGAATTTATGAATGTTTTTGTTTATGGTCCCTTTGGAAAATGGAAGGCAGTAAAAGTGCAGTTTTTCATCTTTTTTACCAGTAAAAAGCAGTCTTTTTACAGTGAAATGCTTCAGTCAATACAGCAGATATATAAAGTAATGTGTGTACATTGGCTATAGAAGGAAAAACATCTAAGTGCAGTGAAAATGCAGTGAAAAGTAGTAGAAATGCAGTGAAATCAAGCGGGATATGTAAATAAGCTAGCAAGTATTAAAATGTCACAAAAAACTGCCCCAAAAAACTGGAGTTCCAGTTTTGACCAGTTAAATAACATCATAGCATACTGCAAAACACTGCTTTGGACAAACTGCCCCTAGCTTGAAGTAAATCTGTTCAGATTACATTACAGAGCATCTAACTATCTGACTATCTGATTTTTTCATTTATAGTTTAGTTTATACTAATTTATTTTAACTTGAATGTGAAGAAAGCTTGCACTCTCAAGTCACTCTCAAGTCTGCTTCCTGGAAAAACCAGTACTGGTGTCATGAGGAGGTACGGTTGTGACCCCATTGGGGCTTGAACCCAAAACCTCTGGGATGAGCGGCCGACACCTTAACCTCTACACCACCACTCCCTTTTACAATTAAGCCTGTTTATTAAGCTTAATAATTCTGAACTTCTTTCATTGTAAAAGTATATTATTTAACAGTCACCAATTTAAGACTGTTCAATACAATTCTTTGAATTTTTCAAGCAATTTCTTTGATAATGTGTTATATGAAATCAATTTTCAGAATACCTTTGTTGCAATGTCTTTAGCTACTGCCTGTTTGTTTTTTCTCATATCCTGTTCACAAATCAGAACCATCATTTATGTCTTAGATTGATAATTATTCTTATGTGAATGATCTTGTTTTAGGCAACTTCACCAAAGTATGTTGTTGAAATAACCTTCGCAAAAAACATAATGACCACTTCCAGTAGAGATCTTGCACTTCCTGTGACTGGTTGGAATAGAACACTGTTTAACATTGTTTTTGTTAAAGTTTGTTTAGTGACTGCAGAGATACAGTATTTACCAGGTTTTACATAAACTGCTACAATGGTTCATGAGCACAACCTAGAATATACTGCTCTGAGAAAATTAAGTTGCTTTTTACTGCTCATAAAACTGTTTTTTAAAGAAGTTGTTTCTTAAAACAGCAAAATATCTGCAGAAAACTAGCAATCAGCCAGCTTTTTTCTTCTGCAGTTTTATCGGTTTTTTTTTTTTGAAAACTGCATTTCAATGGTCACTTATAAATACTTTATCAAGTTATAAAATACTGGCAAAGAAGGCTGTCTTTTCTGAAAAACTTCTGTTTCACTGCAAAAATACTGCAAATTTAAGCAGTTATTTTCCGAAGGGGTTACAATATAATTATACATATTCTATGATTAATGGCAAGCTGCAGAATAGTAAACATACAGACAAGTTGCTACATAATGCATATCTCTGTACTTGTTGTCACTGTTTGATAGAATGAATTAAACCTTTCCTTGAAGACTTTTAGCATGTACAGTTCTTGTGTGACATCAGTCTGAAAACTAAGTGTCAATATCTAACTCAATTTCTGTCAAATTTAGTCACTCGGGTCAGAGTACTTCAGTATCTTCACTGCTTTCTTGTGTCACTATTTGGGAATCTAGCAGGAGTGTTATGTTTTTTCCATCACTTTTGATAAAAACATTGAAATACTTACAAACAATATATAAGGCTTTAAGCAATGTACATAATTATAATGTAGATGTAACTGGCTACCTTGAACAATGTTAAATATATTTCTGCTTGTGAAGAGATTTGAACCCAAACTTTTATGTGTACAATAATATTCAGATTTAATCATTTTGATGTCTGCAACACCCTCATTTATGTTGCATAAACTATGTTAACATGTTGTTGAGGCAGTGCAATGAATATAGAAGCATAATACATTTGATATTTATACTAAATCATGCAATACTTTCTGTTCTTAATTAAGGATTTGTCATTTATGGCATATTTTGATCAGTTATTTTTAGACAACTAAATGATGCCCTGAACTGTGGTCAATTCAACATCTGCTATCACCTTTCAGATACACAGATAATTTTGTTCTGTAATTCTGACTTACACTTTTACAAAAGTGTATCCATTTTCATATTTAAAATACAGCTACACCAATATTATATATGTTCTATCATTAAATATATTAACATAAACTATAAAATACAATGGCTTCACTACTACTGGCTTTCAGCCTTTGTGTCTCAGTGGCTAAGGTCACTGATCAAGACACCTCAGTGGTGTAGTTTGAAATCCAGCAACAGTCATGCTATTTTTCCAGCTACAAAAGCTTTCCAGTAAGCACAGACAATTAGTGGTTCTATGGCATTAATTTGTACTAAAATAGTGCATTTTTACATCTGTAATTGATAATGGAAAAGGGTGTCTGCTCATGTATAGCTCCTTGAAGTTCAAAGGTCCCATCTGATTTAAAGCAAATAGTGTTTGCATCATTTCAGGTCTTGTTTCATTGAACATAAATTCACATAATTAATGTGTCCTGAAATAAGTGCTAGTGGTTAATTCTTGCAATCCCAATACAAATTGTTTTTACTGATATTGATGGGGAAATAATTTAATCTTACTAAATTGGTATTGTTATAAGTTCAAGGGTCATAACTGTGATGTACATGATCCAAATTCATACAGACTTGGTTTTGATTCAGCAGATTATGTAATTATTTATGATACTGTGAAACCACTATTTTGATGTCTAAATTTTCTGCTATACAAAATTTATTTGTTAATATCAGATTTTAATAATATCACCTCAAGAGGACCAATTCTTAAAGTATAGCCCATGGATTCTTCATTAACATTCTAGACAATGTGGATTTTTACATACCCTATTCCAGAGGAATTGGGTCTATTCAGGTACCACATTACATGTAAACTGGTCCATACCTACACCCACTCCAGACAATCAAAAGTGAAATTGACTATCTCATAATTAAAAACAAATTAGTTCATACATCATTAAAAATATAAATCCCTAAATTGGTCAAGACAACATATATCTACAGAATATAACTGAATTGCTGTTGTTACAGGCCATATTTAGGTAAATTTAAGTGTACTTTTTTCATGTAAACAAAATTTCATCCACATTTTAATACATTGTAGCTACAACTATGGCATTCATTTTATTATATTGTACATGAAGCTGAATATATCCCCTTGAAAACATTACCATAATTCATATCCTTTTGAAATAAATGAAACAGCATTTGTCAGAATACTGCTACATTGTACCAGCTTTCATGAAGTGACTACCCCTATAATCAGAGTGTGCCCTACTAGAATGTCATAGATCTGCCACTAGTATTTTGCTTATGTTTGGACCAGTTTAAAAGAATTTTGTTAGAAATCAACAGTTTAGAGCTTTCTTGCATTTATAACATGAATAATTTAGGTAGTTAGACCTCATCACTATGTAAGGGAGTTAATCAAGTATATGACAATAGTTCCATTTATTTAATCAATTTGTTTATGAAGTGAAGACATTGTAATGATTTAAAAGTGACAAGTATCTATTTAAATCAATGAACTTTACAATTCATATCTTTAGTTCATTTTGTTATTATAAGGTAAAATTTTCATAGTTGAAGTTCAAATTATAAAAAAAACATCCTTTGGTCAAAGTAACGGAACATGTTCTGTTGTGTCTTATGATCAAACACTGTCTTCGTCTGCTGTTTTCTTTTGTTTCATTAAAAATACATGGAAAACGGATTATTTATAAGAAGTGAATGTTTTTAAGTACTGTTTTAACAGTTCAGGAGTAAGTCAAAACATTGATTAATGGAACAAAACTGACTTGGAAAACGTAGATGATTAATAAGAACTATGGACTGGAGTGCAAAACTGTAAAGTCGTGAAAACTGATGACAACATAGAAATATGCTGTGAATTGAGACTGTAACGAAGAAACCGAAGAAATACTGGCACAGTGTTTCATTTCTGCAAGCAGGTCGTTGGATTAGTCGGTCGACCGTTGGTTTTCATTGTTTCGGACATAGCTCATGAAAGACTTGACAGATTTAAATATTTTTGGTACACAGGTGAACAAAAATAAGGTCAAGTTTTCAGTTAAACACAATTGCTCTTGTTTTGGCCATTTTGTCCCTACTGGTTACCAGTTTCTGGAAATACAGGATTGGCTTTCCGTCATTTCGTCTGTCCATCCAAAACTCTGCCATCCTTCATTGGTTTTGATATTACTTGGCACATATTTATGTCCCATGATGAGACTGCAATAAACGATTAGATATTGACCACCTGCGGTTTGGGGGTCACTTGTAATTACTTAAGGCTGTGTTGTTGAACTGTATTTTTATCAAAGGCAACAACCAGCTTCATGTAGTGTCGCTAGTAAAAATCACCAAAATAGTGTTTACAATTTCCTAAGAATGACAGAAGGTCAGAAGAATAACAAATGAATAAAGACTACTGACTGTAAGCTAAGGTAACATCAATATTATTCTTTTTCCAGAGTAGATAATTTTTTTCAGTGCTTTAAGAGGTTGTATTAAAATAAGTGCATGATGGGATATCTTGCCTTTGTTAAAAACTTAACGATTTGTTAAGTCACTTAACGATTCGTTAGCTAACAAAAAATTTAACAATGCTTTGAACAACTGAAAATTTTGCAAATTGTTAGCTAACGAAAAAGTTAAAATTTAACAATTGTTAAGCTAACACGTTGTTAAAGTTAACGTAAGTTTTGAACAACTGGGCCAATACTATTATTTCTTAAAAAGATTCATTTGAAATTACATAAGATTACTTCAAATAATTATTTGCATGTGTAATTTGTAGTTTTGTAAAATTCTTTAGACAATTATCTTTACAAGTCTGAAAATTGATCGTTGGCATGGGCGTTGATTAAAATTTTTGTTTAGGTCCACCTTTCACAAAAACTATAAGAACTATAGCTTTGAAACTTTGCACACTTGTTTATCATAAGAAGTTGAGCACGCAGGCCTAGAATCATAACTCTAAGCATTTTATCAGAATTACATGTATTGCCCTTTTTCTACTTACAGAATTTGAATTTCTTGGTTAAAATTTTTGTTTAGGTCTGTCTAATTTCACAAAAACTATAACAACTATAGCTTTGAAACTTTGCACACTTTTTGTCATCATTAGGTGAATATGTGGGTCAAAGGTCAAGGTAGCAGGGGTCTGAATATTCGAATGTTACACTTTCATATAACTCGAGAACCATTTGACCTAGAACCTTCAAACATCATGGGGTGACGGGGCTGCGGAGTAGAAGACCCCTGTTGGTTTTGAGTCAGAGGTCAAGGTCACAGAGGTCTGAATATTCAGAAGTTACATTTTTATATAACTCAAGGACCGTTTGACATAGAACCTTCAAACTTCATAGGGTGATAGGGCTTATGGAGTAGAAGACATCTGATTGTTTTTGGGGCAGTAGGTTAAATGTCAAAGTCACAGGGGTCTGAATATTCAAATGTTACACTTTCATATAACTCGAGAACCATTTGACCTAGGATGATAGGGCTTACTGAGTAGAAGACCTGTGTTGTCAAAGGTCAAGATTACAAGAGTCTGAATATTCAAAAGTTAAAGTGCAATGCATGCGACACTCATGTTTTTCCGAACGCTCTTGTCATCATAGGTGAATATATAGGCCAAGAACCATAACTCTAATAAGCATTTTGTCAGACGAGGGCATGCTCTTGTAATAACATTGTAAGTACTAAATAGAATTTTATTAAACTTATGCAAGAAACGTAACTCTTAAGGACATTGTTTTTGCACTTCCTGTGTACAGGATATATTCGGGGAGCATACAGCAGTTTACTGATAGCTCTTGTTTTAATCAGCTTAAATAAATGGTATGGAGTAGACATTATGTCGTTTCAAAATCGTCATTTTTAGTTATATTATTATTACAGTGTCGATGGAACTGAAGAAAGTGGTGGACTGGGAAGACTGGTCAGTCATGGCAGTAAAAAAGAAGCGAATGCAGTCATGAAACAACTTGGGGGATGTTTGGTCCTCTTTGCTTTAAGGTTTGCTTGTTTCTTATAACTGCGTGAGTGATAAGGCTTTGCAAGGGTAGTAAAAATTAAAACGAAAGGAAAAAAAAACATGCATGCACAGAAGTATAATAATACCCCCTCAAAACTAATTTGGAGTGAGCTTGTTGGTGAGTCTGTCGGTCGGTGTTTTCCGGACAAAACGAATGAACGACTTGGACATAAAAATTTATAAGAACTCGTTTTTTACCAATTATTCTATAGTTGGCGGACGTAGAGCAGTTGGTAGAGATGCTGGAAATTAAATTGCGCTGACTTACTGCGGCGGACGCGAGTTTGAAACCCATCCGATACACTTTTTTTTTTTACATTTTTCTTCTGTTTTACTTATGATTTTAAGACTTTAAACCAATTTAAATGTTTTACAGCAAATAATCATAGAAAACTTCATTCATGTCAAACTTATAAGGATAATGTTAATAAGACATACTGTATACATATTATTCGATAACAGTAAAGTTCAGTCAGTAGTCGTGTCAGGTTTTGCTTGTACAACCAGAATTGGTTTCCTTGGGTTCTTTTGGGGCCATGCCTCAACATCAACCATCACCAATTTCTAGAATATTTACATGTCAGTTTTGTTTGTGGGCCCGCTGTGATACTTTGTATCACTGTTTTTCTTGTTCAGTTATTAATTTACTGTGTCTTCTTTGATCTTGTTCATTGTTCAGTTTTTGCCTACAATTTAGGACAGGAATTTATTTTGTATTATTGACACAATACAATCAACCCTATGGGCAAATCCCATAACTTTTGAATGACAGCTATGATATTTGATAGGGTAGTTGAACATACTTGTAGTCACTGAATGCAAAAGGTAAGCACATGGGTTCCTATCAAAAGTAAAGTTTACACATATGGTTAAAGGTCAAACTCTGTGGACATTTGTGTCTCCAGTTTGTTGATAACTTTACTCATGCATGGGTTGTCCTGATATTTACACATGTATGTGTACAGTCTGTGTTGTTCAGAGACAATCGACCCTCCAGCACTTTCAGTCCTTTGATTGTTACTAGAGTTGGGTACCGCCAAGAAAAATATACCGTGGTATACCGCGGTTTTTTACTAAATACCATGGTATGTACCATGGTATACCGCCAATTTAACATTATTGATAATTGTTCTATCATGTAATTTTCAAAAACAAAAATTGTTATGTAAACAATATTCATTCAGAAAAAAGTATTAAAGAATCAAATTAAGAAATGTATTGTCTTTGAAATTAGACATAAAACTTTAATAGAACACATCAAGACTAGGAAAGTCAACAATATGAATGTGTTAACCTATAAAGAAATTCAAAATTTGGAGAAAAACTCTTTCATGTTTGCCAAACAAATATTTTTGATGCATTATTAAATTCTTTTTTTTTAATATGCACGGTCGTAGAAAGACGTAAATAACATTGCAAACACATTAATTTTCTAGTCATTCCTATGCAGACACGCTGCAAAACAATTTTATTGTTGAAACAATTAAAAACTTAAAAGCAATTATATGTCTTTAGCGTGAAAACGTCTGCGAAAATTAAGGGCTAATGAGCAAAAAAACACTCTTATTTTCGAGTCTCTTCTCTTCAAGCACGCCGCTTTTTCTTTCTGTTGTCTGAACAATAAAACATGATCTGTAATTATCAATAAATGGTCCCGAAAAACAAGCGGTAATTACAAGTATATGCATGTTAATTTTCAATTGACTTCTCTCCAAACACGCATTGTTCCCCATTGTTGAAACACTTTTTTAAAAAGAGGAAAAGGAATGAGTTTGTCTTCGGTTACGAATAAGCCAATAATTAATCGACACGCAAATTTCAAGTCCATTCTTAGCAAACACACTGTAATTTAAAGGCATAATTTAATCTAAATGGTTCGGCATCACACATTCAATTATACACAGATTATCGGGTGTTACGACTGCGCACATGTGCGGTAATAGTTATCGGAAAACGTTGCGTTTTAATTGGTCGATAGCGTGAAATGAGTAACGCCTTTTCCTTTTATCAGCTGTCGCTGTGTATTGTATATTGCGGTGTCGTATACAATTCTATTATTAGAACTAAAAGAACCGGTATTCCTGGTCTGTACCGCGGTACGTACCGTAGAAGGCCCGAACCTCGGTTTACCGGTATACCGGTTAAACCGCGCACCTCTAATTGTTACACTGGTGTAACATCATAAAATACAGGTCAAGTTCGACTTTGATATTGGCTACCAACCACTAAATTTCCGAATAGTTATCAACCATGGCCACGACTGAGTTTTTACGTTTATCCAAGTGCTTTCTTTTTAACTAATGGCCAGCTTATTTAATATGAACTCTCACCAGTGTTATCAACTTTCTGCAAGCATTGGTTACAGTTGAGAATTAGTCGGTCTGACCGTTGGTTTTCATTGTTTCCGGACAATAGCTCATGAAAGACTTGACAGATTTAAATAATTTTTGGTACACAGGTGTAACATCATAAATCAAGGTCAAGTTTTTCAAGTTAAACAACTTAAATTGCATCTTGTTTTGGCCATTTTTAGTCCCTACTGGTTAACCAGTTTCTGGAAATACAGGATTGCGCTTTCCGTCATTTCGTCTGTCCATCCATAAACTCTGCCATCCTTCATTGGATTTTGATATTACTTGGCACATAATTTAATGTTCCCCATGATGAGACAAAGTGTCATGCACAAACCCAGGCCCCTAGCTCAAAGGTCAAGGTCAAATTGGGTGATTCTTGTTTGGTCTGTAACTCAACCATCCATCAAGGGATGTATAAAAATTATAATACTTGGCACAAATGTTCCCCATAATGAGACAATGTGTCATGAGCAACATCTAGACCCCTAGCAGACTTCGCGAAATTCGTCGGTCCGACGGACATGCCGCACTTTTTTAATCCGGATACGGACCGACTGTCCGGCATATATTCAATGTCGATATTCGGATCGCTTTGGTCAAAATGGCGTCCTTGCAATTCTATGAAGGAGCAGAACCGGAAAAGAAAAGAAAAATGACTCCCGACGAACGCTCAGCCCAGAAAAAACAGTATGAAAAAAGAGTTGAACAAACAGTTAATTTAAATTCGCATCAACTTTGTTTAGTGTCGGTACATACGCTGTTTTATGAAGTTTCTCTTTTTACTCAGTATTTTCGGTCCGGCAGATTTGTATTCGGTCCGGCAAATGTTTGGACCATGCCGGTCCGAATAGCCGGCTATTTTTTTCAACTTTGGCGAAGTCTGCCTAGCTTAAAGGTCAAGGTCACACTGAGGTCAAAGGTTAACATGGTATTTACATAGTCTGATTCGTGTCCGGTGCATTATTCTGACATCCATCAAAGGATTATAATATTGCTTGGCAGAAGTGTTCCCCATAGTGAGATGACATGTCGTGCCCAACACCCAGACCCCTAGCTCAAAGGTCAAGGTCACACTCTAGGGTTAAAGATCCAAAGTGATTTTTCCTGTCAGGTCTGTAACTTAACCATCCATCAAGGGATTTTAATATTACTTGGCACAAATGTTCCAAATTTTTTTTTTGTTAAATTGCATTTTTTTTTTTCATTTTTAAGTTGTTTTTTTAAATCTTAAAATTAGAAAAAAAAATTATTTTATTTTTTTTTTGGAATTAAAAATTATTTTTTTTTACTTACAGCATTTCTCAGATGAGCAAGTTATTAGAATGACTTCCCTTTGTTGCTACTACAAAGAGCTTATATAGTAACTTCTTTATTACTGGCTGAAGGACTTGTCTGTGGTAAAACATGCATGTTACATCCAATTTTGAGGTGTATTTCGCCCTTCATCCATGGTCTGTCTGTCTGTTAGAAATTCTCGTAATCGCTACTACATGTAGTTAGGATCTACAGGGTGGATTTTAATGAAACTTAGTCCGAATAATCTAATCCCCTAGTACCCTAGATGATCCTAATTGGGAATGGGGTCAATGGGTCAAAATTCAAGGTCACAGTGACCTGAATGTTGAAATTTTTGTTATTGCTACTTGGCAGAAACTATTTGTCGGATTTCAGGGAAACTATGTCAGAATCATCCCCTAGTAGCCTTGTTGGTCCTAAGCAAGAATGGGGTCACTGGGTCAAAGGTCAAAGTCACAGTGACCTGAACATTGAAAATGGTTTTTGCTCAATAACTGCAGAACCATTTCACCTCTAACCTTGAAACTTCATAGGTTTGTTGGTCTTGATGTGTTGATGACCCCTATTTTTTTAGAATCACTGGGTCAAAGGTAAAGGTCACAGTGACCTGAACATTGAAAACAGTTTCTAATCAATAACTAGAGAACTATTTCAACTAGGACCTTGAAACTTGAAAAGGTTTTTTGGTCTTGATGTGTAGATGACCCCTTTAAACTGTATCTATAACACAATATTGTATATATACATTATGGACCGAAAGAGATCAGATCATTAGGTTATGCTGCAGTAGAGATAAAAAGTCACTTTCCAATAGGGAAACTTTGTATTGCATGGCTATACTTTGTCCACTTGTTTTCTTATGGTTGCCACACTTCTGTGACAAGGCCGTATTGTTGGGGTATTATTCGTCACTCTTGTGACAATTCTAGTTTGTGCATTAGAATTTAGAATATTTATGTTTTTATTTTTAAATAGACTGAGGATCTTTCAGTCTTTAATGTTTAAAACTTTGTCTTAATTTTCCAGGGACATTAATGAAGGTGTAGAGCTCTTGTATGATTATGGAGTAAAAGATCTGCCTTGGTTAAAGGTTAGTTTACATAGTGATTGTTACAATCCCAGAAGTGGGGAGCATATAGTTGCATATAGCAAGTCCATCTCTCCATCCAGCATTCTGATTCATGCTACTGGATATTTCTCAATCTGACAACAACTGCTGGATGAAATTTTACCAAATTACAGCAAGTTTTGGGTCCAAGTGGATTGGTCATAAACGCTGTATGTAGCCCATTGAATTTTAATGCAGAAATTATGTTGAGTTTTGCAGCCCTTAGTAATTGGGCTCAATTGTATATGCCAATTTGAGTTGGTACACTGATTTGCACAAAAGTTTGCTTAAAGGGCAGCTAGAGCTAGAAATAGAAAGTTCATTAAATAGAAAAACCTTTAAACAACTTTGCTTGAACTGCTCAATGGATGCTCTTTTTGCATTAGATAACTGTAAAATCATTAATTTTTGTGGGGTCTAATTTTCGTGGATTACATGGTTAAGTCTATTGACAAAAATAAATCCCAATGAAAATGTAAAGTTCCTATTAATTTTATGTTCAAAATTTGAAATGCAAGATCCATATACCAATGAAACTGATGTTTTGGCCAAAACCACAAAATTTTGTGCCAAAGAAATTTAGTGATTTTACAGTATGTATGCATCGTATTTGGATAAGCATGTGGTACAAGAAAGTTTTCAACTTTCATGACCTATGTTATAAAGTAGCCAACAACTGCTTTTGCATTTATTTTCTAGAACCAGAAATATGAAGGTAACAAGTTATTATCCCCTGCCAAAGGTGGAGGGATATAGTTTTGGCGTTGTCTGTCCTGTTGTCCGTCCATCCAGAGCCATATCTCAGAAACCAATGGATGGATTTTCACGAAACTCAAATTGAATGTGTAATACAATGGACAAATGCGGCACATGCAAGTTTTTTTCTGATCAGCCAAGTAACTCCTGAATTATCTCTCCTTTATTGATAAAAAATTAACTTATTTTGTTTGTCCGAAGCCATATTTCAGAAACTAATGGATTGATTTATACAAAACTCAAACTGAATGTGTAATACCATAGCCCAATGCAGCACATGCAAGTCTTATCCTGATCTGTTAAGTCAGGTCTGAATTATCTCCCCTTAGTTAATAGAAAATCAACTTACATGTATGTCGAGCCATTACTAAGTAACAACTGCATTGAATCTCCTGTGCAGAACCATTTCTATTTGGGAACACGCAGTAATTAAAGTGTGTAATGGCGCTTAGTACTGCTTGACCATGACTATCAGTTACTGATATTCCAATAATAGTGCTTCACTTTCGGCGGGTGATACCAATTCATTGAATTTGCTTTGTTTTGTTCTGTGTTTATGTTTAATTGTTATTGTTATTAAGTATTGCTTTCCCAAAGCTGTAAAAGGACATCATAATAATGGTCAGAAAAGGCAAAATTTTTCAGAACATTAATTTTGTTAGATGCTTAAGGGTGGTCAATAATATTCAAGCTGCACATTATTGACCAGATAAAAAAGAACTGTTAAGCGCTACCTGACGACCTTAAAATTAAGTTCCAACCCTTACGTTTTTTCAGTTGCATGGATTCACTGCAAAATATTCAACTTCACTTCTTGTGTCGCCTGCTACCAGTAGCAGTGCAACACATAGGGATCACTTCTCCATCGTCTGTCTGTCTGTCCATCTGTCTGTCCGCTCTTAGGAGAGCGCTTTGTGGAGTTATTCTTTTGACTATTTCATGTTTGTGGGGTTAAAAGTCACATGTGGGGTTAACCCCACATGCAGTCTGAGATTTTGTGTTTATTGTGCCATTCTGGGGTCAGTAATCATAAAACAGAAGAATCCCCACTAAAGTCTATGTACTTTAAACTCTTGATGCCAATTTTGCTAGTTTCACCAGGTTATCCCCTCGTACCATTAAACAAGAGACATTTTGATGTCCCTTGAGCGGGGCCCAACCCCGGAAAAAGGGCAAAAAATGTATTCTCATGTAGTTTTGTATACCCCTGGAGTTATGTTCTCTGAACCATAGTAAGTGTATGATCTCTCAAAAGAAACAGAATAGGTCATGGTGTACCACACTCTGTTTCTAGAAGAATTATCTTCTGTATGGTCGAGACCAATGACCTCTCACCATATTTTCTCTCTGTTACAAGAAACTGGTAGATGTCACCCAGAAAATATTCTCATTATGTCCCCACTTATTGTTTCTTTTGACCATAATTATGTCTCAAGGGGACATAATCAGAATAAGTCTGGATTGTTCCTTGTGAGAGATAACATGATAATGTATGGTTGAGACAACTTGAAACAAGAGGGCCATGATGGCTGCCTAGTATGCGCCGAAGATGCCAAGCATGTATTGGTGTCAGAGGTGGTCACACTCGGTATTAGGTCTGTGACTTTTTGTTTTCACTTTGTACACATTACAATACAGTGAGATCCTTAGTATTGGGCCAATCCAATGTTTTGTTGCTAAATCATGTTATGAAATGTTTGATCTACCACCAAAATGAAATTCATTTCAATTGCTTCTGTTTTGTATACTTTATACCAACATTACTAAGTGGGTACTTTCTTATGACGGCCAGTATACATCTAAACCCTAAGAGTTTTATATATTTACCCATACAGCTGGACACAACAATGTCTGGATTTCAGATAATCTTGTATACTCATGTTTCATTAAAGGGGAGCACAACCCATCAGTTTAGTACTATAATGTAAGTAATAAACCTGTTTTCATAATTGTATTAGATCTGAGGTGCATTGTATTGGCCCACAACAGGGGTCCAGTCAGCCATGCGAATTCACAGCGAATTCACAGTAGATGTCAATTAACATGACTGGTCACTGGTAGACTAGCTTCTGTTTATCATATTCAGCTACTGTATAACTTCCTTACATTTGTACAGATAATGTATGAAAGGGATGTTAGTTATACTAATTTTAAGACCTTCATAAGATGTTATTATTCTATTTTATCAGTTACCTTTTAGGTACATGTACTAATTCCCAGTCAATTAGATTATAAAAAATCAACACTTACAGTTATTATATCAAAATTATTTTCTAAAATGACAGAAACATAAACTATATTTTTTTTACTTTTAGATTACTGAAAAATAACTGTGATTTCAAAGTTAGATTGAGTAATGTTTTAAATACTCAATCAATTACTCTTACAACAAACCATTATCACTAAGATTAGATGTTACACTTGATAATTACTTGAGCATTTAACTTTCTCAGTAAACTTTAAAATCACGTTCTGCTTTATCTAAAATATTTTTCATATCCTGCAATAAAGTAAATGTCATTATTATATAAAACAGTTTATATAAAAGCAGGAAATAAGTTATAAATCAATTATCTGTACAAATCAATAAAATTTATGGTTCTACTATTGTACTACATATCAAGTTACTGACACCTGCTGGCCTAATCAGAGAGGATTAAAACTGATAGGGGCATAAACATTAAGATATTTGACCACCTGCGGTTTGGGGGTCACTTATGAAGGACATTTTAATTGTCTTTAAAGAAAACTGCCATAAACATGACCGAAAAAATAGTTTTACTATAAATAAAACAATTCAATGATGTAATAGGGGAGGTACTTGCAAAAGTAAGGCAGGGCATGCCCTCAGATGAAAAATTACGTGTGTGACTTTAGGGTTTTCCATGGAAATTAGCGGGAAAATCCTACTAAAATTAAAAAGCCTGGTTTTCATAGATCACATGACAATGTGTCATTTACATGATGCTTGGCGATGAGTGTGTTTGAAGCTAGAAGTCAAAATGAAATCATATTTGGCTGTATTTCACAGCAATAAAATAGGAAGATGACAGATTGAATGATATTTTAGTAATTAAAAGTAACCATTTATTGAAATACAATGCTTAGGCCAAAGAAAAAAAATACCTTGTTTCTGCTAACAGCCCAGAAAAAATAGGGTAGGTAGGTAGGTAAACTTTTTTTTTTTTTTTTTTTTTTTTGAAGCTGGATGCAAATATTTAGGAAATAAGACAATTTTCAAAACCAAAAATTAATATTGTTTTTAATTTTTTTTTTTTTTTTTTTTTTTGCCAATAAAAAGTCTTAGGGTCGGCGGCAAAAAAATAGGGTCGGTCGGGTTAGCAGAAACAAGCTATTTTTGTCTTTTGGCCTTATGAGTAGTAGCTCTAAACAATTGAGAAAAAGATGTTGCCTAGTCATGTCATGTCATTTTGAATTTTAACGTTAGTACCTGTTTCCCATATGACCAACACCCCCAGCAGAGGTTAGTCATTTTAGTTTTAGTTTGCTGGAGATAGTGCAAGATACAGACAGGTATCCCAGATCCAGAGACACCCCTGGTTCTTTAACTCTATGCCTCATACACATTAAGCCTTATCAGTGTTACTTTCCTTATACAGATAATAGCATTATCTGTACACTATCCCCATACAGGTTATTGGTAAAAATACAAAAAGGTACCTGTGTTTTCAAGCTATTTGTTTTCTATTAACACTTCATTTGATCATTTACTGACCAATATAAAAGTTTTTCATGATTAAATTTTCTTTTCTAATGGTTAAATTTCAAAATTGTGTGATGAATATTTCTTGAATTGTGAGTCTTAAAAACAGTCATTTCACATTTTTAAACATATTTAGGCATTTTCAATCTAAATGTATTTCCTTTCAGAGTGTTTTTAAAAGTAAATGAAAGATTAGACAGAATAATTTAGAATCTAACAAACACAAACTGAAGGGTAATAAATTACAGGAAAAGGGATATAAACAATGGGCGTGTTTTAATCATTTTTAATTTTCATTGGATTATCATGTTGACCAATCCTTGTGTTTTTTTGGGGTTTGAATCAACAGATATTCATGGGTCATAAAATTTGATTAATATTTAATGTTTTGATAAGAAACATGATCAAAAGAAATTTAATCAGCTTATAAAAACACTATGATTGGTGATCTTGAAAGTGTACCAAGGGTCATCTAATTGCTTTGTTTTGACAGCTGTGGTCAATATCACACCTGATTATGTAATCATTATCCCATATTGTTCTGACACATGCTTTATGGAATTCAGCAATTTAATTGGTTGTCACATATTCTAAGGGAAAATTGTTAAAATCAGTCATGTAGAAATTATATCTGCAACATTTTTTTCTGTAAAATCTGTTATTATCCTATTAGAACTAGTCCTTGACAATTGAAAATTCTACCTGTCTTTAGCTGTAAATTACCAATAACTTTTCTTTATAGTAACTACATATTTTTGTGAAAGAATTTTATTGCCTTGGATTAAACTTAACCAAAATGCTTCTGTAAGAAAATTTTTTTTATCTTAATTGATTTTCTGGCTTTAAACCTGACCAAGTTGAAAGGAGTAGAAAGGAGTTCTATGCGGTGTTGGGGTTAAAAGGGTATGTATGGGGCAATCAGTAAAGGGTGAAAGGGTTCGGTTAACATGCCAGGTGTACAGCACCCATACATGGACCTTGGTTTAAGGTTTTATCCGAAAGACCATTAGTTGTGTTAGTGGAGAAGCGGGGGATTTATATGAAATAGTAAGCATGGTTAGTGAAGTGTACATGTGTATTGTAACAGTTATGCACAATTTTTATGCCAGTTCTTACTGTTAGCTCTTGAGCTATTGTGATCTGTCACGGTCCATCCGTTAACCATTTTCTTCTAACAACATCTCCTAAACCTTCAACCAAACTTTGCAGGAATGTTCCTTGGGTGGGGGCCCTTTCTGAATTGATCAAAGAATGCTAAGTACTCTATGCAGAACTCGGGTTGCCATGGCAACAGGAAGGAAAAACTTAAAAACCTTGTCATATTTCAAAAAAATTTTGCAGAAATGCAACTTGGGTGACCTTCTACCCAATTTGTTCAAATTATTCTGATTCTTCATAAAACGTAGCCGCCAGGGGGGCTTGGTCACTATGTATATAGTGGAAACTTTGAAAAAATCTTGTCAGAAACTGCTTGCCTGATTTTGAAATAATTTCACACAAATGAACTTCAGGCGACCCTACCAAGAGTTTTAAAATTATTCTGATTTGTCAAGAAACATGGCCACGAGACATGGTCACTTTTTTCCTATACCTATATAACGGAAAAAAGCTTGTCAGAAACTGCTGGCCAATTTTGAATTATTTCACAGATATGTTCCTTGGGTGACCTTTTACCAAGATTGTTCATATTATTATTATTATTTGTAAAAAATGGCTGTCAGAACTAAAAATAGACAATTCAAAATTGCTGGTTCAATTTTGAAATAGTTTCACAGAAATGTCCTTAGGTGACAAATTGTCACTGACAATGTACCAAGATTGATGATATTATCCTGATTTGTCATAAAACATGGCCACCAGAGCTAAAAATAGAAAAAATCTTAAAATGCCATAGGTCTGATTTTGAAATCATTTTACAGAAATGTTCCTTTAGTGACACTCTACAAAAATTGTTATAGCATGGTGGCTTTCTTGTTATTTTGTAGATCAGTGTGAACAAACTGAACATACAGAGGATGAGACAGATATAGAAATTCCCACTGAAGTGTGTGAACAAAGGGAACATAGAGAGGATCAGACTGATAAAGAAATGCCCACTGGTGTGTGAACAAACCGAACATACGGAGGATCAGACTGATATAGAAATTCCCACTGAAGTGTGTGAACAAACCGAACATACAGAGGATGAGACAGATATAGAAATTGCCACTGAAGTGTGTGAACAAACTGAACATACAGAGGATCAGACTGATATAGAAATTCCCACTGAAGTGTGTGAACAAACTGAACATACAGAGGATGAGACAGATATAGAAATTCCCACTGAAGTGTGTGAACAAACTGAACATACAGTGGATCAGACTGATATAGAAATTCCCACTGAAGTGTGTGAACAAACCGAACATACAGAGGATCAGACTGATATAGAATATCCCACTGAACAGCGTGTACAAACTGAACATACAGAGGATGAGACAGATATAGAAATTCCCACTGAAGTGTGTGTACAAACTGAACATACAGAGGATCAGACTGATATAGAAATTCCCACTGAAGTGTGTGTAAAAACTGAACATACAGAGGAAGAGACAGATATAGAAATTCCCACTGAAGTGTGTGAACAAACTGAACATACGGAGGATCAGACTGATATAGAAGTTCCCATTGAACAGTGTGTACAAACTAAACATACAGAGGATCAGACAGATATAGAAATGCCCACTGAAGTGTGTGAACTAAGTGAACATACAAAGGATCAGGCAGATATAGAAATTCCCATTGAACAGTGTGTACAAACTGAACAAACAGAGGATCAGACAGATATTATAATACCATCTGAACAGTGTGAAGAGACTGAACATACAGAGTATCAGGCTGATATAAAAATGCCTGCTGAACAAGGTGAACAAACAGGACATACAGAGGATCAGACAGATATAGAAATGCCTGCTGAACAGTGTGAACAAACAGGAGATACAGAGGATCAGATGGATATAAAAGTGCCTGCTGAAGTGTGTGAACAAACAGGACATACGGAGGATCAGACAGATACAGAAATGCCTGCTGAACAGTGTGAACAAACAGGAGATACAGAGGATCAGATGGATATAAAAATTCCTGCTGAAGTGTGTGAAAAAACAGGAGATACAGAGGATCAGACAGATATAGAAATGCCTGCTGAACAGTGTGAACAAACAGGAGATACAGAGGATCAGATGGATATAAAAATGCGTGCTGAACAGTGTGAACAAACTGAACATACAGAGGATCAGACAGATATAAAAATGAGTGATGAAGAGTGTGAACAAACAGGATGTACAGAGGATCAGACGGACGTAGAAATGTCTGCTGAACAGTGTGAACAGATTGGACCTACAGAGGATCAGACAGATATAGAAATGCCTGTTGCAGAGGGTGAACAAACTGAAGATACAGAGGATCTGGTCAAGTGTGCTGGTCCATCTTGGCAGCCTACAGTCAGACTGAAGAGGCTTTATAACACTCCGGGAAGAAAGCAGGGAGGTATAATTCTTTAAGTGCTGGACAAATTTAAAGTCATTCAAATTCTATACAAAGAAAAAGGACAGTAAGAGGTCATGCAGTGTTGAAGAACTATAACTCTAGTTAGCTATATTTTTTAATTATCTCCCTTTTAAAATTTTCTTGTCAAAGCCTTTTCTCCCTAATTAGTCAAATTTTTCAAATTGCAAATAATTATAGAAGACATAAAGGCACAACGATTATCTAAGAAGCATAACCCTACCTTGCCCTATTATTGAATTATCTCCCTTTATTAAATTTTGTCCAGACTTTAATTTATTTATAGTGCTGAACAAAAGTCATTCAAGTTGCATATAATGAAAAAAGACATCGAGAGGTAGTGCAGTGTCCAAGAATTTTGATTATCTCCGTTTTTTGTTGTCCAGACCATAATTCATTAAGTACATCAAATCACATGTAGTAGTGATTAGAGGATATTCAGAGGCACTGCATAGTCCAAGAACTGTAACTCTGCTTTAGCATGTTTTAAAGAATTTTCTTGTCTTTTACGTAACTTGTTTAGGTCTGGACCAGATTATCCATAAAAGGCATTGGGGGCGGGGGGTTGGCCGTGTCTATCATAGCTCTTGTTATGATTATAAATTGTGAGTAAGGTTTTTCCGAATTTTTTAGGTGAGAATCCTCAATCTGGATCTGAAGAAAGTATTTTTGGATTGAAACAGGATGAATTTCATTCTGACTCTGACCATGCTGACCATGTTGAGAAAACTGATGATGATGATTACAAAGCAGACACTGAGTACTATACAGCATGTAAGTATATATTTATACCCCCACAAAACGAAGTTTGTGGGGGGGGTATATAGGAGTGAGCTTGTCGGTTTGTTGGTCGGTCGGTCTGTTGGTTTTCATGGTTTCCGGATGATAACTCATGAACGACTTTACCCTTTTGAATAATTTTTGGTACACACATGCAACTTCATGAAATACAGGTCAAGTTCAACTTTGGGGTCAGTAGGTCAAAGGTCAAGGTCACAGTGACTCTGAACTGTAAAACAGTTTCCGGATGATAACTCATGAAAGACTTGACCGATTTAAATAATTTTTGGTACACACGTGCAACTTTATGAAATACAGGTCAAGTTCGACTTTGGGGTCAGTAGGTCAAAGGTCAAGGTCACAGTGACTGAACTGTAATGTAAAACAGTTTCCGGATGATAACTCATGAAAGGCTTGACCGATTTAAATAATTTTCGCTACACAGCTGTAACATCATCAATTACAGGTCAAGTTCGACTATAGGGTCAGTAGGTCAAAGGTCAAGGTCACAGTGACTCTGAACTGTAATGTAAAACAGTTTCCGGATGATAACTCATGAAAGGCTTGACCGATTTAAATAATTTTTGGTACACAGCTGTAACATCATGAAATACAGGTCAAGTTCGACTTTGGGGTCAGTAGGTCAAAGGTCAAGGTCTCATTTACACAAGTTATTGTATAATAACTCAACTCTATGTCCTTGTGGCCATTCCTTTCTTATGGTTGCCATACTTCTGTGACAAAGCTGTATTGTGGGGGTATAATTCGTCACTCTTGTGACAGTTCTAGTTTGGTCTGCTACTCACTGTCTACTAAATTGTACAACTCAACACCTTCACCATATTCTCCTGAAATGATGAAGACTTTAAGTATGAATGAATCCAAAAACTTACCTTTATGCCACAGCATGCCCAGTCACGCAGAATCCTGCGTTTTTCATGCAGAAAACACGATGTGCACGCAAATTTTTCAATGTCCCTGTGTGCAGGTACGCATCTTTGTTGAGGCCAGCAAGAGAACGAATTCGGCTCATAAATTGGTGGTCGGTAACCTAAAATCGGGAAACGCTTGCTTTTCAGTTGAAAATCAATAAGCGCCCCGCGGCAAACATCTCTTTAATCTAGACTACTCGTATTACGTCACATTTTCAAAACGGCGAACAAATGAACCTAAGAAGCTTCCTTCAGACTCAGGGTCGAAATCAGCGTAAGTTGTCAAAGATCGTATTCCAAAACGACAGTATATTGATTATTTTGCATCAGTATAAACTACCACCGTTGCAAGCTAAGTCTAACGCATATCAATTGCCGGGGATTTACCGCGATGCTTGTGTTCCGCTTCGATCATGCGGAAAGTTTGCTGTCAGTGTCAGCTGACTTGTCATGTGACCAGTTATTTTTTTAATTATTTTTTAAAATCTTTTAGGACATTGGACATGTTCAGGCCATGTATGATTTGTTTCTTTGCTTCATGACTGTCAGTTCATTTAACAACAATGAATTATGTGAGAGTGTCTGGTCTTTGGTCCTAGTCCTATAAATTAGACCTCACATTAAATATTAAGTTTTGATACCTATCCATATCTTCATGTTTTAGGAAATAAGTACCAGTGTACCCAGATTTTTGAGCCTGTACCCACTTTTTCCAAAACTAGTGGGTACAGGTACCCACATTTTAAAAATCCTGTGGGCATGCTGTGCCAGCAGTGTAGAAGACCAAGGAAGCATATAGCGTTTGAACTGTCCGTCTGTCATTCCTTCCGTTTGTCACACTTCCTTGTGTACTCAACTCCTACAATTTTAATCCAATTCAAATGAAACTTGGTATACACCATCAACATGAAGTGGACATGTGCAAATTGTTGAGACTTCTATGTTCGATTATTATTATAGTCCCCTTCAGCGAAGAGGGGGTATATTGTTTTGCTCATTGTCGCCTGCCTGTTGGTCTGTCTGCCAGTGTGAGTTAGTATACCATTTGTTTTTTTATCAAGAACTAGATAATGCTTGGTCTAACAATGGTAAAACTTCATGGGACGATTGCCTGTGGTGAGTAGATGACCCCTATTGTTTTGAGGGTCAGTAGGTCAAATGAATGAAAACAGTTTCCACTCAAAAACTTAAGAACACTTTTGGCTACAGTGATCATAGAAGGGGTATTTGTGTCCTATTGGCACATTTCTAGACTTGACTGGCTTTATAATATCCAATTACCTCAACAGACTAGCACTTTTTTCATATTTTTGAAAGGTAAGGTCCCAAGTACAATTTCTAGTACTATGTCTGTCACAAATTTGTGTTAACCATAATGAGACAATATGCTGAATGCAACTTTCATTTATGTCAGTTCAAGTTGGCACAGTGAGATCAAAAGTTAAATGGATTATTTTGTGTCCGCTCTTTATCTTTCTACCACCTGGAAGGTTTTTGAAGCCACAAAAATTAACCATGAGATGACATGCAGAATGGAACTTTCAGTCATGTCTGTTCAAAGTCATGGTCACATGGTGGGGTCAAAAATGGGTTATTTTGTGTCTGCTTTGTATCATTTTATTTACAAATTTTATTGGTCTGTCTTCCAGCACATCTCTATGCTATAGCCAATTGTTATGTATCAATTCACCCTTCCATTTAAATGAAGCATTTTGGGTGATATGTGCCTTTTTCATAAGCAACCTTTAGTTCTGATTTGAAGATGGGTAAAATGTGGTTGAGAGATAAGGTAAATGAGATGTGAAGATGGGTAAAATGTGGTTGAGAGATTTTAAGTAGGCCGAATTATTTTTCCTATTTTTCCCTCTTCCTTGATAGTCATGTTTTTTTGCAGGTAAAAAGCTTTGGGGCAACATAAAGGTCATTGATGCTGAGGATGGGTGTATAAGAATATTTCCTTTGTTCTGTACAGTTTGTGTATTTGGAAGGTAAGGACACTTATAGAATTGCCACACTTTATTTGTAACCAGGTTTTTCAAAATTGAGAACCTGGTTATTTTAATATTTATTTTAAAGCAACACTTCATACTTTTAAATAAATTATTTTAAAGTAGTATCCGTTGTACATTATTCAGGCTTGCTGAGAGCTCGGCATAGTCATCAAAATGGCTGTTAGATGTAATACTATTGAGCGTTAAGTGAGTTAATCGCCCGATTTTGTCCCAATAATTTTGACATGCATGGAGCAATCTTGTTTATATTTGGCGCAAATGTTTACCTCAATGAGATGGGGTCTCAAGTAAACCCAAGGTCCCTATCTCAAAGGTCAAGGTCACACTTAGGGGTCAAATGTCATTTTAGAGCTTGTCTAGGCCGTAACTTTGACATGCATGGAGCAATGTTCATTTTATTTGGCATAAATGTTTGCCTTGATTTGGGGTATGTCTTTGTGTGGGTGGACAGGTGACACCAAACAGGGTTTCTGGTCAACATCTTTAGCTTAGATTGACATATTCAGTGCTTTTCATCCTTATATAACAGGGGCTGATATTTAGCCACTTCCCAGTTGAAAATAAGGTCAGTTTTTCCTAACTGTAGCAGAGGAACATCCCAAAATGTAAAAAAAAAAAATTGGCAATTATAGTTCACAACTAGAAAGTAATGGGCTCATTTATGATTAGGAAACCACCAATTTTGTCCTCTGTTACAGACATCTTTTGCAAAAGGAAAAAAGGCCCTGTTTCAATAAAATGCTCTTTTCCGTAAATTAGCAATTATCGTGTTTTCTGATGAAAAGCCCTGATACTGTCACCAAACATGGTGCATAGCAAGCTTATATAAAGACTTTGCTTGGGACCACTGGGTCCAAGGTCTTACTCCAGATTGATGTTGCTAAAAATAGAAACACAAGTCTTATTAAAATATAGTTGCTTAGATTTACATGCAATTTTCAGTAAATATTTTGTATTCAATTTAAAACATAACTGTCTTTGGTCATGTTATAAAACCAGGTTTCAAGGTGTGGTGCATTTCTTGCTTATTAGTTGATTGGAAATGAAACAATATGCTTCTTTGCTAGACTTGCACAGGTAAAAGTAAACATTTTCAAGAAACACATTTTTGGTTGACTTGATATGTTCACACCACTACAATGTTGAAGAGTTTCAAATTAAATATGTTGCTTACCTTTTTATTATACCCCCCGAACACAAAGTGTAAGGGGGGGGTATACTGGATTCAGCTTGTCTGTCCGTCCGTCTGTAATCCTTGTAAACACAGTAGTCATGTTTTGCATTCAGTCTTCTTGAAAGTTGATGTGTTTGTCTTGATGATTTGATTTCTTTCCGAGTATTCGAATACCGTTTTTTAATCAAGTACTCAAGACGTTCGATCGAGTACTCGTTGCCATCCCTAGTTGATTGTCACACAAGTAAACCAAGTCACACAGGTAAATGGACACCATAACTCTGTAATTGCAGACTGATTGTCACACAAGTGAACCAAGTCACACAAGTAAATGGACATCATTACAACTTATGACTATAGACTGATTGTCACACAAGTAAACCAAGTCACACAGGTAAACCAAGTCACACAAGTAAATGGACATCATAACTCTGTAATTGCAGACTGATTGTCACACAAGTGAACCAAGTCCCACAAGTAAATGGACATCATTACAACTTATGACTATAGACTGATTGTCACACAAGTAAACCAAGTCACACAGGTAAACCAAGTCACACAGGTAAACCAAGTCACACAAGTAAATGGACATCATTACAACTTATGACTATAGACTGATTGTCACACAAGTAAACCAAGTCACACAAGTAAATGGACATCATTACAACTTATGACTATAGACTGATTGTCACACAAGTAAACCAAGTCACACAGGTAAACCAAGTCACACAAGTAAATGGACATCATTACAACTTATGACTATAGACTGATTGTCACACAAGTAAACCAAGTCACACAAGTAAATGGACAATATAACTCTGTAATTGCAGACTGATTGTCACACAAGTGAACCAAGTCCCACAAGTAAATGCACACCATTACAACTTATGACTATAGACTGATTGTCAAGTAAAAGGAGTCACACAAGTAAATGAGTTTCACAATGAAACAGTCACGCAAGTAAATGGAAACCATAACTTTTTGTGACTTCAAACTGAGTGTCACACAAGTAAAAGAGTCACACAAGTAGATGGACACCATAACTTTGTGTGACTGCAAACTAATTGTCACGCAAGTAAATAGAGTCACACAAGTTAATGGATACCATAACTGCGTGACTGCAGACCAAGTGTGGTGCTGTAAATAAAAAGATATTTTTAATTGGCACGCAAGTAATGCTGACACACAAGTAGCTCCATGTAGGTATGTCCGTCCGTCTGTAGACGGAATCTTGTGGACACTAGATCTCCAATACCCCTGGTCAGAATTGAATGATACTTCACACAAGTGATAAGTACAATGCCTAGTTGTGCAAAGTCCATGTTTCAGGTCTCTAGGTCAAAGGTCAAGGTCACAGGGCCTCGGGATAGTAAAATCTTGTGGACGCTAAATCCCCAAAACCCCTGGTCAGAATTTGATGATACTTCACACAAGTGATAAGTACAATGCCTAGTTGTGCATGGTCTATGTTTCGGGTCTCTAGGTCAAAGGTCAAGGTCACAGGGGCTCGAGATGGTAAAATCTTGTTGACTCTAAATCTCCAAAACCCCTTGTCAGAATTTAATGATAATTCACAGAAGTGATAAGTACAATGCCTAGTTGTGCATGGTTTATGTTTCGGGTCTCTAGGTCAAAGGTCAAGGTCACAGGGGCTCGGGATAGTAAAATCTTGTGGACGCTAAATCTCCAAAACCCCTGGTCAGAATTTAATGATACTTCACACAAGTGATAAGTACAATACCTAGTTGTGCATGGTCCAGGTTTCGGGTCTCTAGGTCAAAGGTCAAGGTCACAGGGACTCGAGATGGTAAAATCTTGTTGATGGTATATCTTCAAAACCCCTGGTCAGAATTTAATGATACTTCATAGAAGTGATAAGCACCATGCCTAGTTGTGCATGGTCCATGTTTCGGGTCACTAGATCAAAGGTCACAGGGGCTTGAGATAGTAAAATCTTGTGTGCTTTTAATCTCGAAACCTGCTGGTCAAAATTTAATTATACTTCACAGAAGCCTTAAGATGTGCAGGTCCAATAATCAAAGTATAATCAAAGCATCAAATATTACATGAATTTTAAATACTGTGTCAGTGGGATGTTCGGGGGTATTCATCACCTTCAGTGATAGTTCTAGTTAAAACAACTACAAGTAGATCATCAAATTTTTGATGTGGCAATCACACTGCCTGTTGGATGATTTATAAAAAGTAAAAGTAGATATATATACATCAGCTATAATCATGCATTGACATTTAAGAAGGCTCAGTACAATTTTAGACAATCATAACTTACATTTTTACTTTTTTCTAACTTCAGGAATAGGGACAGTGATATCATAATAAATCAAAATGAGGTTTTTGACCATCATTGTCAGATCCAGATAAATGAGGATGGGAAGGTATTTTACACTATTTAATCAATGACTGTTTTTAAACCACCAAACATTGCAGGGCATTCGACATCTTTTTGGGACAGGTACCCATACCCTCAGGAAGGGGAATTTTACGTTGTTTTAAAGCGACTGCACTCCAGATGGACAAGTTACGCTAAAAAAAGAAAATTTTCAATTTCAAGAAAACAATTGTCATTACTGTATCAGGGGCATTGTATTATGATAACGTGACAAGTTTTCTAACAAAAGAAACAATTAAAATGTGTTGTTTTGCTTACTTTTATTGTAGAATATATCACCCCGTGACTAACGGGGTGGGCTCTTTGGTATATCAATATTTTTAACTCGCATCAAATCAGCTGACTCCATAGTGTAGTAGGTTAAGCCGCTGTAAATTTTTGTAAGCGCAAAGATCCGAGTTCAAAACCTGGCTCGGGTAAATATTTTTTTTCTACCTTTATTTTTAGCTCTTACACAAAGAAAATAATCTTGATGCTGACAAATTGAATATATATTGATTTTACCAAAAAATTAAAATTTACTAAGAATTTGGAGTGCAGTTGCTTTAAAACCTGTGACCACAGAAGTACATACATATAAAACTAAGAGTGTTCTTATTATTTTTCCAGGTTTAAATATACAGGCAATGGCTTCTGTACATTACTGCATGTACCAATAAATTGAAAACAGTTCTTAATTAGGAACAAACAGCTATATTTTACATACTGAATCCATTACTATGCTTTTTGTTACTGCTTATGCTCTCTCTGCGTTTTCCTAGCATTTGGTTCTACTTGATAAGTTTGTTTGAATTTTCTATAGAATCTAAACTTATTCTAGCTTTCACCTCTTAGTGCATTGATTCTGTTGATTTCTTGCAACACGGAATTTTTGTATTCCTCAGATCTATATAAAGGTACTTTGAGATGAATTTCTTACACAAAATCGATCTGTACTGGTACAACCATCTAACTCATAGTTTAAAAAACATATTACAAATTTTGAAGCACATATTTCTACAATTTCTACTTTTATAAGAGTATGACCACTGAACATCTTGTCTATTTATCCGATTTCTATTTATACGAACAAATCTGCATCATTGATAAATAATACATTTCTCTACTTTAAAACTCATTGGTGTCCAGCCTACATCTCCATTAACAGCTGCATTTGACGTATACATTGAACTGCATTTATGCAACTGAATTATTCGTTTCCTCATATTGAGGATCTATATGTTATAACTGGCGCAACAGTTGCCTCAAATAATCTTGTAAATGCTTCATATTTGAAACTGCAACTGCTTTTGATTTGGCAATAAGCAGTCCAATGGCCATATTAGCTGACTGTGCAACTGCTTTAGCTTTTACTGTTTAATTCAAGTGTTCTGTTAAAACTATACTAGATACTTATACTGTGAAACATACTTCATACTTTCATTACCACATTTAAAATAAATAAATACATCTTCCTATAGACTCATTTCAAAATGAACAATGTTTGATTTGCTAACATTAATAGACATTTTTTTGTTTACACCAAGTGTTTAGTTCATTCAACATACACTGTAGATCTTCCACATTTTCTGCCATTAAGTAAGATTGATACATTTGACCTTCTATGACTACACCTTTCCAAGGGCATCAAACAAGTGTCAATTTATTGGAAACGCCGTTACATGTTTTATAAAAAGAAAGATAATACATAATATACAGTGCGACATCTTGCCTTTGTTTCGATAAGTCACCATGAGATACGTTTGATATATATCTTAAATCTAACCTTGTATTACAAGAATAAGCAAACTTAATGTAATGGATCGTTAGCGAATCGCAGCAATAAGTTAGTTTATTTCTCTCATAAAGATGAAACTGTGTTACAATAAGACAACATTATAATCTGTGTCAAATAGATGGTATAATCTTTAAAAATGAATGAAATGATAGTTGAATCTTGTCTGTGTAAGAGAACTATAAAGATACTGGAACTTGAATCATGTCTGTGTAAGAGGGTAATAAGTATAATTGTACTTGAATCATGTCTGTGTAAGAGGGCTATAAGAATACGTGTACTTAAATCATGTCTGTGTAAGAGGGTTGTAAGAATACTTGCATTTGAATCATGTCTGTGTTACAGGGCTATAATAATACTTGCACTTGAATCATGTCTGTGTAAGATGGCTTTAAGAATACTTGTATTTGAATCATGTCTGTGTTACAGGGCTATAAGAATACTTGCACTTGAATCATGTCTATGTAAGATGGCTTTAAGAATACTTGTACTTGAATCATGTCTGTGTAAGATGGCTTTAAGAATACTTGTATTTCAATCATGTCTGTGTTACAGGGCTGTAGGAATATTTGTACTTGAATCATGTCTGTGTTACAGGGCTATAAGAATAATTACATTTAAACATGTCTGTTTAAGATGACTATTAGAATACTTGTACTTGAATAATTTCTGTGTAAGCGGACTATTCCTACCTGAGAGTGGTATAATCTTAAAAATTGTATAAAAATACTGATACTTGAATTATGTCTGTGTAAGAAGACTGTATTTTGACAGAATATTTATAGGTATATAATAAATGCACATATTGAAGCTAATGTGGCCAATCTGGTGGCAAAAGAGTCTTATTATTATATATAATAAGTCAAACCTGACGTTGTCTATGCTGTCGAATCCATTGTGTAAATACTGCATCTTGTCTTGCATCATAAAGCTTCAAGTGATGTTTAATGTTCATTATTTCAACTTGCATTAGGTTTCATACTAACTGCTGTTGACCTTGAAGTCCATTATATTTTCAAAAATCGTCTGGACTTGCCTCATTCCTGAAGTATCCTTTTCAGTTTTACGCCTAATAAAATTGTGTATCTCTTTTATTTGACCTAGTTATCTGACCTAGTTGGCCTAGTGTACTACACGTGATTTTTCATCGCCGGATTTTTCATCGCATATCCCTCAAAATTATTTCTTTCCACTCTAGAAGCACAATGAATAATATTCTATTTCTACATCGCGCGGCACTTACAGAAATCTACAAATATATACACATCGGGGAATCCAGTTGAAACAAATTTTCTTGTTTTCTGTCAGTGCTAATTTTATCTATGCTATAGAGTCTGGCAAAAAATGCGTCTGTAACTTTAAATATTCGTCATATTGCTTTTCCAACAACCCGTTTAGAAAAATACAATGGCACCAGAGGTCAATTCTCGGGAATATTGGGCGTACATTTTGTACTTTTTCTGACCTGAAATTTTCTGTTAAACATATATCTGTGTGCTGGTGTATCAACATAAAGTGGACGGACATGTTTTGATAAGTCTTAGGGTGACTTGTTCTTCAGTTTCGTCGCGGCAGAACTTCCAAGTCAAAACGTCTGTTATTTTTATTTTAGGTTGAACTTAAATGGCATAGGAAAAAAGGAAAACTATTTTTTTTCTCTCTAAAACTATGATGATCGCTTTGAAGATTAATGTGATGATATATTTTTATTATTTTCTGTCGTTTGACTGTCAAAATAATGCTTTCGGGACAGTTAACATGACCAGTCAAATCACATTGTATGAGCACGAGCCAAACATTTTCACTCTCATTGGATAAGTGGACTGAAGCAAGTGTTGCATTAGATGTTTTTGCAAAAGTCGCATCAACATTTTCTTTAACATGCTGAGCCATCTGCCCATATCAACAAGATGGTTTAATTATGTTTATAAATGTTGTTATTCTATAGTAATTTAGTAGATTTTTTCCTTATTACATTTAAGGATAGTTGCCAGCCAAAATGGCTGACATTTCAGAGCAAAGAAAGTAAATATTGTAGATGTGGGAACTATGTAAAGACCTTAGTACGACTCATTCGATTTTTTCAGTGAACACCATTTTACGCCATTATGTAAAATTAACGGAGCATTTTATAATTAGTTTGACTGTTTATATGCTCGTTTAAGGACATTTTAATCCTTAGTCTAACCTATTCATTATTTGTTTGCAGCATCTACGCCGAAAGAGTATGAAAGCGAGACAGGGGAAATGTTTCATTAATATTAAAAGAATTGGAAAAGTTTTGCTTTTGTCTTTTTCCCGAATGTCCTATTACCGATCGGCACGTTTGACTGTGGTATATCTGTTTATATACCACGTTATGTTTAACATCTTCTACATCATGACCGTCGTTTGTATTAAAAGAACTAACAATTTTCTCACTATTTACTTTCAATAGCTCCAGATACAAAAGATCTGTTACGCCTTTGAAAATTGGTTCCAGTGCTGTTACTCGTTCTATTACATTATTTAATACATATTCTATTACTATTGAAAATTTCTCCTATATAGGCACAGAAGGATTTGAGCGTGATATACCTTCCAAGTATATCACGCTACGCGTCCGGAATATTCTTGACTGCTGAAATTCCCTCCCGCGTAATTTTCACACAATATCTAATAGTGTGCATGCGCTAATACGCTTGTATTTGTATTCTTGTTAATGAATTCACGTGATGTAAAACAAATCGTAGAAATTTTTTCGACACTTCCGGTATCGCCAGCAATATCAGCAACAACACAAATAAGACAAATATCCTTTTATTTGAGGAGTAAAAAGGAACAGCGAAAATGTGATGAAATGCAAGGAATGCACGGAATACTACAAGTTCAAGGCAGCGACTTTGTGTGTCGTTTAGATGCTTCGTAATTAATCACTCAGGCCTTCGGCCTTCGTGATTAGATTACTACGCATCTACACTTCACACAGTGATTTACTAACCGGTATATCAACTCAAATGTGAAATCTATTTCCTAAGTTAAGTACCTTTGTCAATTAGACAGCATTACCAGGACTCTTCACACACACGAACGTCCTGTGCTATGCTGTTCAGTGCTCAGAAGAAAACTGTAAAGAACGAATCATCATTATAGTCATGCAAGGTGTTAAGAGAGTATTGGCAGCGCGCAACCCAAAAGACAGAACTGTTCAAAAACATTGACTTGCGGAAACCAATGAATTTTCTATTTAGAACAAACGAAACTCCCTAATGACAAATCACACCAATAATAAACAATATCTCTAAAACCATCTGCATACTAATCTTTGCAAAACAACATGACTGCCCTTCTCAGGAACTACTGGCGAACTACTACAATTCCCCGCGAAACCGAAGCGGTTACTAATCAGTCATGTGATATCACGGACCTAACTACCAATCAAATTCAATCATTTAGCCATGTGACTGTCATGTGATAACTCTAGGTTATTTATATAACCAAACTAATAATAGAGTGTCTTATATATTTGTCATTTAGAAATATAGTTGTCATCTTATTACATTGTTGTTATAACAGACAACTGAGTTACTTACTCCCCTTCTGCCTGAAATACAGATTGACATATAAAAACATTAAAATGCATACAAAAACTAGTCTGCTATATCAAAGTTGTCCTTTTTATTTCAGAATGCAGATCCTTTTTGTGTGGTGGTGCTTTTGTTTAACTTTAACAAGTAAGTAAATGAGTGTGAATTAATTATCAACTAACGGTAATTAATAAACAATCTGAAGTCATGGACAACGGTCATTTAAAATACTAGTATACATTGTATATAACTACATGAAATATAAGTATGTTTCAATTTAGTGACGTCTGTATACTGTTTCCTGGCATTTTCGGTTAAGTACGTAGAGGAATTGCATGTTAGGAATCATTGGAAAAAAGAAAACGTCGTACGCATAAGTTGTTGCAATGCCTTTGTCATGGAAACTGTGGATCGATTCCTGCAATGTCTTTGTTATAGAAACTGTGGATCAAAATCGATATTTGAGAAAAGGATACGATCTAATTTGCATATTTCCTATAATTTCAATTTGCCATAACGTTAACCATAATTATACATTTCTTATCTAAAAACAAAGCTTTCATACTTGTCCCAACAGGAGAAGGTTACCTACTACGTTTTAGTGATAGTACTCTTCAAAATACTCATCTTTATTCTTGAAAAGGGAACGATGCCAAGTAATAATCAAGATATGAGTTCGTTTTACAGTTTTATTCTCATTTAAGATATCAGTGAAAATCTCTTTTGATTATCCACAAGTCAAAAAATTATTCCACTCTTTCTATTATGTATATTTTAATTAATGTCTTTCAATTAGCTCAGCATAACTCACTTTTTACATGTTTTCAATGCATTAACAAAGCTCTAAGCTTCGGGTCTTGTCAATAATTCAATATGGAAATTTGAGAGGTAATACATGTATGACTTAAAAAACAAACACATTTGTCTGACTGTTAACTAAGTGATCTTGTTCATGACTGCGCACTGAAAAATTATTATTGTGGATTCTCACCGATATTAGTGGAATACTGTAGCAGCTTATTAACCGATATTAGTGGAATACTGTAGCAGCTTATTAACCGATATTAGTGGAATACTGTAGCAGCTTACTAACGGATATTAGCGGAATGCTGTGCCGCATACAAACCAATGATATTGGAATGCTATAGCCGCTAACTAACCGATGGTAGTTGAATACTGTAGCCGCTTATTCACTGATATTTGTGTGACACTGTTGACGCTAACTAACCGGTATAAGTGGAATACTGTAGACGCTTACTACCGGTATTAATGGAATACTGTAGACGCTTACTAACCGCTATTAGTGGAATACTGTAGCTGTTTACTAACCGATGTTAGTGGAATGCTGTAGACGCTTACTAACAGATATTAGTGGAATACTGTAATCGCTTATTAACACATACTAGCGGAATACTGTAGCCGCTTACTTACCGATGTTAGTGGAATGCTGTAGCCGCTTACTAACCGATATTTATTTAGTGGAATACTGTAATCGCTTATTAACACATATTAGCGGAATTCTGTAGCTGTTTACTAACCCATATTAGTGGAAAACTGTAACCGCTTATTAACACATATTAGCGGAATACTGTAGCTGTTTACTAACCCATATTAGTGGAATACTGTAACCGCTTACTAACCGATGTTAGTGTAATACTGTAGCCGCTTACTAACAGATATTAGTGGAATACTGTAACCGCTTATTAACACATATTAGCGGAATACTGTAGCTGTTTACTAACCCATATTAGTGGAATACTGTAACCGCTTACTAACCGATGTTAGTGTAATACTGTAGCCGCTTACTAACAGATATTAGTGGGATACCGTAACCGCTTATTAACGCATATTAGTGGAATATTGTAACCGCTTACTAACAGATATTAGTAGAATACTGTAACCGCTTATTAACACATATTAGTGGAATGCTGTAGCCGCTTACTAACCGATTTTAGTGGGATACTGTAACCGCTTATTAACACATATTAGTGGAATACTGTAACCGCTTACTAACAGATATTAGTGGAATACTGTAACCGCTTATTAACACATATTAGTGGAATGCTGTAGCCGCTTACTAACCGATATTCGAACCTAATTGTTTTTGATAACTATAATTTCTCTTCTCCTGAAGTATATTATGTTGAGAGAAACATAAAAACTTGTTTACTTTTTAATTACTGCAGAATGACTGTGATTTTAAAGTTAGATTGAGCAATGTTTTAAAAACTCAAGTAATTACTCTTACAGCAAACCAATTATCACTACAGTAGATGATACATAAAAGAAATTTAGTTTTGGCTTATTTGACAGAATAAGCGTTCTGTTGCATTTTAATGCCACAAACTATGGAATCAGAGTATTCTGCAGTAATTCAAAAGAATAAATTTCTTTTTTGTTTCAATTGTGACATCTATTAAGGAAATAGATTTCAATAGATTTTAATGTAGATGTGTAGTAATCTAACCTTTGGCCTTCGTGATTATATTACTACGCATCTACACTCCACACAGTGATAATACTAACCAGTATATCACTCAAAAGTGAAATCTATTTCCTAAATATACCATGTAAAGTTGTTGTTGTACAGTTTATGGATTGATAATGATTTTTTATTATAAAATTTCTCTATGTTGATTATTTGTGCTAAAATGAGGCATTTTTGTAAGTTATTGTTTTAAAATGTTTTTGCTTATTATTTTATGTCCATCTGCTGGATATATATATAGATTTATTCATCATACTATGCATAATCTTATTAATCTACACGGCGAATCGCACACACATACAATAAACAATACAACATACAATGTATATGTTATCTCATTCGTTTATCGTGACTTTTGAATTTACATGTTTACATAACTAAATCTATGAATTCGATATAAAATGGCATATATTTCATGAATATCGGAAGGAAAAATATACTCTTACTACAAAATGTGTACAGCCAAAAGCACAATCAGTTTTCTTCACAACTAAAATATCATGTTTACAGATCATTCATTTGCTGAGCTCGGTAGCCCCCAGACCGTATCAGTTCCCGAAGATGCGACACCAGATACCGAAATATATGAAGTGAATGTTTCAAACATTGTTTCAAAAACTTTCCATCCATTATAAACTTTTCTTCCGACATCACAATTGTTATATTGTACGTAGTAGTATTGGCACCGGTGCCAGTTACATTCACTTCATATATTTCGGTATCTGGTGTCGCATCTTCGGGAACTGATACGGTCTGGGGGCTACCGAGCTCCCCAAACAAAAAAAAGATTGGAACCAATAATCACAGCAAATAACCAACAAATAGTTATTTGGTAGATATTTATTGCTTCTGGAAATGCCATGCAAATGAGCTTAACAAATAACTAAAGCAAATAACTAACAAATCATTTCGCTGAAAGCAAATAATTAACAAATAACTTTTGGAATGGGGAGTATATATCTAACAAATAAGCATCAAATAATGAAGAGGTGTGGCTTATATTTCAAACAAATAAGCACCAAATAATTCCAGGGAAAGCAAATAATTAACAAATAACTTTTGCAATGAACATCGTATATTTAACAAATAAGTATCAAATAATGGAAGAAGAGTGGCTTCAATTCTTTATTAGTCTAACAAATAACTACCAAATAATCTTTCACTCACTCACTCACTCACTCACTCACTCACTCACTCACACACACACACACACACAGTCTACACCGTCACCAGCTGGGTCACAACAATCAAGGAAGCTGTCGTTTCGAGTTCCTCCTTCCTGCCACACAACTTCTCTTCCAAGGTGGTACAGTGTAGCCTGTCAGTCATGAAGTCTTCATTGAACATACAGGGGGACATATCTGAAATAAATCACAAAATAACAAAATGAAAAACAGCATATAATGTCTCCCACGGTACAAACAAAACACAGATGCATATACATATAAAATATTTTCAATGCATCATTTCAAATGTCTAGGTTGATAATATTTACATTAACAATCACGACTGCATGATCTCACTTGGTTAAACTGCTGTCACACTAGTATCGTTTAAAACACATTAAACATTAGGGACATTATGGCCCTATATTGCTTATATACGTACCACTGTTCATTATGTCAAGGCCATAAAGAATCTTGTCAGTGCAAAAAATGCGACTCCAATTCTAAATACGTTTTTTAATGATTTTACCCAGTGCCCTAAGTTTTGACACTAAGTGACCTAGTTTCACACTTGACCAATATTTCATCAAAACAAATGATTTTGCCCTTACAACCAGTATAAATCATGATTAGCCTGCACATCCATGCAGTCTCATCATGATCTCAACTATTCACTTAACAGTTCGTAAAATAAGTATCTTGGTAAACAAGTTTACCTGATGGATATTGTTCAAATTGAATATTGACAAGTCCAGGTTTGGAAAATTAGCATTCTGTGTAAGAAACCAAACTGTGTGTGTCACTGGACTGCGTGCATGCACTTTCCCAAAATTAATTTTAATTTGTACAAATAACGAACATGTACATGTACATACTTAAACTTACCCTGAGTAATCTTTGAAGGATCCTTATAATTAAACGCTCCATTATATTCTATTCCAATCGAAAGTAGGTTGCATGCTGAAATTCAGGCAGTACATGTATATATATATGTACCGTTAAGAATAATTAAGAATGAATTTGACTTAGTTATATTAATGTAGGGAATTAACTTCTAATTCAATAAAACAATGTACATGTATTCCAGTTTTACTTAACAAGACTATAATATTATATCATTACGTACGATGTATGGTATTAAGTCCGCATACCTGCATTTGAAGTTATTAACCATTTTACTTTGTTAATTGCAGAAACTGTATTCTGTACTGAATTGCACATTAGCAGTTTAAATCATTTGGAAATTAATAACTTCCGTGAACTTTTTATTTATCAATATTAACAAAAGATCAACTAAAATCCGATAAAAATCAACAATTCAGTTCTGTAAATCCTGCTTTTTACAAAAAAGTCTGTGTCTGAAATTACGTACCTTTGCATATATTTGCTCCTCATTGAATCCTTCAGGTTTGATGCTGAACAATCCATAGTATTGTCAAATTCTTTTCATAAAATATTCACAAACATTACTGTCATAAGAATGCAAATAATACTTTTCTGTTCTTCAAAAAATAAAGCTTTATCACAATAATATTCATGTAGCTGTTTAGATGTACACAGCATAAAATACTCTGTTTTGAATCCACCAATCAGAAAGCGTTATCTTTGTAAACATGAGCAAATTTCCTACATCTAGGGATAAACTTGACCTCTTGTTATCAGTAAATGGTTCCCATGGTTAACAGTGTGTTCAATATAATATCTCAATGAAAAGCTGGGCACAGATGCTACTCATGTATCTCATATTGCAGTAGATATTTTCTCTACACAAAATGAAATGTTTTACTATTTTGTACATTTATTTGAGTACTCAATGGTATATAAGTACTGAAATACATGTACAAACATTATAGTATATATCAAGGGCTTTCAAATAGTACTATTTGAAAGACATTGAGTAAATAAGTGTTATTTTGAAAATATAACGAACGTGTAGATTTAGATACACATGTTGGTTGAATTTCTCAAAAGCACAATTAAATTCAAGGCAATGAGAAATACCCATAAATTGTGTTGCTAATGTATTTGAATGATACTACGTATTTCTCCAGTGTATACGTACTAAAATATCTATACTTCCCGCAATTAATGAAAACAATTACCATTTTGCAAGTGTATACACTTTCGTTTGCATTTCAGACTGCCACAAGTGAAACGAATAATGAACAAATCATATTTAAGAGGATACAAGTGCAACGAATAACTAACAAATACTATTTTAGAAGATACAAGTTCAGTGAATATCTATCAAATAATTGAAGTTTAACAAATAATTAACAAATAACTTTTACAGAAATGGCATGTTTGTTATTTGGTGCTTATTTGTTAAATGAATATGTTACAAATAAGTTAACAAATAAGAATTTTATTATTTGTTAGTTATTTATTGATGATTTGATCATTATTTGTTGAGGATTTTTTTGGTTTGGGTCATCAAATGAATGATCTGTAAAAATGATATTTTAGTTGTGAGGAAAGCTGATTGTGCTTTTGGCTATACAAATTTTGTAGTCTGAGTATATTTTTCCTTCCGATATTCATGAAATATATGCCATTTTTATATCGAATTAATAGATTTAGTTATGTAAACATGTGAATTCAAAAGTCACGATAAACGGAAGAGATAACATATACATTGTATGTTGTATTGTTTATTGTATGTGTGTCCAATTCGCCGTGTAGATTATGCATAGTATGATGAATAAATCTATATATATATATCCAGCAGATGGACATAAAATAATAAGCAAAAACATTTTAAAACAATAACTTACAAAAATGACTCATTTTAGCACAAATAATCAACATAGAGAAATTTTATAATAAATCATTATCCTTCCATAAACTGTACAACAACAACTTTACATGGTATATTAAGAAATAGATTTCACTTTTGAGTGATATACTGGTTAGTATTATCACTGTGTGGAGTGTAGATGCGTAGTAATCTAATCACGAAGGCCAAAGGTTAGATTACTACACATCTACATTAAAATCTATTGAAATTTATTTCCTTAATAGATGTCACAATTGAAACAAAAAAGAAATTTATTCTTTTGAATTACTGCAGAATACTCTGATTCCATAGTTTGTGGCATTAAAATGCAACAGAACGCTTATTCTAACTGTAAAATAAGCCAAAACTAAATTTCTTTTATGTATCATCTACTGTAGTGATAATTGGTTTGCTGTAAGAGTAATTACTTGAGTTTTTAAAACATTGCTCAATCTAACTTTAAAATCACAGTCATTCTGCAGTAATTAAAAAGTAAACAAGTTTTTATGTTTCTCTCAACATAATATACTTCAGGAGAAGAGAAATTATAGTTATCAAAAACAATTAGGTTCGAATATCGGTTAGTAAGCGGCTACAGCATTCCACTAATATGTGTTAATAAACGGTTACAGTATTCCACTAATATCTGTTAGTAAGCGGTTACAGTATTCCACTAATATGTGTTAATAAGCGGTTACAGTATCCCACTAAAATCGGTTAGTAAGCGGCTACAGCATTCCACTAATATGTGTTAATAAGCGGTTACAGTATTCTACTAATATCTGTTAGTAAGCGGTTACAATATTCCACTAATATGTGTTAATAAGCGGTTACAGTATCCCACTAATATCTGTTAGTAAGCGGCTACAGTATTACACTAACATCGGTTAGTGAGCGGTTACAGTATTCCACTAATATGGGTTAGTAAACAGCTACAGTATTCCGCTAATATGTGTTAATAAGCGGTTACAGTATTCCACTAATATCTGTTAGTAAGCGGCTACAGTATTACACTAACATCGGTTAGTAAGCGGTTACAGTATTCCACTAATATGGGTTAGTAAACAGCTACAGTATTCCGCTAATATGTGTTAATAAGCGGTTACAGTATTCCACTAATATGGGTTAGTAAACAGCTACAGTATTCCGCTAATGTGTTAATAAGCGATTACAGTATTCCACTAAATAAATATCGGTTAGTAAGCGGCTACAGCATTCCACTAACATCGGTAAGTAAGCGGCTACAGTATTCCGCTAGTATGTGTTAATAAGCGATTACAGTATTCCACTAATATCTGTTAGTAAGCGTCTACAGCATTCCACTAACATCGGTTAGTAAACAGCTACAGTATTCCACTAATACCGGTTAGTAAGCATCTACAGTATTCCATTAATACCGGTAGTAAGCGTCTACAGTATTCCACTTATACCGGTTAGTTAGCGTCAACAGTGTCACACAAATATCAGTGAATAAGCGGCTACAGTATTCAACTACCATCGGTTAGTTAGCGGCTATAGCATTCCAATATCATTGGTTTGTATGCGGCACAGCATTCCGCTAATATCCGTTAGTAAGCTGCTACAGTACTCCACAAAAAATCGGTTAGTAAACTGCTACATTATTCCACTAATATCGGTTAGTAAGCTGCTACAGTATTCCACTAATATCGGTTAATAAGCTGCTACAGTATTCCACTAATATCGGTTAATAAGCTGCTACAGTATTCCACTAATATCGGTGAGAATCCACAATAATAATTTTTCAGTGCGCAGTCATGAACAAGATCACTTAGTTAACAGTCAGACAAATGTGTTTGTTTTTTAAGTCATACATGTATTACCTCTCAAATTTCCATATTGAATTATTGACAAGACCCGAAGCTTAGAGCTTTGTTAATGCATTGAAAACATGTAAAAAGTGAGTTATGCTGAGCTAATTGAAAGACATTAATTAAAATATACATAATAGAAAGAGTGGAATAATTTTTTGACTTGTGGATAATCAAAAGAGATTTTCACTGATATCTTAAATGAGAATAAAACTGTAAAACGAACTCATATCTTGGTTATTACTTGGCATCGTTCCCTTTTCAAGAATAAAGATGAGTATTTTGAAGAGTACTATCACTAAAACGTAGTAGGTAACCTTCTCCTGTTGGGACAAGTATGAAAGCTTTGTTTTCAGATAAGAAATGTAATGGTTATAGCAAATTGAAATTATAGGAAATATGCAAATTAGATCGTATCCTTTTCTCAAATATCGATTTTGATCCACAGTTTCTATAACAAAGACATTGCAGGAATCGATCCACAGTTTCCATGACAAAGGCATTGCAACAACTTATGCGTACGACGTTTTCTTTTTTCCAATGATTCCTAACATGCAATTCCTCTACGTACTTAACCGAAAATGCCAGGAAACAGTATACAGACGTCACTAAATTGAAACATACTTATATTTCATGTAGTTATATACAATGTATACTAGTATTTTAAATGACCGTTGTCCATGACTTCAGATTGTTTATTAATTACCGTTAGTTGATAATTAATTCACACTCATTTACTTACTTGCTAAAGTTAAACAAAAGCACCACCACACAGAAAGGATCTGCATTCTGAAATAAAAAGGACAACTTTGATGTAGCAGACTAGTTTTTGTATGCATTTTAATGTTTTTATATGTCAATCTGTATTTCAGGCAGAAGGGGAGTAAGTAACTCAGTTGTCTGTTATAACAACAATGTAATAAGATGACAACTATATTTCTAAATGACAAATATATAAGACACTCTATTATTAGTTTGGTTATATAAATAACCTAGAGTTATCACAGAGTTATCGGTGTGATATAACGTTATAATTTCACCGAGTGGGGATCAAAAGCGATATTTTGTAACGAGTGGCGCAGCCATGAGTGAAAATAACTACTTTTGAGGCTCACGAGAGAAAATATATTGATATTATTTCGATATTTACAATGTTTCTGTTTATTTCAATAAAATTTCGAAAATCGCGGGCAACGTCACAAGAAAACATAGTTAACGTTGCGTCATTTTAACGACGTCATCCTCGTATGGTTTCAAGCAACTGAGTAGACAGTGAGTTTATCGGGATATTATCCACTGTTATATTTCGATAAACCACTAAAAAATCATTCAAAGTGATATATTGGATATCATTGAGGGCCAATGGATATAATGATATAATAGATATTACTTATGACCAATAGATATAACGGTATAATGAATTTCATTAATTTAGTAAGAAATCGATATATCAAAAGGTAAACACAAAGTCTGCAACATTATCAGCCTCTAGATAGATAAATGTCGTAGAAATTGTCAAAGTGGCACACTTTGCGTTAAGCAAGGCAAAGATGTACTTAGTTTTAATGACAATGTCATATATCCGTGTTATTTATATATCATCATAACTCAAAACAGCTCCATGATGATTAATATCAGTTATTTTGACTACATCGATTGATATAAACACGTCTAAAAAGTAAATAAAGGTGAAAGAAATGTCTTAACGGATAATAAATTTCAGATGTCAAGTGTTGTAAACATACACCATGCGTCTCTAACGATACTTTCTTTGACAATTGATGTACGCGCTTGGCTGACATCGTATATAATCGGGTATGAGCGTTTGTATAATAATAATCATCATCATCATTTATTGGATCTGGTATCCTTAGTGCGGTTAAAATGCTTTGTAGCATTTTCATGTCATAGTTTTCACTGAAATGTGTCATATACCTTAGCAAGAAGTTACTATTATCTTATACAACGTTATATAGCAATACACTCTTATACGAGTTCTGGATGCTGTTGGACTGACATCTGCTGTTTATTTGAAATAGTTAATCTATTACGAAGTTCTGACTGAAATCGATTATGAACATGTCAAACCCGTAAGTAAATATAAAATATGATTTACCCAACTTTAGGTTATATTTAGAAATGTCCCCATTGACATAGAGGGCGTGAACGTATATGCATATTATTAAGTATAAACGTTTCAAAATACTCAAAGGTTTCGTTATACAGCATGTTTTTCAGTAAAGGCAAACATGCAAATTAGAAGAATCGGCCTTGCTTTCTCTAAATAAGTATCATCAATATCGATAATTTAAGTCTCATCATAGAAGAAATAAACATTGAGTACATTTATATAAATAACCGACGGCTGCTCGCGCGGTTGTCGAGTGGTCGAGTGGTCAACGTTCTGGACTACCAATCAGGAGGTCTCCGGTTCGAATCCCGGCCGGGGAACTTGGAATTTCAGAAACGCTTTTCAGAGTTTCTAACTCATCATGAGACAAACTGGTTAGAAACCCAAAGGTAGTCTCACGTGTATCTGTGCTAAATACCGGGCATGTAAAAGAACCAAGGGGTCTATTCGTAAAAATGCTAGGGTATTGAAACCGGATTCCGTTGTATATGTATCTGTCTCCTTTCAACCTGCGCATGCCAGGAGTATTGGCAAGTTCACTCAGGGAGATATCTTAGGGTCGTACGGAACTATAAACAATCAAAGGAAAAAACGTTGCTCGTTCACATACTTTTCTGTAGACTAAGTACCTTCAAAAGTGTGTTTAATGTCTATATATATATATATATATATATATATATATATATGTATTAGGAGATGTCTATCAATAAACATTATAGATATATAGCTATTTCATGTAAAGTCATTTGCACCACATAATGACATAAAAAAACGTTGCAAACGCTTTTGAAAGTAGTGGCAATTTGAAATTATTTTAATAGAATTTTTTTTTTTGCGTGAAAAGTTTCTTTGATTATATCAATGTCTGGCTTCACCCTGATGTTTGAGATCTGATAACGTTTTGGTAAAGATTATTCTCCCAAATTTGACTCAACTGTGAAAGAGCAGTGTTAGGATTATACAACACAAAAACTGAAATTATTTGGCATAAAATATGTTTTATTTTCGTCTCTCTACGTGTCCTTACATAAGAGAGAGCAGACATTATGGAATACCCCGCTCAAATTGAATAAATAAACTGCATAAAATTTTACATTTTGAATTAGCATATTATGATTTTCTTACAAATTGAATATGTTTGCAGGTGACCAACACTTCAAAACTTGAGATATTTATGTAAAACACGAATTTCCCAAACTATTTCTTATAAATGGGTTTATTATACTGTGCTTAATTATTATAGCTAAAGTTCTCTTAGAATTGTATCCTTACTTTCACTCTTTTCACAATTTGTATTTTTTATATTTGCTAAAAGTGAATTATTAATAAATGCGCAGAAGCCATTTTATGCCTTATAAAGTTTACGTTATGTTATCTTTTCATACGCCTATGAAATTAAGGGGTTGTAATATACTTTCAACTTTATGATTAAATAATACCAACTAGTCATTTTTTCATATCAATAATTTCATTAAGTAGTTAAGAACTTAGGTAGACAATTGAATATCCTTCCTTAGTAGAGCCCTTTAAACCCATGTGGTCTTATCTCTTAACTGTTTTATAGTCCCACATCAGGTATAATCCTGTCTGATTAGCTCAAGCAATATGTCTTTAGACTTGACGTGTAGTCCAATAGAAGAAACATTAATTTTATTGATTTTTAGAGATAGAAAATGTAATTGATTAAAATCCTGTTTACTATATAAATATTAACACACTCGGTTGGTAGGTCGGACCATTGCATTTTTTTCTTGTCCGAAGCATAACTTAAAACCTACTGGTTGGAATTCAAAACAATTACATACAATGGTCATGCCCAATGAGAGGAAGTGCATTGTACAAGGACCATAACTATATCTGGACTATTTACATAGTTATTGCCCTTTGGTACTGTTCTTTGTCCAGAGCATAACTTGAAATTTACTGGTTGGATTTCAAAACAACATCATGCAATGGACAAGCACAATTAGAGGAAGGCATTGTCTAAGGACCAATACTCTATCTTGACTGATTATAGAATTGTTGCCAAGACCCATAATTCTATTTTAGAATTTTTTTACAAGGTATTCTGTCACTTATAACGTCTTCTGTTGACAAAGCAGTCTTGCGGGGGTATTAATCACAGTTAGTGATAGGTCTAGTTTTATGTAATTTTGTCATATAACTTTTATTACTTGATATGGAAAAAGTCCTTTAAAATAACTGCAGTATAATTGTGAGTTTTGTTGTAACTGATTTTGTGGGAAATAACATGCTTATAAGGTAACGGATCAAATAAAATAATTATGTTTTATAAATGTTTCTATTGTAGAGCAAAATCCCTTTTCAACACTATTTGTACATTAATGTAGGGAAGTTATGCAGTAGCTGGTTATAATAAACAGAAGCTTGTCCATCAGTGCCATCAGTTTGGTCAATTGATACACAGGTATGGCCAATATCTCACATTTCTGTTCAATTGTCTTTTAGCTGCTTTGCAGCCTGATAACACAGCATATTTGTTAGTTTTGAGTGAAAATTGTATATATTCGTTTAGATATATTCAATATCCACATAAGAACAAAAAATGTTCTTTTTATTTTATGCTTACAATTAAAACAAACGCTAGCTCATGCATATTCATTACTGAAAAAAAGTAGTTCCGGCAGACCTTTATCAGTTACACTGTGACTGATATAATATCTACGTATATCATCACAATATATTTCACTAATAGAATGTATTTCAGTAGCTAATTAGCATAACATTACAAAGGAAAGAAGTCTTCTGTTGTTGTTTTCATTTTCAACTCATTTATATAACCGTAAACGGTAATAAAACATAAACAAATTGTATCTTTTGCACAGAGATCAAGTTACAACGAAACACGGTTACCTCAGTTCGCGACAGACTTAAAATATTAACAGGTGCTACAAATACGATATTCATGGATGACTGAACCCGTAAACAAGGACTTTTTTGCCTGATATACAATGTCACGGGTAGTCAATTGCCTATACTAACACGAAAAATTGTAAAGATGTAATTAATGGATGGGTGGATGATCTTTATATTTTTTAAATATATAATCTCTTCATATAATAACTTGAATGTTAGTCAAGCAATTATTTCACTGGATGTGTTCGGACTGTTTAGACTACAGTAGGCTTGGATAATTTGCGTGGCATGCCGAATGTCGCATGTACAATGTAAAAATCATAAATCAGAACGCCTTAAACTTAGCAACCTTAAATTTTAATGATACTTACTTTAATGATAATTACTTTAATGATAACGACTTTTATGATAATCAGTTTTCACCATGACCTTGTCAGATCAGTATCATATCACCGGAGTTACAACACATAATTATGCAAATCATTTGCCATCTCATGTTAATGTTTGTAAATAGTGTATAGAGTATAGTCAAACTTTTAGAAAAAATATGCGTCAATGCAATATAATGGGACACATACCTATATCTAGTAGATTTTTTAGATTTATTATATAAAGTTTCAGTGTCTTATTCTAAATTCTTCTTACTTTTATTTTAATGAAAGGTTAGAAACGGCTACTTAGTTTTGAACTATCGGCTAGCTACTTCAAGACAGTTATGTGAATCATTTCAGTATACCAGTTAAACATCTGCTTATATATTGTCTTTGTACACAATACATTAAGAAATCATGTGGCCTAACATTTTCAATTTCGTTCTGCAAACTTGCGTCCCACTAGCAAGATGTTTTAAATTTAACTGAAATGCGAAACTAAGGGTATTGTATTATTTTACAGACCACGTATTTAAATATTCAGCGAAGTTAAGCACTATTTAGCTTTTTTTGTTTGTTAAATTAAACCCAAAATAGCGTTTCATACCGTATTTAATCATGCATTGAATTATTTGGGTGACAGAAAAGTGAGAGTATTATTTTACCAATTAAATACGAAACATCGGTTTTAGTTTGTATGTCTAGAAAGAAATTTGACTGTATATATTTTTTTATTTCCGTTTTAAGTAAACAAGGAAATACTTGGACACTTAAAAGGGTAGACAAAGTAAGGTTAGTCTTTATTTTTACTTTTATAGTTAGTGACAGCTATTACACTACTGATTGGGTTACATAATTGCTGTTAACAATCAAAATATAACTTTTCATTGTTACAGTATTACATTTGGTTTAAACAGTATTTATTTATAATCAATTTCATATAGATAAATGTACAATTTACACATGTAAGCATTAAACACATGTACAAACATGATTTAACTAGCAGTACAGAACAAAGAAGGAAGCTGAAAGGCTTATACAATGCCTCATTACAAACATATGTAAGGATGACTTATTATTTTACCTGAATATACAAAGGGAAGATAATGTGATTTTAATCCAGACATTAGATATACAGTCTTTTTTTAGTTACACAATATCTTAATTTTGCCTTTTTTATGATTCTAGTATATCAAAGTGTTATATGTTTGAAATCAATATTTTATAGTGAATAAAATTAGTCAAATGTTCGTAGATTTTTGTCAAGTATACATTAGGGCTTTTTTATATACTCTTGTCATATTTGATCAAAGTATTCCATTATTCGTTCAAGTCGCCGCTATGAATGTATGTATTCATTCATGTTCATTTACGGATGTGTATGCGGATACAATTTCGTTAACACCTACATCCTTCGTTTCATTGATTGTTTAACTGATTACCCGTTGCAAAAATTTACACTTTTTAAGCTTGACTATTTATATCCGGTTTGAGGTTTAACTCGATATTATTTGTAAAGATTCTACTTCATATTTTGTATAATTGTTTATGTAATCCACTGAAACATTACAAACAATTCCAATTGGTTGCTGTCATTACGAAATGACCGAAACTAAAGTACTTTAACTTGGACCTTAACGCTTATATTTATCCAATCGTACACATACAAACTATAGACCACTGTCACCAGAGTACTGAACTGCCATGTACTTTTAACTAAATACCAAAATATTACCATAATAACACCCTATCATGAAAATATTCACACAAAAAATGGTAAAAAGTCATTTTCTGACCCCCACCCCCTCCGGTATACACTGTTCTATATTATTCACATGGTGTTGAACGTTTTCGACAGGTGGTCCCGTTCCAAAATGCTGAATCTGATCAAAAGCACCAGTACTGTTGTTAAGTCATGTGTTAAACTATCACCTAATATGTTGTTTTCCGAGTTCTTTGATGTATCAATAGGTTTTAAACAAGGGGGGAGGGGCATTCTCGCCAATCCTATTTATTCTATTCATTAATGACATTAAACAGTCACTTGATTTCAGTAATTTAACTAATTACGATCTGAAGTATTTGTCTATGTATCTTCTACTTTTTGCTGATGATATCGCAGTATTCACGACGAATTCTGCTAGTCTGCACTCTCAATTGAACTGTATATCCTACTATTTCGCGAAATGGCGACTTAAAAGTAATGTAAACAAAACCAAAGTGTGCATTAAAAAAAGAACAAAGATCCATGATTTAAGATGGACTATAAATGGTCCACAAATTGAGATAGTTAATGATTTTTGTTACCTATGAATAAAATTCCATTAAACTGGTAATTTTACAGTTTTCAGTGAAAGCATTGTATGAACAAGCACTAAGAGCTTATAATAATTTGTTATCTTTGTTTGAAAGACTAGATTTGGATGTTAAAACAATGCTGTCTTTGTTTGATTCAATGGCGGTACCTAGTCCTTTCTATAGAGCAGAAGTATTTGGAATTTATGACATTCAAGAAATTGACAGACTACACATCAACTGTTTAGCACATGTTTTAGGAGTCCGTCAGCAAACTCCAAATTTGGCAGTGTATGGTGAATAAGGTAGATTCCCATTGTCAATTAACATGAAAGAAAGAGTACTGATATTTCGGATTAAAATTGTAAAAAATACTGTTCCACCAATGCACCGTATTTATATTGAGCAACTTAATAGAATTAATAGTAATAACTGGGCTAAACGAATTAATTGGATGTCTTTTGAATTTTGAAAAAAAAAAACCATTTTCATATGATTAAGCAACGAATTAGAGACAAATACTTTCAAGTCTCGAACGCCTCCATTTAGGAGGTATCAAAATTAGAATATTTCACAAAATTCAAGAAACAAGTTGTTTTCGAAGATAACTTAAATATTATCAAAAACAATAAATTACGCAAACAACTTACAATTTACCCGTTTTAGACTGTCATCACATAATCTTTAAATAGAGCTAGGTAGATTTAATGGATCCGTAAGAGATATCCGTTTGTGTAAACTGTGTTCATCAAATATAAAAGAATCAGAATACCATTTTTATTGTGCTGCTCGATGTATAGACATATACGTGAAAAAGTATTTAGGAAATTTATCATGGCCGTCTATTCATAAATTTGTTTCGATAATGTCGAGAGTTGTGAATTTAGCGAAATGTGTTAACGATTGTAATAAACTGAGAAATGAAACCCTTGCGAAATATGCTGCTTCATAATTATTTGAATTATCTGAATTCTGTGCAGAATGCTATGAACTGTATTTGTACTGCTTAAATATCTGTTTACTATGTATAATTTGCATGTATTTTACGTAAATTTCTATGATTTTAATGTTTGCTATGGTCATTTGTTTTCTATTTGTAAATGGTGATATGCATTATTTATGCCGATTTGCCAATAAACGATTTTTAGTGCTTCTAGAATCATAATGCCATGTGACAGAACTGATTCTGAATCATACGATTCCTTTATTTTGGCATAAGCTGTTAGTATGCTCATCACTAAGATAATCAGAATTGCAAACAACTGGGTTTTTTTTTAAATTAAAGCACTAGTGATAAAACTTATCAATGCAATGATATAAAATATGCACCCAATGCAGTGTAACTGTTTTGGCGGGAACTAGCCAAAACAGTAACGCAGGGTAAATGTTTTGGCGGGAACTAGCCAAAACAGTAATCCTCTGTGACGGATATTTCGATCAGAACCTCGTGCTCATGACACAAACAATTAATATTACACCGTAACCCAAGAATTATCCTCTAGATAAACACGATAAAGGATAAAAATAAGGTCAACATTTAATCAAAGCATTGTGGATTTTTATGCAGTGTTAGAGCAGAAGACATTTATGTATTTTACACCGTTTTTAGAACATGTTCCTGTAATTTTTGACTGCTTCCATGAGTTCTTATCATTACTCACGCCGAAAGAGGGGACTGTGCTTATATGTTTTTAAGTTTCTATTGCGATATTATCAATCATATTTTTGTGTAAGTGCGACCAGGAGTAATAAATAAGTTGCAGTAACTTAATTCTAAAATATATAGAGGATAATTGTTGTTTTCGGTGCAATATCATTTTATGGTTTCACCGAATGGACACCAAAATTATATTTTTACAAGTGAGGCAGCCACAAGTAAAAACAGCTATTCACGCGTTGGGCAGCCACGAGTGAAAATTACTACTTTTGGTGTTCACAAGTGAAAGCAATGTGATAACATCGATACCTACATTTTTTCTATTTATTTTTATGTTTAAAATTGTACTTCTATTGAATTTATTTCAATAAAATGTAGAAAATCGGGGGAAACGTCATCAGAAAGCAAACCACATATGACGTCATTTTAACGACGTCATCGTCGTACGGTTTTCGGCATTCTTTATGTTTAGTATACTTTTTGACGTTAATTTTGGTGGAAGAATTTGATAATTTCATGAGTGAATAGTGAGTGTGTCAGATATAATCTACCGTTATATTTCAATAAACAACCGAAAAAACATAAAATATGAATTGCTATTTTCATTAACAGATTTAAGACAATATTAATTTCTTTTAAAAGATATGGGCCTTACTACAACTTGGTCAAGAGATACACGTAAACGCTTAATGGGCAATATATAATGAACAATATTACCCTAATATAAACCCTTGGTCTAGTTGTTTAGGTTTCCACCTTGGGACCGGGAGGGCTCAAAATCGTTTGCATGGGGTTATATAGCACTGATCTGTGTCCGTACTCTAGCGCTTACATGATGAACCAATTTTCAAATAACTTTACACATTTGCTTCACGTAGATTATTGAATGTTTAACGGTACTGCAACATATTTAAAAACGCTCATTTTACCAATGATGATAGGAATGATTTTGTATAGCTTCAACATTTATGTTAAGTAAAAATACTGGCAAATATTCTATTATTTATGTTTTTCGTAATTTAATATTTAATGTGACACCAGCTTTAGGGACTGCCCCTTTAAGAGAAGATGCTGTTTTTTGTACCAATGATCTCTTAGATATTGAATCCAGCTACAGTACAACTGCTTCGCTAACTATTATTTGACATTGCACACTCTCAGTATTTCGTTACCTCTTCATGTATATATCATAAGTAGGCCTAATTAATGTGTCTCAAAGTAAAAAGTTGACTGAATATAAGGTAAAAAAACAGCAGTTTCAAATAACAAATTCAATGCTCCTTAATATTGTGATGTGATGCGTTTTATTACCAAAGTTAGTAATCGAAATATTAGATTTAGAGATTTTATACATTCCTTTGCCAAGTCAGGCCAATCAAATTATTTTTACAAGCTGTAAGAATTATTTTTAATCAGGTTGGCATTCATTAAATGTCACTTAAATTGACAGCTTTACAGCTAGATTGTAACTAGTTCTGTTTATACTTCTTATATCTCGTATAAGCATCGAAATAAACATCGGCAAAAATCGAAATCTGCAACATTAACAAATTTTTAACTAGAACCGGATATTTACTTCTTACAAAGTATGCACATACTTTTTTTATCTCAATCATAATATTTCATAGCTTCACTACTAAAAAAACCCCTAACTTAAGCTTCAGTCAGATATTGTTCACATCCAGCCGTTGAAAATATTTTGTTCTGGGTATGATGTTTAGACTGCAATATTGGTTGCATCGGCTAGGTCTTTGGTTTAAACCCAAGTCCGTCTTCCATCCGACAATATTACTTTTAAATTAACAGTGTTCAAACTGCATCGCGGATACCTAATCTAAAAGGAAACCAGTCATGTAATTTTAATATTTTCTATTGGATTTAAAATGTAAAAAAATTATTGTAAAGCGCTGATTTTGTTTTCAATTTTATACTCAATATATTTCACTCATCTCGATCAATACAGAACTTAGAGCATAGCTCTGCAACAACAGAAGCTGATGACTTTAAGGTTCGATTCTTGATAGTTACACTTACATTCTTTTATTTTAGTGCTAAGTTATATCAGTAACAATAATAATTGATTTTTTTCTTTTATATATTTTACTTTTGAATTATCAGTTATATTTTTTTTCTTTTATATATTTTACTTTTTAAGCGAAATTGTTTGTGTAATGAAGAATTTTTCTTTCATGATTTTGCACGTGATATTCAGTCTGAGATGAAACTTGGCATACAGGTTTAAAAGCACTATTTTTTTTAAAGTGAAATAAAAAAAACTGTGACGGGATTCGAACCTGCACCGTTCTTGGGTAAACCTTTACCACGGACTGACTGGTAGTATCAAAACATAACTATTACAGATTTATTAAAGATTATGTAAACAAATGTTTACGTCACTGTCGAAATTCGGTACGACAGTAGTTGGGTTTGAATGCATATTAAAGTCGGGTAAAATACTTGATACATTAGAAAGCAGTTAATTGTGCACGTTAGGTGTGCACGTTTGTATCAAATTTGAGAAATCTTTTAAGATTTGTATTTCTTTGTTTTTTCCTGGCGAATGAAATTTAAGTCGAACGATCTTTGTTCAGCCTTCGTGCTGTATTTACCACCGTGAAATTATATTCACACCCTATGTCATTGAAATGGGTGGGTAATATAAAAGCGTGGTATTGTACCGTAAAATTATATCTTATTTACATAGATATTAAACATATGCTTTAGTTAACTTGTTCGTTTTAGCATATGAAGAAAGTAGACTGTGTTTAATTTTATTTTCGTTTTAAGTTTTGAAAAGGAATATAGTTATATACTTAACAAAGTGGAAAGATTCAGGTCAGTTAAAGAACTCTATATTTATCAATCAGAGAGTGACTTAAAAATAACTTTGTTTGTACACTGTATACCCGAGTGATATGCAGACATTTTGCTTAATCACTGTCACAAGTAGTATTGTAAAAGTGACATTTCTAAATTTTAAATACAGCTGATTTGTGTTTTGACTGCATTTTAGTATTGGCAATTATATGAGAGAAGACCGGGAACTTCAAATGCAAGACTTTGTTTGACATACAATTATAAAGTTTAAGATGTCTATTTGCTTTCAAAGGGAGGGATTCGCGTTTCATCGCATACTTTCACACTACCATAAGTTAGCTTTGACCTACATTTCACAAGAAACAGTTACATGGACAAGTTTAATAAATTAATTCATTGTTCCATGACTGTACCATAACTACCAATCTCTTTGACCCGTAATAACAAATATTTCTATTACTTATATACATGATAATTCGATTACGCTCTTGTCATTTTCGTTAATTGATAATTTAAACTGTTATAGATGTATGTATTTTAATATGTTCACTCAAACAGTGTCACAATCATCGACTATGATGAAGAGGCAATAAATATGTTAAAAATTCATATAACTGAAAATATATCGTAATTATATTATAACGTTGTATAACTACATGCAAAACACGTGTTTTCATAATTATATGTATAAATCATGATGTTGTATTAAAGAAAAAAGCAAACTTAATGTAATTGATCGTCAGCGAACCGCAGCAATAAGTTAGTTTATTTCTCTCATAAAGATGAAACTGTGCTGCAATGTAATTATAGTGTGTCATTTAGATCCTTTACTACTAAGTCTTCATTTCTTCACTAACATAACTTATGGTCTTTCTGATGAGACCTAAAACCGAAGTCCGATGTATCGGTGATGTACACCAGGCATGTTAGAGAACCAGGGGAGATGTCTGGAACGGGAGGTATTCTTTATCTTGCACTTTTCAGGGGTGAGGGGGGGGGGGGTTGGGGAAGCGTTGACACGTTGACAAAAAATAATGATATTAATATGCCTCAAGTTGGACTATCTGTTCTTTATTTACAGTTATAAAGTAAAGACATTAAATTTTATCTTTTGATGAATCGGTATTATCTGGGACGTGTTACAAGCCATGTTCTAAAGAAATGCCAGTTATATCTAAAGATGCTTGAGGTTTACGATCGACTTACATGTTTTATTTTTAAAGACTTTTCATCAAAAGCAGACAAAGTGTTAAAGAGGCCACGTTTATTGACATTCCAATGTATGGGTTTCACGCAGGAATTATTTTGAATATTTCATGTGTAGCAAGTCTTTAAATTGGTTTTTTATCGACAAAATGAAGTCGTGCCTCGAACTGGATTTAGAACAATATAGATCGCATTTCCTCATAATTCCTGTACAACAATGGATTGAACGTTGGAATCAGCATTTAGTTGTCGTTTCTTTAAAAAAGAACAAAGCAGATTATATCCTCCAAACATAGATGTATTCAATGAACGTAAAATGATAAATAAATGCAATTTTAAGAACACCTTATATCGAAAAAAGCCCCTTTTTACCACAAATAATCAACATAGACACCTTCTGTAATAAATCGCTATCCATGTAGTAACTGTACAAAAAATGTTTATATTTTAAAACGCTAATTTTACCGGTGATGACTGGAATGTATAGCTTAAACCTGTAGGTTAAGTAATAGTACTTGTAAATATTCTATTATTCATGCTCTTTGACACTAGTATAGGGAGTGCCCCATCAAATATTTTCTATAACAAAAATCAGCCCGTTCAGTCAGATACTTTTCATTTATATGTATTCAAGGTAAATAATAATGGTCAGCACTCTTCTTTGTAGCATTCATGTCTACTTTCTTCGACAGTTATAAACTCATTGCTCATTCATTCAGTGATCTCGTTATTTCCACAAAATAGAATATTATTTTCCACTCCTAAATTAATCATTTTGACTGAAGTACAGGATATAAACAACGGTGGATATAAACACACAACGACATATCGCGTTTCTGCTATTTTGTTATAGATACCATATCGCGTAACTCCTTTTAAAAAACCGGTACCGTTCTTTTGTTAATACGAACAAAGATTTTGTAACATAAGCAACGCAGTGATAAAATGTAGCTCGAACTATTTCTTTGCTGAATTTACCAGGTTCTTGTTAAAATCTGCTCGCGCATAGCTTCTGGAGAAAAAATTATACTTCCCCAAAATGATAACATATTTCAAGAAACAACTATAAGAATACTGGTACTTGAATCCTGTCTGTATAAGAGGCCTATAAGAATACTGGTACTTGAATCCTGTCCATGTAGGAGGGCTATAAGAATACTGGTGCTTCAATTATGTCTGTGTAAACAGGCTAAAGAATACGGGTACTTCAATTATGTCTGTGTAAGAGGACTAAAGAATACTGGTACTTCAATTATGTCTGTGTAAGAGGACTAAAGAATACTGGTACTTCAATTATGTCTGTGTAAGAGGACTAAAGAATACTGGTACTTCAATTATGTCTGTGCAAGAGGACTAAAGAATACTGGTACTTCAATTATGTCTGTGTAAGCAGGCTATATGAATACTGGTACTTTAATTATGTCTGAGTAAGCAGGCTATAAGAATAATGGTACTACAATTATATCTGTGAAAGAGGGCTAAAGAATACTGGTACTTTAATTATGTCTGTGTAAGCAGGCTATAAGAATACTGGTACTTTAATTATGTCTGTGTAAGCTGGCTATAAGAATACTGGTACTTCAATTATGTCTGTGTAAGAGGGCTATAAGATTACTGATACTTCAATTATGTCTGTGTAAGAGGGATAAAGAATACTGATACTTCAATTATGTCTGTGTAAGAAGGCTATAAGAATACTGGTACTTTAATCCTGACTGTGTAAGAGAGCTAAAGAATACTGGTGCTTAAATCCTATCCATGTAGGAGGGCTATAAGAATACTGGTGTTTCCATTATGTCTGTGTAAACAGGCTAAAGAATACCGGTACTTCAATTATGTCTGTGCAAGAGGACTAAAGAATACTGGTACTTCAATTATGTCTGTGTAAGCAGGCTATATGAATACTGGTACTTTAATTATGTCTGAGTAAGCAGGCTATAAGAATAATGGTACTACAATTATATCTGTGAAAGAGGGCTAAAGAATACTGGTACTTTAATTATGTCTGTGTAAGCTGGCTATAAGAATACTGGTACTTTAATTATGTCTGTGTAAGAGGGCTATAAGATTACTGATACTTCAATTATGTCTGTGTAAGAGGGATAAAGAATACTGATACTTCAATTATGTCTGTGTAAGAGGGCTATAAGAATACTGGTACTTCAATTATGTCTGTGTAAGAGGGCTATAAGATTACTGATACTTCAATTATGTCTGTGTAAGAGGGATAAAGAATACTGATACTTCAATTATGTCTGTGTAAGAGGGCTATAAGAATACTGGTACTTCAATTATGTCTGTGTAAGATGGCTATAAGAATACTGGTACTTCAATTATGTCTGTGTCAGAGGGCTATATGAATACTGGTACTTCAATTATGTCTGTGTAAGAGGGCTATATGAATACTGGTACTTCAATTATGTCTGTGTAAGCTGGCTATAAGAATACTGGTACTTCAATTATGTCTGTGTAAGAGGGCTATAAGATTACCGATACTTCAATTATGTCTGTGTAAGAGGGATAAAGAATACTGATACTTCAATTATGTCTGTGTAAGAGGGCTATAGGAATACTGGTACTTCAATTATGTCTGTGTAAGCTGGCTATAAGAATACTGGTACTTCAATTATGTCTGTGTAAGAGGGCTATAAGGATACTGGTACTTCAATTATGTCTGTGTAAGAGGGATAAAGAATACTGATACTTCAATTATGTCTGTGTAAGAGGGCTATAAGAATACTGGTACTTCAATTATGTCTGTGTAAGATGGCTATAAGAATACTTGTACTTCAATTATGTCTGTGTAAGAGGGCTATATGAATACTGGTACTTCGATTATGTCTGTGTAAGAGGGCTATAAGAATACTGGTACTTCAATTATGTCTGTGTAAGAGGGCTAAATAATACTGGTCCTACATTTATGTCAGAGTAAGCTGGCTATAACAATACTCAATGGTACTTGAGTCCTGTCTGTGTAAGAGGTCAAAAGAATACTGGGTCTTTAGTCCTCTCTGTTTTAAAAGACTCTATGAATAATTATAATTGAATATTGTTTGTGTAAGAGTGCTATAATAATACTTGTACTTGAGTCCTGTCTGTGAAAGAAGACAATAAAAATAATGGCACTTGAATCCTGTCTGTGTAAGAGGGCTTTCAGAAAACGTGTACTTAAATCATGTCTGTGTATGAGGGCTGTAAGAATACTTTTACTTAATTCCAGTCTGTGTAAGAGGGCTATACAAATACAGGTACTTTAATCAAATCTGTAGAAGAGGGCTAAAAGAATAATTGTACATGAGTCCTGTCTGTGTATGAGGGCTGTAAGAATACGTGTACTTGAATCAAATCTGTGTAAGAGGGCGATAAAAATACTGGTACTTTAATAAAGTCTGTAGAAGAGGCTTTTAAGAATAATTGTACTTCAATTCAGTCTGTGAAAGAGGGATCTAATGATATTTGTTCTTGAATCCTTTTTGTGTAAGAGGGCTGTTAAATACTGGTACTTTATTCCAGTCTGTGTAAGAGGGCTATAAGAATAATGGTACTTTCATCCAGTCTGTAGAAGAGGGCTATGAGAATACATGTACTTGAATTATGTCTGTGTAAGAGGGCTATAAGAATACTTGAACTTGAATCAAATCTGTGTAAGGGGGAATATAAGAATACAATACATGTACTTGAATTATGTATGTGTAAGAGAGCTATAAGAATACTTGAACTTGAAACCTGTCTTCGTAAGAGGGCTATAAGAATACATGTACTTGAATTATGTCTGTGTAAGAGGGCTATAAGAATATTGTTTTCTAATTGAATCATGTATGTGTCAGAAGACTATTAGAATACTGGTACTTGAATCGTTTCTGTGTTAGGGGACTGTAAAAATACTGGTTCATCAATCATGTCTATATAAGAATACTATAAGTATACTTGTACTTGAATCATGTCTTTGTTAGGGCAATATAAGAATACTTTTATTTGAATCGTGTCTGTGTATTAAAACTATGGGAATACTGGTATTTGAATCATGTCTGTGTAAGAGGGCCATAGAGTGGTATAATATTTGTTAAAGCACTATTCGCCTCTTATGTATCGTTTTATATATCGTTAACTGTAGGAAGATCATTAAGTCTGCCATTGAAGTGAGATGATATCCTTTGACGAATCAAACCTGTTTCGCTGATTTAATTAAAGTTGATGGTTGACTGTGCGTTTCAGTAAATAGAATAAGCTCTTAGTGGCTATTTGACCCGTGACTGGTTTGCAAGTTACATATCTCATGTCATTGATTAAAGGGGCACTTCTTAAACTTGGTTCAAGTTTATTAATTTTAAAAGCTTATAATTATAATAGAATAGTTGCAAGGGGTGTAGCCCTTCATAGTCAAAAGAGGTAAAGCAAACCATTTAAAGAGGCACTCCTTAAAACTTTTGTCAAGTAAAATAACTTCAATTGAAGGATCTTCAATTAAATCTGACTCTGCCTGTGCTGTCGAATCCATTTTGCAAATACTGCATCATGTCTGACGTCATAAAGCTTCCAGTGATGTGAACATCTCAACTTGTTTTAGGTTTCATACTAACGTCTGTGGATCTCGAGCTCCATTCTACTTTGTCCACGTCAAGACTCGGCTGGACTTGCATTATTCTGAATTATCCTTTTCCATCTGTTCGTCTTATAAACTTTTTAATAGTACAATGTGTATCTCTTTTGCCGTCTGACCTAGTTATCTGACATAGTTATCCTGGTGTGCTTAAAATGCTTATTTTATCGCATGACTCCGATATTTCCCGAAAATAATATCTTTCTCCTCTGGAAGCAAAATGATAGACAGTATCCTTTTATCACTTCAAATTGTACGCAACTATTCGAAAGAAACTGAGGTCAAAAGGTGCCAAATTTCCGGACTATTGGCATTGGGTAAATTTTGAACTTTTTCTGACCTGAAAATTTCTACTTTACATATGTCTGTATGCTGGTGTATCCTCGTAAAGTGGACGGACATGTTTTGATAAGTCTTAGGATGACTTGAACAAGTTCTTCAGTTTCATCACGGTTGAAATTTCAAGTCACGCGTCTGTCATTTTCATTTTAAGTTAAACTAAAATGGCCTAGAACATGTATGGAAAAGGCACACGAAACCTAATTTGCGCTGGCTTATGTCTACAGATTTTCTAGATTACTGTAGATTGGGTAATTTTTGCACGACGAAGATTTCGCGAATCGTGAGCAAACAGACTATCTCGCGAATTTTAAGTTAGAGAAAGGCACATTCTCTAATAGTTAATCTATATGAACTGAATCTTTGGGGAGCTTTTTGAATTAGCGAAGTGAGAAATTCGCGAAAATAGCAAAAATTTCCCAGTTTACAGATATTCTTCGTTTTACTTTTGTCCATATTTTATATTGTAATTTTCAAGCTGGTTTTCAAAATGAAGTAATATTTCATTATCTTCAACATCTGCAAATTTGTTTTGGTCGAAGGTGCGGAACATTCATTTTCAAAAGCAGTCGTTTATCTTCTTTCCGACAAGCTTTCTTCCGTTCATCAGACAAAAATGTTGAATGTTTTGCTCGCTTTAAAAATGTGGCACAAAATTACTAGGTTTTTTATCAATGCACTGTTTTACATCCATAGTTGTCCTCTTTCCTCTTTTTCTTTCACCGTGAATGACAATGATTTATTGAGGTTTGTATTTGGTACTAATGTAAATGTATGTCTTGTTTTGCGATTATGTCTTATTGACTTTTAGTGGCTATGGCAACCTAAGATTCTTTTTGCAACATTTTTTAAAGTTAAAGGGCGAAACAAATATTTTGTATCTTGAGCTATAAAATGTAAATAATGAGAAAATTATGAGTTATACAAACGGCGGTTGTGATGTATAATAGTTATGAGAATGATGTTAAACATAACGTGTTTTATAAATAGATTTACCACAGTAATACATGCCACTCGGTAATAGAACATTCGGGAACAAAGACAACAACTAAACTTTTCCAATACTTTTCACATTAATGACTCACTTTCATAAGATTTATAAACATAATTAAACCATGTTGTTTATATGGGCAGATGGCTCAGCAGCTTCAATGTAATGTTGTTGTCACACATACATTCATTTGGTATTTTCTCCTCAATTATCAAATAATTCTGGAAAAAAAATCCTATTAATGTTTAAAAGTTTTGCCTATCGAAGTGGCTGCCAATTCAAAACAAGGGAGGTAAATATTATGGTTGTGGGAACTATGTATAGTGACTATGGAAGGCCGGCGGGTCTTGCTAATTGCTAAATGCTTTTGCTAATTAGCAAGAAGCAGTTAGCAATTAACATGATATTTCGGCCAACAAGCATTTAGCAAAAAGCAGTTAGCAAAAAGCAATTAGCGAAAAGCAATTACGAAGTAGCATGCCAAAAATCAATAAATTTTAGCAAAAAAAATTTAGCAATTAGCATGACCCACCGGCCTTCAATAAGAAACAATGGCATTCGCATAACATATAATGCATCACTTGCTTTAGTCCACTAACCAATGAATGGAATGTTGAAACTTTTTTGCTTATGCTCTTATTATGGAACTGGACTGCATGATCATGTATTGTGTCCCAAAAGCAATATTTCGACTGTCAAATGGCAACAAATAAGTAACATGTAACATGATATTGATCCTCAAAACGATCATCACAGTTTTAGAAAAAAAAACATTTAGAGCTGATTAACAGAAAATTGAATATAACCATTATGCCTTCTAAATTAATGTACATCAGACACTAGATCAAAGCCAAAAAGTGACATTTCAATTTAATTTGTCCTCTTTTATTTCAGAATGCAGAAACTTTATGTGTGGTGGTGCTTCTGTTTCACGTTAGCAGGTAAGTTAATGAGTGTAATTAAATTATTTAATTTAGCAAACGGTAATTACTAAATAATCTTAAGTCACGGACAACGGTCATTTAGAAAAAAGATTAGGTTTTCAGTATATTGACGCCTGCCATTATAGGTTAAGTACGAATTCGTAGAGAAATTGCATGTGAAGATATCAATTGGGAAAATGCCGTTTCATCATAAGTCGTTGCCAATGTCTTGGAGCATGGATAGTACAACATGTTTAAACTAAATCATAAGCACGTAGAAAAGATCAGCAAGAATGATTTTAGATAAATAAATTCGATCAGTCATCTGATCCACTTTTTTTCAAAGATCTTAATTGGTTAACCTTTATGGAAAGATGCAAGTACAATAGGGATGTTTTAGTTTGTAAAAGTTTAAATGGTTAAGTCTCACACTATATGAGACATTTATTACATGTATATGATGCTGCTAGCAAAAACAACTACAGCCTAGGATCTAAACATAACAAAAATATATCTCATCCTTTAGTAAAAACGAAGTACACAAAAAACACATTTCAATACTCTGGAATGATTATTTGGAACTCAATATTGAAAGGCTAAGAGCTTTATAATAAATATCTTCCGTACATATTATATAAATTATCTACTCAGCAACAAATAACAAATTTCATATTATCATATAGTAAATATTTAACTCGGGTAAACTTGCTCATATTTCTTTATGATATACATTGTGCTGTTGTTTAACATGTATTTGATTTTACATGTTTAAATATGTATATGTTTGAAGGCCTCGAGTAAGATAAGCCTGCTGGCTTATCGTATCACCTTCGTTAAATGAAACATATTATTATTATTATTATTATTATTATTATTATTATTATTATTATTATTGTGTATTTATTTGCATATTTCTTTTTATTATGATTCGCCATAACTATACATTTCTTACTTGAAAACATAACTGTCATGATTCTCCCAAAACGAGAAGGTTACCTGTTTACAAAACAAATTCTAAATTGCGTTTTCCTTTAAACAACAAAACAATTGTCTGACTGCTGACAAAGTAATCACCTGCATGAGCTCCAACTGAAATAAGACTTAGTGTCGATTCACTCAAAAAACATTCACTCCGATTTACTGTAGCCGCTTTAGCACATATATTAGTGGAATCGTGTAGCCACTTACTCATCGATATTAGTGGAATGCTGTAGCGGCTTACTCATCGATATTAGTGGAATGCTGTAGCCGCTTACTCATCGATATTAGTTGAATGCTGTAGCCGCTTACTCATCAATATTAGTGGATTGCTGTAGCCGCTTACTTTCAGATATAAGTGGAATGCTGTAGCCGCTTACTTTCAGATATTAGTGGAATGCTTACTCAGAGATATAAGTGGAATGCTGTAGCCACTGACTCACATATATAAGTGAAATGCTGTAGCAACTTACTCATCGATATAAGTGGAATGTTGTAGCCACTTACTCATCGATATAAGTGGAATGCTGTAGCCGCTTGCTCATCGATATAAGTGGAATGCTGTAGCCGCTTACTCATCGATATTAGTGGAATGCTGTAGCCGCTTACTCATCGATATTAGTGGAATGCTGTAGCCGCTTACTCATCGGTATTAGTGGAATGCTGTAGCCGCTTACTCATCGATATTAGTGGATTGCTTTAGCCGCTTACTCTTCGATATAAGTGAAATGCTGTAGCCGCTTACTCATTGATATAAGTGGATTGCTGTAGCCGCTTACTCATCGATATTAGTGGATTACTGTAGCCGCTTGCTCGTCGATATTAGTGGAATGCTGTAGCCGCTTACTAATCGATATTAGTGGAATGCTGTAGCCGCTTAGTCACCGATATTAGTGAAATGCTGTAGCCGCTTACTCTTCGATGTAGCCGCTTACTCATCGATATAAGTGGATTGCTGTAGCCGCTTACTCATCGATATTAGTGGATTACTGTAGCCGCTTGCTCGTCGATATTAGTGGAATGCTGTAGCCGCTTACTAATCGATATTAGTGGAATGCTGTAGCCGCTTAGTCACCGATATAAGTGAAATGCTGTAGCCGCTTACTCTTCGATGTAGCCGCTTACTCATCGATATTAGCGGATTGCTGTAGCCGCTTACTCATCGATATGAGTGGAATGCTGTAGCCGCTTACTCATCGATATAAGTGGATTGCTGTAGCCGCTTGCTCGTCGATATTAGTGAAATGCTGTAGCCGCTTACTCATCGATATTAGTCAGATGCAGTAACTGCTTACTCATCGATATTAGTGGATTGCTGTAGCCGCTTACTCATCGATATTAGTGGTTTGCTATAGCCGCTTACTTTTCGATATAAGTGATATGCTGTAGCCGCTTACTCATCGATATAAGTGGATTGCTTTAACCGCTTACTCATCGATATTAGTTGATTGCTGTAGCAACTTACTCATCGATATTAGTGGAATTCTGTAGCAACTTACTCAGAGATATAAGTGTAATGCTGTAGCCGCTTACTTTCAGATATTAGTGGAATGCTGTAGCCGCTTACTCAGAGATATAAGTGGAATGCTGTAGCCACTTACTCACATATATAAGTGAAATGCTGTAGCAACTTACTCATCGATATAAGTGGAATGTTGTAGCCACTTACTCATCGATATAAGTGGAATGCTGTAGCCGCTTGCTCATCGATATAAGTGGAATGCTGTAGCCGCTTACTCATCGATATTAGTGGAATGCTGTAGCCGCTTACTCATCGATATAAGTGGAATGCTGTAGCCGCTTACTCATCGGTATTAGTGGAATGCTGTAGCCGCTTACTCATCGATATTAGTGGAATGCTGTAGCCGCTTACTCAGAGATATAAGTGGAATGCTGTAGCCACTTACTCACATATATAAGTGAAATGCTGTAGCCACTTACTCATCGATATAAGTGGAATGATGTAGCCACTTAATCATCGATATATTAAGTGGAATGCTGTAGCCACTTACTCATCGATATTAGTGGAATTCTGTAGCAACTTACTCAGAGATATAAGTGGAATGCTGTAGCCGCTTACTTTCAGATATAAGTGGAATGCTGTAGCCGTTTACTCACAGATATAAGTAAAATTCTGTAGCCACTTACTCACAGATAATAGTGGAATGTTGTAGCAGCTCACTCACTGATATTGGTGTAATACTGTAGCCACTAACTCATAGATATTAGCGGAAATGCTCTAGCCGCTTACTCATAGATATTAGTGGAATGCTGTAGCCGCATACTTATCGATATTAGTGGAATGCTGTAGCCGCTTACTCATCGATATAAGTGGATTGCTGTAGCCGCTTACTCATCGATATTAGCGGATTGCTGTAGCCGCTTACTCATCGATATTAGTGGAATGCTGTAGCCGCTTTCTCATCGATATTAATGGATTGCTGTAGCCGCTTGCTCGTCGATATAAGTGAAATGCTGTTGCCGCTTACTCATCGATATTAGTGGATTGCTGTAGCCGCTTGCTCGTCAATATAAGTGAAATGCTTTATCCGCTTACTCATCGATATTAGTTGAATGCTGTAGCCGCTTGCTCGTGGATATTATTGAAATGCTGTAGTCGCTTACTCATCGATATTAGTGAAATGCTATAGTCGCTTACACATCGATATTAGTGAAATGCTGTAGCTGCTTACTCATCGATATTAGTGAATTGCTGTAGCCGCTTGCTCGTCGATATTTGTGGAATGCTGTAGCCGCTTACTCATCGATATTAGTGGATTGCTTTAGCCGCTTACTCTTCGATATAAGTGAAATGCTGTAGTCGCTTACTCATCGATATAAGTGGATTGCTGTAGCCGCTTACTCATCGGTATTAGTGGATTGCTGTAGCCGCTTGCTCGTCGATATTAGTGGAATGCTGTAGCCGGTTACTCATCGATATTAGTGGAATGCTGTAGCCGCTTAGTCACCGATATTAGTGAAATGCTGTAGCCGCTTACTCTTCGATGTAGCCGCTTACTCATCGATATAAGTGGATTGCTGTAGCCGCTTACTCATCGGTATTAGTGGATTGCTGTAGCCGCTTACTCATCGATATTAGCGGATTGCTGTAGCCGCTTACTCATCGATATTAGTGGAATGCTGCAGCCGCTTACTCATCGATATAAGTGGACTGCTGTAGCCGCTTGCTCGTCGATATTAGTGAAATGCTGTAGCCGCTTACTCATCGATATTAGTGAGATGCAGTAGCTGCTTACTCATCGATATTAGTGGATTGCTGTAGCCGCTTACTCATCGATATTTAATTTAGTGGATTGCTATAGCCGCTTACTTTTCGATATAAGTGAAATGCTGTAGCCGCTTACTCATCGATATAAGTGGATTGCTTTAACCGCTTACTCATCGATATTAGTTGATTGCTGTAGCCGCTTGCTCGTCGATATTAGTGGAATGCTGTTGCCGCTTACTCATCGATATCAGTGGAATGCTGTAGCCGCTTAGTCACCGATATTAGTGAAATACTGTAGCCGCTTACTCTTCAATGTAGCCGCTTACTCATCGATATTAGTGGAATGCTGTAGCCGCTTACTCGTCGATATTAGTGGAATGCTGTAGCCGCTTACTCATCGATATAAGTGGATTGCTGTAGCCGCTTACTCATCGATATAAGTGGATTGCTGTAGCCGCTTACTCATCGATATAAGTGGATTGCTGTAGCCGCTCAGTGTTGTATGAGCCAGCCATTCGAAAAATGACGGTATGGCATAAGTGTTATCCCTGTCAGTATGTTCGTGCGTGCGTTCGTGAGTTCGTCTATTTTGCTTCTAAAGTTGCTCATTATTTGCATATACTACAAACAGAAAAGACAAATCCTAAAAGAGACTTTCTGTAAACATCCATCAAAATTTAAAATATTTATAATCTTGTAAATTATACAATGAATATGAATAATAATGTCAAAATGAAGTTAAATAAATGTATGAGCTTAGAAAGTATTAATTAAAAAAGCTTTTTATTCATTCTTGAATATGCTCACAGTATAACTACACGGAACTACGTATATACTTGTAAATAAGACAATGAATATGATCCGTAGAAATCTAACGATATAACGATAGACGTATATGAAAAAGAAGCAGTCTTCATTCATCATCGCATATCTTCTGTTGATCGTAAAATTGATTTTCATGTGCAAACATTTTTCCAGATTACAAATTAAACTTTCATGTATACTCAAAATGAATCCGCTGCATCAAAATACAGTAAAATTTGCATATAACTGTTTGCATATAAAATTGGTTCCTTAATACTGAAGTGTATTATATCCATATAGAATGTTCATATTAGATCTATTATAAATAAAGAAAGAATAAAATCGGGATAATAAAATGTGTTCGTTATATCCTGAATTCTCTATACCCATATAATTATACGAAGTTTACTGTACTTTTTATGAGGTGAAAACCTGTCCTCTTTTTAACACATTATATAGACGACATAAAATCTATTTTTTGTTATTAAGATTTAATTTCCTTTGCATACTACCTCTTATTTGATAGATCGTATTTTGCTGACAGATGCTGCCATACCTACCTGGACGAAACCATCATCAGATACAACTTTTAGCTTGGATAGATCAAATTTAAATCCAGACTGTGAAATAATAACAGAACTGAAAGCTAGTTCAACAACTGGACAAACGGTTAAGTACAGGTGAGGATATTCACTTTTGTTAATACTTCAATTTGAATAATATGCAATCGTTAAAGTCACAGGAGCACCTTGGATAGTTAGTTTAAAGTAGCTCTTATATTATCAAGACGTATGTCTTAACGGTGAAATTGACCGTTATCTAAAACATTTTGTTCTGTGTTCTGTAAATAAAAAAATGGTGCTTAATATATAGTGCATTACTTTTTCGGCATAAGCTAAATAAACTGGGGTTTGACCTACTTTTTGGACCAATCTAATATTTCGAGTGAATGTGCGGTGAATGAAATGAATTATTTTGATTGGAGGTTTTCTCCTCGGATGAGTATTTGATTTGTTTTCTTTAGAAGTACATATCGTTTACTGAAGATATGCAGGACCAGTTGAAGGGTTTTTTTTTCAAAACGGTTTCGATTTCTAAAGAGCAATAATCGCCTCTACTTGATATTTGGAAAAGTCAAAAGCAGTATATTCAACACAAGTTTGTATACTAGTAGTGAATATCAATTGAATGCTTTCTGCTGTATATACTTCCAGAATTTTAAATCACACATATGGTGTATGCGTTTATCGGTCCTTTTTGACTGGCATTTCCGTTCATTACACACAAATGTGATCTTTGGTTTTAAAACGTACAGATTGCTCTCAACTGGGGCTATCACGTGTCCCAACCTTAATACGCGATGATAGCATTTTATTTGTTAGTAGATATATAACGTCACTATGAGAATGACTGCAACAAAATACCAGTTGCACAACAAATTCTTTCGTGTACCCCCAATAACCATTCGAAAACGGTCTACAACACGTGATCGCTCATGCTGCGATGTAACAATAGAGTGCCTTTTACGGTTTGGACTGCCTGCCTGTTTTATGAATAAATGTGTAATTCATACACTACTACAAGAAACTAACGCTTAAGGTATATGGTATGCAAGATAAAGAATCTATCACTGGCTGCAGGTGCGGATTGGAATATCAGGCTCTCGGGTGTCTTATTCGGCTTAACGCTGTTTATTTGTCTTGAGGATATTTCTTGTTCAATGATATTGCAAAATATAAGAAACGCTATCTGACAACACTTTTTAGAAAGCAGAGACAAAAATATGAAAGAAAGGTAAACGTATTCACTGTTCTAGAATAAATAAAACACATTTCTATTATTATTATTATATGCGTAAATTCGTTTATTATTTTATATATGGGTATCACAAATAGGGGCTGGGGACCATTTCCATGCTTCAGATATCGGATTGACCCCCGCCCTCGCCAAATTCGAAATATTATTGTACAGTCTTGATGGACATTAAAATCTGTGGTACAAATAATTACCCGGTATCTAATGAGTGTTTGTTTAAATTCACAAAACTGACACTTCCCTTTTTAAAATGGGGCCCAATGTATGGTGGAACTGTTTTCCCTATAGAGCCTACGTACTTGAAAAAAATCTTCTTTGAAATCCATTGGATTTGGCTACGTTCATAATATTTATGGACCAAACCTGCTTTTAGAAAAGTAATTCCTTCAGAAATGAGGCCCAAAGAGGGTATGACTTTTTTCTTTTTAATAAATAATTCGATTGTTTTCACTTAAAAGTAATCATCAGAATTTTATTTCATTTCCAACAAATAGTGCCAGGATGGGCTATTAGGACCATTCATCCGGCGTCCGCCGCACGTATGTCCGTCCACCATTTCCCTCAAACGACATCTCCTCTGAAACAACTATGCCAATGCTGATATTCCTTGCACGAAGCTCTATCAAAGCTGTTCAACGAATTTCATTCCATGCAGAACTCCAGTTACTATGACAACAAATAGGAAAAATCTTTTAAAATCTTAGTGCTTAGATATTTAGCACGTAGCATTGCCTAGTAGACATCTATAAATAGTGTTCAAATCATGACCCCCGAATAAAAATTGATAACGTCCTGTAGGGGTGGAGGGCGGGGGTCACTTGATTTTACGTAGGTTTATATAGAAAAAAAAACAACTGTACAACTCTTCTTCTCTGACAACACAAGGCCTAAAGCTTAGATATTTGGCATGCAGCATTGCCTACTAGACCTCTACCAATATTGTCAAAATGACCCTTTGCAGGATGACACTTCCTTTTACATAGACTTAAATACGAAAATATTTTAAAGTTTCTTCTCTGAAACCACATGGACTTGAACTTAAATATTTGGCATGTAGCACTGCCTTGTGGACCTCTATTAAAATTGCTCAAATCATGATCCCGGATCAAAATTGACCCTGCCTGGGGTGTCACGTGACTTAACAGAGATTTCTATAGGAAATCTTTAAAACTTTTCTTCTCTGAAACCACAAGGCCTAGAACTAAGACATTTTGGCATGTAGCATTGTCTAGAGAACCTCTGCCAAGGTTGTTCAAATCGTGACCCCGGGGTCAAAATTGACCCTGCTGGGGTCACATAGGCGTATATAGGAACAACTTTTAAAATCTTCTCGTCTAAAACAACATGGCACAGAGCTTAGATATTTAGAATGTAGCATTGCGTAGTGGACTTCTACGTAAATTTCCTCTGGTGCAATTGTTGACCTTTTATTATAGCCATTGGTAGCCAGGTGAGCGATACAGGGCCATCTTTTTCTTATTAAGATGATCTCTTAAGACATGTCGTCCCCAGTGGGAGGAGTCGTTTCCGTTTTTCCTACATCAGCATTAAAGATACTCTTATAACTTATAAATAGTGATCAGAAGTTTTTTTTCTGGTGAAATTAATAATCTTTGCATTAAGGAAACTCGTCCTTAAAAAGCAGAAACTTTAAACCCACTGAATAGATGTTACTTTTTCACTTGTACACATTTTGCATAAATGATATAATAGCCCTGTACCAAAATTACTAAACAAAAGTATGTCCCTTTAGAAAATGTGACCCTATACAAGGGAAGATATCAATTAAACCAATGTGCTCGTTAGTGAGGTATTTGTTTGGTTAAATTGTGTTTGAGACATTTGGCTACAAGCATTCTATAAAATCTAGCCACCTGAACGGTTGAAATTATTCTTCATAGAAGAACTTTTCAGTATGAAATATTAGTTTATTCCATAGATGCTGTTGCTTTTGAGTGTAGGCTCTTTAATAAATTTACACTGTATTTTACCTTATCATTTACTGTCCGTCGTCCATCCGTTCACCGTTTGCTTCAAACAATCGCTTTGGCAATGTTGATGAAACCTGGCGGTGATGTTACTTGCATCAGGCTGTACAAAAGGTTTAAAGAATTCTTATCCTTGCAGAACTTTGGTTGACATATCAACAAATAGGATTTTTAAAAATGTTCTCCAAAAGGCCCAGAGTTTAGCTATTTGGCGTGTGGCAGTGCCCAATAAACCTCTATCAAGATAGTTAAAATTATGCCCTTGGGTCAAAGTTGGCCCCGCCCGCGGAGATGACATATGTTTTACATAGAAATATAATAAAACTTCTGAAAATCTTCTTGTCAGAAACTGTAAGGTCTAGAGCTTAGATATGTGTGTAGCATTGTGTGGTGGGTCTCTATTAATTTCTGTCAATGCGTGCCTTAAGGTAATTTTTTATAGTATAAACGAACTACTTTTAAAATATTCTATTGCAAGTCCATGAGACCCACACGTTAAATAGTTTGTCTGTAGCATTGCATAGTGATGTTCTTCCAAGATTGTTCAAGGTTTACGTAGAAATATGTAGTCAAAATTTAAAAAAACGTTTTATTCAGAAACTGTGATGCCTCTTAGATATTTGGTTTATTTATATAATATATAATATATATTTATATAATGATAGTATTATGTTGTGGTCCTCTATCAATTATGTTTAAAGCGTGCCCGTGTTGTCAATGTGATCCATCCAAGGGTTCATTTGTTTTTTGCAGACTTTTTTACAAGGAAATAGTTTTGTACTAACGACCCTGTTGTTGACCTTATTTAACGACATATTGTCCCCAGATGAGCGAGATATGGCCATCTTGGCCCTCTTGTTATAATCTTTTTTCAATATTTAGATTATTTATTAAACTAGTGACTTTCTTTATACAGTGTTCCCGACGGAGGAAGTTTTGCTATTGGTGATGATTTAATGTCTGGCAACAAGAAACTTACCTGTACTGGTAAAGAGGACACATTAACGGAATCATCTTACACTGTTACCGTAAAGTAAGAATATCAACATTATTTTTAGCGTAAAAAGAGCTCAGATAATCATAAAACAACACCTTAAATATGAAAAGATACATTATACGTTTGTACATTTTTTGTTTAAATTTTATTATATAATATTATGTGCATATTAGACCACTGTTTTAAAAGACTGCTGTTTGCGATGTCTCCGATTTTAAAATGTTTTTGTTTTATTTTAAAACAGCAATTTTCTTGAAATTCCGCTAAGAGAAAAAACAAATAAAGAATTTGACCGATAGGAGGAGCCAAGCGAAGCAAGTATTTCTAGCGCTAGACTGTATAGCACTTGACCGCATCAAAAACTGAAGTACTTTATTAACTCGGGGAAACAAAAAAAATATGAATTAATTTCAAAATAGAAATTCTACTGACACACGTTTAGTAAACTTGATTTAATGTGACGACAACGTTTACACAGGCTGGCTTTGTTCATTGTTTGTGTGTTTTTTTATTTTACTCTTTCTTGTGGACACCATAAAAAGCACCATTTCATTTCGCATTAGAATAATTTTTGTAACTTGAACGGTTATTGCATCCCTTAAAAATTCGAGCCAAAATTCTTCAAATAAAATTCCTGTTACGTTTACATTTAATGAAACGTCCGATTGTCTTCCATGAAGAGTTTTCTAGGAAATAACTAAAAATTCATATACGAGTTGAATACACGAACGTGGATCATATAAAGTCAGGTTAGCCCGCGCTGAAAGTATCGGCTTATCTTATCCCGCGTGTGCGGAGATGAATCAAGTACGCAAAAATGCTGTAATACCACATCTATAATCAAAGCACTGCACGTTCTGGTGGATCCACGGTTGTGTTGGCATGTATAAATTAAATTTAGGCAAGCAATACTGAAATGTTCAACTCCAACTGAAATACTGAAATGAACCAAAGGCAAGAGTAATTTTAGCTAACCAACTTCTCTCTTTGGATGCTTCCAATTTGTCATTGCATCTACAAAGTCAATTTTGTCCACAGCAGGTCCTAGAGAAATTTGCATGTGCATTCAAAATTCCTCATTTTACCACTATAAAATCAGCTGTTTAACATTTGCTGCAGTACCGTAAACCATTCAATAATCTATGTAGAGTTAATGGGTCGATGCGATTTATTACAGAAAGCCTCTATATTGTTTAATTGTGGTAAACTGAGGCATTTTTCGCCAAAGGTTCTTCTTTGAAATTGTATTTATTTATCATTTTACATTCATTGAACATATAATCTATGTTTCGAGAATATAATCTGCTAGATGTAGGGAGTGCCTCTTTAATTGTAATTTGTACGAAAAATCAAATTAAAGTTTTAAGTAGTTAGAGAAATGTTAATTCTGGATCTTATTTCGTTTATGCGCGCTTTCAATGTTTTACGAACCGACACCGGAAATGCCCGCCAATGAAATATGTAAACACCGGCAGTATTTCACATCGGTTCCATGCAAAATACTAACTTTAACTAACTTTAAAGGTTGTTTAGCGGCTGCCTTTTTCCTAAGATGAAAAGGTCCAAGTCTATTAGATATATGCCCTTCCTATATCATTTATTAAATTTTTCAGTCTCACAAACTTGCTTGGCCGTTTTATCATTAAAATTTTGCCGTTTCTGAAGAATAGTGTGGCCTTAATAATTTGGTAGCGTATAATTTCAAATACTACAGAACACTTTACAGGAATTTATACAGAAACCTTTTTATTTGATGATTCGTTCTAAATTATGTTAAATGGAAAGGCAAGTCAGAAAATAATTTGACTTCAAACTGATGAACCTGTTAAGAAGAACACACTGTTGAAAGAATTTCAAAATTCGGAGTATTAAATGTGAAGATATTGCAGATTGAAAATCTAAAAAATTAAGGATTATGGAGGCGGCCATTTTGAATTTGTGATGTCATAGTGCAGTAATTCAATATTCATGCAAGTAAAACTGCTAAGTTAAAAACAGCAGCTTCAAATGTATATTAAAATATGGTAATCTATTTGACACTTAATTAATGTAACCAACTTCAGATAAAAAAAAAACAATCATTAAAAAAGAGTTAATGGGGTTCAAAATTAAATTTTGAAAAAGGGGCGTGTCTAACAGTATGTCTAATTTGCATATTTACTAAATCTTTTATTTCTCATAACTCTTTTATTTTTTATCCGATTTCAAAAATTCTTTCAACTATGTGTTTATGTTAGCAAACTCTTTAATTTCAAGCTAAGTTATATTTTGACTTTCGTCACCTTTTTATTTAGGCAGTTCGGAGAACCTTATTTATTAACCAAATTCTGAGAGCGAGCTGCTTGTAAGTCTGAGCATGAAACTCATTTGAGCAAAAAGAAACGTTTTGTAAGCACAGGGTCAGATATTTGAAGGAACTTTTATCTGAAAGAGTTTGGTGGAAATCCTTTTAAGTATTTGAATAAATAATGTTTTGAGGCTCTAAAAATAGCTCAATGTTTCAGGGTTTGCCTCTTTAACATTGACAGTACATTTTTGTTTAGAGATTTTCCTAAAAATATCTTATATTTTAGGGCATTCCATCAAGGTACACCAAGTGAAACTGCAGACAGAATTTTGACCATCACAATACCATCAGACTCTGGTAAATTATTGTTACTTTTTACATTTTATACATCGGCAATAAATAGGACTTGTCGTAAGCCAACAATATTGTTAGCTCGACACGAATAAATCAATCAGATACACTTCTCAGTGTGACTGAACTAAAATAACAAAGAATAAAACTGGCACATACCTTGTTTGGCCGTTTTCTTCCGCCATCTTGGATGACTATACCGGTCTGCTACGGAAACACCATACCGGTGCGCGTTCACATCAGTAATGACTGGAACATTGGTTTAAGTTTTTCTAAACAGCCGTTGGAGAGCTGAAATTAATCGCAATTCTAAAAACCCTTGACTTTGAAATGAAGTACAGTTTCAAGACAAATACTTCCAGGCTTAAAAATATACAACAAACGCGAGAATTTGCGAATGTACATTTGGGCAGAAGTGTTGCCTTTTAGTTAACATATCATGAAAGGAATATAGGTCTTGTATGTCATTAAAATCAAGGAAAGGCACACTCCGGTTTACAGTATGCAGGATTATGAATTGAACATGTTACATGTGAACTATACAATATCGTTATATTAAAAACACTTATGTAGTGAAAAAATGACTTTCAATAAGCAATACATGAACTACATAAATAGTATAGCGTGATACTGCTACTTTGTACTATTGCTTCATAAAATACACGTCTGCCCCCATTGTATTTCAACATTTTCGGTGGCAGAACATGTTAATGTCACGTAAAGTTGTTATTAATTGTGACTACCTCTGTCATGATAGTAAATAAATACCATAGACTCGATGTAAGTATACAAATGTATTGTTAAAGAGTATTTATTCAAAGCCATAACACATCTTTATATTGGAAACAATTCACATGGTATGATCCCTTCACTATTTGTGATTAATGCGTTTAAACACGCCGATCAGCTTTTAATTGTACAGGGTTCACACACATTTGTTCCGTGTTTACATCGAGCGGCCAGTCAAATTAACTTAAACTGCAGTTACGGATAATTTTGGCAATGCATTTGCTTGAAATAGTCATTGCCTCAAGCAGAAGTCTCAGAGAACTCATTTTCGAATACCAGATCGGAATATCTGCAGTCTTTAACAGCTCTTGAAAATCTCGTCTTACATCCCCTGGTATAATATGACTTTAAGTTAACGACGTCAGAACGAACTACTTTCGTGAATGAATGAGAAAATTCATACGTTCCCAAACAAAAAAAAGATTGGAACCAATAATCACAGCAAATAACCAACAAATAGTTATTTGGTAGATATTTATTGCTTCTGGAAATGCCATGCAAATGAGCTTAACAAATAACTAAAGCAAATAACTAACAAATCATTTCGCTGAAAGCAAATAATTAACAAATAACTTTTGGAATGGGGAGTATATATCTAACAAATAAGCATCAAATAATGAAGAGGTGTGGCTTATATTTCAAACAAATAAGCACCAAATAATTCCAGGGAAAGCAAATAATTAACAAATAACTTTTGCAATGAACATCGTATATTTAACAAATAAGTATCAAATAATGGAAGAAGAGTGGCTTCAATTCTTTATTAGTCTAACAAATAACTACCAAATAATCTTTCACTCACTCACTCACTCACTCACTCACTCACTCACACACACACACACACACAGTCTACACCGTCACCAGCTGGGTCACAACAATCAAGGAAGCTGTCGTTTCGAGTTCCTCCTTCCTGCCACACAACTTCTCTTCCAAGGTGGTACAGTGTAGCCTGTCAGTCATGAAGTCTTCATTGAACATACAGGGGGACATATCTGAAATAAATCACAAAATAACAAAATGAAAAACAGCATATAATGTCTCCCACGGTACAAACAAAACACAGATGCATATACATATAAAATATTTTCAATGCATCATTTCAAATGTCTAGGTTGATAATATTTACATTAACAATCACGACTGCATGATCTCACTTGGTTAAACTGCTGTCACACTAGTATCGTTTAAAACACATTAAACATTAGGGACATTATGGCCCTATATTGCTTATATACGTACCACTGTTCATTATGTCAAGGCCATAAAGAATCTTGTCAGTGCAAAAAATGCGACTCCAATTCTAAATACGTTTTTTAATGATTTTACCCAGTGCCCTAAGTTTTGACACTAAGTGACCTAGTTTCACACTTGACCAATATTTCATCAAAACAAATGATTTTGCCCTTACAACCAGTATAAATCATGATTAGCCTGCACATCCATGCAGTCTCATCATGATCTCAACTATTCACTTAACAGTTCGTAAAATAAGTATCTTGGTAAACAAGTTTACCTGATGGATATTGTTCAAATTGAATATTGACAAGTCCAGGTTTGGAAAATTAGCATTCTGTGTAAGAAACCAAACTGTGTGTGTCACTGGACTGCGTGCATGCACTTTCCCAAAATTAATTTTAATTTGTACAAATAACGAACATGTACATGTACATACTTAAACTTACCCTGAGTAATCTTTGAAGGATCCTTATAATTAAACGCTCCATTATATTCTATTCCAATCGAAAGTAGGTTGCATGCTGAAATTCAGGCAGTACATGTATATATATATGTACCGTTAAGAATAATTAAGAATGAATTTGACTTAGTTATATTAATGTAGGGAATTAACTTCTAATTCAATAAAACAATGTACATGTATTCCAGTTTTACTTAACAAGACTATAATATTATATCATTACGTACGATGTATGGTATTAAGTCCGCATACCTGCATTTGAAGTTATTAACCATTTTACTTTGTTAATTGCAGAAACTGTATTCTGTACTGAATTGCACATTAGCAGTTTAAATCATTTGGAAATTAATAACTTCCGTGAACTTTTTATTTATCAATATTAACAAAAGATCAACTAAAATCCGATAAAAATCAACAATTCAGTTCTGTAAATCCTGCTTTTTACAAAAAGTCTGTGTCTGAAATTACGTACCTTTGCATATATTTGCTCCTCATTGAATCCTTCAGGTTTGATGCTGAACAATCCATAGTATTGTCAAATTCTTTTCATAAAATATTCACAAACATTACTGTCATAAGAATGCAAATAATACTTTTCTGTTCTTCAAAAAATAAAGCTTTATCACAATAATATTCATGTAGCTGTTTAGATGTACACAGCATAAAATACTCTGTTTTGAATCCACCAATCAGAAAGCGTTATCTTTGTAAACATGAGCAAATTTCCTACATCTAGGGATAAACTTGACCTCTTGTTATCAGTAAATGGTTCCCATGGTTAACAGTGTGTTCAATATAATATCTCAATGAAAAGCTGGGCACAGATGCTACTCATGTATCTCATATTGCAGTAGATATTTTCTCTACACAAAATGAAATGTTTTACTATTTTGTACATTTATTTGAGTACTCAATGGTATATAAGTACTGAAATACATGTACAAACATTATAGTATATATCAAGGGCTTTCAAATAGTACTATTTGAAAGACATTGAGTAAATAAGTGTTATTTTGAAAATATAACGAACGTGTAGATTTAGATACACATGTTGGTTGAATTTCTCAAAAGCACAATTAAATTCAAGGCAATGAGAAATACCCATAAATTGTGTTGCTAATGTATTTGAATGATACTACGTATTTCTCCAGTGTATACGTACTAAAATATCTATACTTCCCGCAATTAATGAAAACAATTACCATTTTGCAAGTGTATACACTTTCGTTTGCATTTCAGACTGCCACAAGTGAAACGAATAATGAACAAATCATATTTAAGAGGATACAAGTGCAACGAATAACTAACAAATACTATTTTAGAAGATACAAGTTCAGTGAATATCTATCAAATAATTGAAGTTTAACAAATAATTAACAAATAACTTTTACAGAAATGGCATGTTTGTTATTTGGTGCTTATTTGTTAAATGAATATGTTACAAATAAGTTAACAAATAAGAATTTTATTATTTGTTAGTTATTTATTGATGATTTGATCATTATTTGTTAAGGATTTTTTTGGTTTGGGTTACTACAAGAAAAAAGCGCGTAAATGTAAGTCATTAGTCTAATGTTATTATGAGATTATCCGGCTCTTTGGTAACTGTTTTGACGGTAACTCGACAAACCCTCGTTACCGCCAAAAACAGTTACCAAAGAGCCAGATATTCATTCCCATCTGTACGTGTAACCAGTGAAGGATTCTTATAACCATTTAAAACCATGTAAATCTTATTTCGATACGCTTTCATATTTGCTTGCACCTCTCAATCTTTGTCATTTTTCGGCCCCTCAATTCCTGAGAATTAGCCTTTTCACCAGTCTGTACAATTTGTAATTGCTGGTTATACATTTGAATTACGCAGACTTCTCTTTAGACCAGTGGGAAAACGCATGATTTGTGAGAAATATTTGAAACATTGTTCCGATCTACTGCCTCTTCTCATAAACGAATGATTAGAAAATCACTAAACTGGCTTTGAAGCATTCTAGCTAAACATCTATCAAAAGATATGAAATCGCTCTTTTCCACTGCACACAGGGGCAACTGTTACTCAAAATAGAAACAAATCTTTACACCGTCTTTTCTCGAAAGAAATGGTTTGATTGACAATAATTGTTGTGTATCATCAAAAGCAGTAGATGGCTTGGATTCACTGCACATAATGGCCACTGTTACTAAAAATAGAACATTTACTCAGTGGATTCTCATCAACAATGTAATATTTACTATACAGTACTATAAAATTGTAGTTCCACACAAAAGTACAGTTCTATAAAGAAATTACAGTACTATAAGATACATCACTATATTTATATATTACACTGTTACAAATTGCTGGACTCTGCAGTGCTTTAAGACAATTAAAATCCCCTGTTTTTTATAACAAAAAAAAACATTTTACTTCAATATTTTACATGTGTTATCTTAGGCATATTTAGCATGCTTGATACCTTGAACACATTTTATATGCAGAAAATATATTCTCACTATAGAGAAGTTCGTGAAAGTTGAAAAGTATTCAAAATTAAATGTTTTGTTTAGGAAAGATATAAAAGAAAATGCAATTTTCTCAGATTTTAACTTACTTGAAAAATTTATTAACACAGCAAACTTTACATAACTCAACCCTTGGAATGAGAAAATGCATACCTTTATCGTATTACATTGACAATGTTCTTACTACCGTATATGTTAAATTGCATGGATGCTATTGAAAAGCATAAATAAACTTAATAATTTTCTTCATTTTTATCTTTTTTTCAAATAAGAAGTGTTTAACCTTTTTAAACATGTACACCATCATTTATCATCTATGACTTACTGTCAAAGTAGCTGAATATGAAAACAGAAGTTAGTATATCATTGGCTGAGATCCCTTCTGTGAATACACAGGTGTCTCTGGACCCCTGGCCACATATCTCACATTCCTGTTCAATTGTCTTTAAAAGTTTTTTTAAGTTCTTTCGAGTACTCCAGTACTATACAGTTACTACCATGTAACTACAGTACTACACAGCACTTATGAAATAAATTACAATATTAAAAAAATTGAATTCCAGCTTGCTCAGATGAGTGACTTGGTGCCGACTTAACCCTCTTGTTCAATGAGTTATTGTCCTTTGACTTTGACATAAATAATTACATTCGATAACAGTAAAGTTTTGACACTGGAAGTCACTCAGTAGATGCAGTGTCATGGACAAGGTTTAACAAACCTTGTTTCTGAAGGTTCGACCCCGCATAGAAAAAAAGATATAAGTGAAACTAATGTGAACGTTAAACTATTTAGATTCTGTTATAACAGGACTATGCAGTTACCACTACACTATAGTTTTGTACTGAATGAAATTAGTGAAATCTACCTGTTTATTCTTGTTTGAGTATACAATTGTTAAAAAAAAAATGACGTCACTGTCAAAAATAAGTGGTATCATAACATTTCCAGCATTTTTAACAAAATAATCTGCTTGTTTAAGTGTATGCCCCTTCGAATAAAGATTATTATAATCATTTTGTTGTTATTATCATTGTGTAAGATTCATTGAATGAAACTGACTAGGCATTTTCTCTCATTTGGAAGATTGTAACGAGCCGACAGCTAGGTATCATGCCTTATTTTTTAATAATATCCCGTTTCAAGTTTTTGTTCGATGCATAACTTCAAAAGTATTAAAGGGATTATACACTTGAAACTTCATTCAGTGACAGAGTTCATTTGCACGCTTTAACCTAGTGTACTCAAACCTTGGTCAACACATCAAATCAAGGTCACAGTGACCTTCAACAGAAAAAAACTTGTCCGATCAACAACTGAATAACGCTTTGACCTAGTGTCTTCAAACTTTGTAGGTTGGTTGGTCATGACAAGGAGATGACCTATATTGAATTTGATGTCAGCAGATCAAGGTCACGGTTACCTTTATTGCAAAACAACTACTTCGCTAATTGGCAACTATCAAGGGGGCATACATGTTTTACAACCTCGCTTGTTTAAAAAGATTCAGATATCAGAAAGCATGTAGCTACACTCTTCATCTTAAATAAGTTGCCCATGACTTAACACTATATTGCCTTATTTTTTAATTATGTCCCTTTTCTAATATTTTTCACCGGAGTATTACTCCAAAGGTAATTACCTTAAAGGGAATTACTTGCAACTTCATATAGTGATAGAGTATAACTAGATTAAGCACAGCGTGCAAGAACCATACCTCTTTCTTACCTATTTTTAACTACCCTCTTTGTAACAGCATAACTCTTAAAGTATTGATGGATGTTTGTTCAAATTGCATACAGAAAGAGAGAGGACATATACCAAAGATTGTCCATTTCTTGGCCTGCTTTTTTAATAACATTTATCTCCTTTTATTGTACGGAGCATAACTTGGAATTACTTGAAAATTCATACAGTGATCAAGCACAATGAGAGTAAGTAAGTGCGGTGTACAAGAACCATGTCTCGTTTTGATTATCTCTATGTGTTACATTTTGTCTTGAGCATAACATTTTTAAGAAGTGAAAGAAATGTTTTCAGATTGCATACAGTGAGAGAGGCCATTAAAGGGAAGTGCAGTCCACAAGAACTATACTTCTACCTTGCCAAATCTTTATTTATCCCCCTTAGTTACATTTCCTTGTCTGGAGCATTTATAACCTAAATGTGCTAATGGAAATTCTTTCAAATTGCATACAATGAGAGACAACATTAAGAACGCAGTGATTCTTTAGTATTTGGTAGAGTGATTTGAGTGACGAAAATATTTCACGATGATTTCGTGTCTACTTTTTAATGAGAGGATAATAGTTAGTACTGACTCTATTGCTGCAGTGGCATAGATAACAAAAATGAAACTTTTCAGTTATTATAGAAACTTTGTAGGACGGGTGACATGTAAAGAGTCAAAGTCACAGTGCCCTTTAACACAAAAAAGTTTACAAATTGACAGGGATTTCTTCACTTCAGTTTAACGTACCTTTAAGGTTTTCGCTTAAATTATGCAACACAATGAAATGCAGATAAGAGATATATTGCGTGTAAGTTTATCGGTTTTTAATGCTTTACTGTATGAAAGTCTAAGTTTATATAGAATGGGGATTACAGGTAGAGTGTAGGTATTTCAAAGAAATTACAGGTGTATCATAAAGGAATCGTAAATTTTTCATTGACAACAACTAATTAAAGCGAAGATACATCAAATGAATTTTCAGTCACAAACTAATTTCACTTATTATAAGATGATCATTATATGCTGCAAATTCTAATTAACCGACACTGTCATGACTACTACGCATTGTTTGGTCAAATCGTGTCATTTCTATTTACTTTGTGTCTAGTAAATTGAAGTTTAAGATGCTTATAGGGGTTTTAAATTATTGTTGTTTATTCACATCTAGATTGTACCACCAACCCGGAAAGTGCGGATAATGCACAGATTTCAAAAAGCAATGATAATAAGGCAGGTTCCGTAGCAACATACAGCTGTATCGGAGGATATACACGCACTGCAGGTGATGCAACACGTACATGTACTGATGGTTCTTGGACGGGAACAGCACCTACTTGTTCGACAGGTTCGTACATAGTTTAAAGAATGGTCATCATTTAGTAGTTCGGCCTTGCATTTTCACTGAATAAAGCGTTTGATTAATCATATGACATTGGATCACTTTACAGTTAAAACAGATCATGCTTTTAAGAGTGTAACTCCGATGTGTTGTACATTAAAAGTTTGGGATCCGTTTACCGTAAAAAGTTGCCATATGTCTGGACAAATATAAAAATGTTACTAAGGCCTATTGAAATAACAACCAATGACATAATTAGAAATATTAATTTTAATAAACACCATCTCTTTTCATTTTCATGAAATTTATATATATATCTTTTCACCAATGTAAGGTTATGAAATGAAAACTAAAATGAAAGGTAGATCTACAAAATAAATGTGCAACATAAATACTTTTAACTTGAAAGTTGCATCATACAGTAAACTGTTTTCGTAATAAAATGTGAACTATTAGTGATAATAATATTGTCAGTTTTAATAAGATGTGTGTAACAATTACTTGGTGCCCTACTGCAGTGTACATGTCATAAAACATCAGGTGGCCACGAAATGCCATTGGGCATAATTATGTACAATACACAGAGTGCCATAAAACCCCTACGAAAGGTCCAGTGATCGCATAAACAGCTAACCAATTAGTGACAAATTTGGTGACCAGTTATTGTTGATATGTAGCATGCATGTGAATTTATCGTTGAGTGTGAAACTAGTGTTAACTGAGATGAAATCTAATATGAAATCTAAGAAGCGCTACTGTCACGCCTTGATATTACTAGATCTGTCTCATTTTACAAATCAAGAGTAACAGATTAATAGTTTAGTATTTTTCAACAAACACATATGTTAATACAATGGCATATATACAACGAAACAAAATGCAGTTTGTCGTGCCGCAAGTTCTTTCAACTTAGCAAACGGCCCTTCCCAGAATGAAAATATTAAACAAATTAATTATAAATATAAAAAAACATAGTACTTGTTTTCTTAACTAAAGATTTTGTGTCCGAGATCCCAACGCAGTGAATGACTGTTCCCGGTTTGGGACCTCTAAATATTATCAAACAAAAACAGTATATTTAAAAAGGCTGCACAGTTGCCACCTACACGTAGGAAATTTGGTTTGACAATTGGGAACCTGCAATGATCTGAACAAAAGAGGGGGGAAATGTCGTTGCCTTAGAATAGTAAAATAATTGTTTGAATCATGTACATGTATGTAGTAAAATATATAAATTGATGGTCGAGTGTTAAACTCAAGACTGTGCCCTGTTGCGCATCACTGCTGATGATGTGAAAACTGAAAATGATTTCTTCTTGCCAGTCAGTCAATCACTTATGAAAAGTGATGTTAGCAAAGACAAACTTTTCTGTAGCAGTAACTTTATTTGTTCTTTATTGTAGATTTCTTAATAAATAAAGTAAACACTTTTAGATGAGTCAATTGGAGTACAACTGGTTTTGCTACATATCTACAACTGTATATCACCAGTCGCTTACAACTTGAAGTATAAAAACGCTCCCGGTTAAATCGCTCAAAATTTTATTCACTTGTCTTCGTCATTCCACTATGATTCCATTTAAGTTATCTCTATACGGTATATGTCTACAGTTTCAAGCTGTAAAAGCTACAAAAATACTTAAATCTAGCTTTTCTTCGATGAAATAATATATGCAGTGGTCAACAATCACGCTTGCGCCATTATCTGAAGGTTTTCGCTTAAGTTATGCAACACAATGAAATGCAGATAAGAGATATATTGCGTGTAAGTTTATCGGTTTTTAATGTTTTACTGTATGAAAGTCTAAGTTTATATAGAATGGGGATTACAGGTAGAGTGTAGGTATTTCAAAGAAATTACAGGTGTATCATAAAGGAATCGTAAATTTTTCATTGACAACAACTAATTAAAGCGAAGATACATCAAATGAATTTTCAGTCACAAACTAATTTCACTTATTATAAGATGATCATTATATGCTGCAAATTCTAATTAACCGACACTGTCATGACTACTACGCATTGTTTGGTCAAATCGTGTCATTTCTATTTACTTTGTGTCTAGTAAATTGAAGTTTAAGATGCTTATAGGGGTTTTAATTTATTGTTGTTTATTCACATCTAGATTGTACCACCAACCCGGAAAGTGCGGATAATGCACAGATTTCAAAAAGCAATGATAATAAGGCAGGTTCCGTAGCAACATACAGCTGTATCGGAGGATATACACGCACTGCAGGTGATGCAACACTTACATGTACTGATGGTTCTTGGACGGGAACAGCACCTACTTGTTCGACAGGTTCGTACATAGTTTAAAGAATGGTCATCATTTAGTAGTTCGGCCTTGCATTTTCACTGAATAAAGCGTTTGATTAATCATATGACATTGGATCACTTTACAGTTAAGACAGATCATGCTTTTAAGAGTGTAACTCCGATGTGTTGTACATTAAAAGTTTGGGATCCGTTTACCGTAAAAAGTTGCCATATGTCTGGACAAATATAAAAATGTTACTAAGGCCTATTGAAATAACAACCAATGACATAATTAGAAATATTAATTTTAATAAACACCATCTCTTTTCATTTTCATGAAATTTATATATATATCTTTTCACCAATGTAAGGTTATGAAATGAAAACTAAAATGAAAGGTAGATCTACAAAATAAATGTGCAACATAAATACTTTTAACTTGAAAGTTGCATCATACAGTAAACTGTTTTCGTAATAAAATGTGAACTATTAGTGATAATAATATTGTCAGTTTTAATAAGATGTGTGTAACAATTACTTGGTGCCCTACTGCAGTGTACATGTCATAAAACATCAGGTGGCCACGAAATGCCATTGGGCATAATTATGTACAATACACAGAGTGCCATAAAACCCCTACGAAAGGTCCAGTGATCGCATAAACAGCTAACCAATTAGTGACAAATTTGGTGACCAGTTATTGTTTATATGTAGCATGCATGTGAATTTATCGTTGAGTGTGAAACTAGTGTTAACTGAGATGAAATCTAATATGAAATCTAAGAAGCGCTACTGTCACGCCTTGATATTACTAGATCTGTCTCATTTTACAAATCAAGAGTAACAGATTAATAGTTTAGTATTTTTCAACAAACACATATGTTAATACAATGGCATATATACAACGAAACAAAATGCAGTTTGTCGTGCCGCAAGTTCTTTCAACTTAGCAAACGGCCCTTCCCAGAATGAAAATATTAAACAAATTAATTATAAATATAAAAAACATAGTACTTGTTTTCTTAACTAAAGATTTTGTGTCCGAGATCCCAACGCAGTGAATGACTGTTCCCGGTTTGGGACCTCTAAATATTATCAAACAAAAACAGTATATTTAAAAAGGCTGCACAGTTGCCACCTACACGTAGGAAATTTGGTTTGACAATTGGGAACCTGCAATGATCTGAACAAAAGAGAGGGGAAATGTCGTTGCCTTAGAATAGTAAAATAATTGTTTGAATCATGTACATGTATGTAGCAAAATATATAAATTGATGGTCGAGTGTTAAACTCAAGACTGTGCCCTGTTGCGCATCACTGCTGATGATGTGAAAACTGAAAATGATTTCTTCTTGCCAGTCAGTCAATCACTTATGAAAAGTGATGTTAGCAAAGACAAACTTTTCTGTAGCAGTAACTTTATTTGTTCTTTATTGTAGATTTCTTAATAAATAAAGTAAACACTTTTAGATGAGTCAATTGGAGTACAACTGGTTTTGCTACATATCTACAACTGTATATCACCAGTCGCTTACAACTTGAAGTATAAAAACGCTCCCGGTTAAATCGCTCAAAATTTTATTCACTTGTCTTCGTCATTCCACTATGATTCCATTTAAGTTATCTCTATACGGTATATGTCTACAGTTTCAAGCTGTAAAAGCTACAAAAATACTTAAATCTAGCTTTTCTTCGATGAAATAATATGTGACGCGCCGTGAGACTTTTGGGCCAAATGCGGTAAAAATCATTGTGAGAAAAACGCTTGCAAAGTTTTGCGAGATTTTCACGTGTTAATTTGCGTACTTGCCTTCATTAAATTCAGTTCTGTGAACGTTATCGTTCAGTAGTGTCGATATCTCGGCCGCTCCATTTTCAAGAAACCTTTACGAACAACCCCTTATTCATATTTTTCGTATTTTCTGGTTTCCCATTTCTAAAATTAGATCAATATTTTATGCAAATTGGATGTGGCGGGTGACGTAATTGATCTGTGTTACCTGAATGACTCAAATGGGGATTACGGACGTGTATCTATTTCGGTCGATTATTTGTTGTTTTTGCTTCGAATGGATTTGATTTATAGAGGTACGTATAACTTATGCTTATTTTGATGACGAATCTGTTTGAGACATCTTTGGTGTAGCTAATTTGCGGGTAAATTGGGCAATGTTTTATTTATCCGGAAGTTGAAAATGGCGGAATGACATAGTGGTGACCTTCGACTTTGTGTATTTGTTTACATATTATGTCGGGATGTATTAGATTAAATAATCACGTGTAGTCAATTTTCAACTGCAAATACAACCAGCCAGGGTCCGTATATTTACCAGCACTATCCCGTATGAGAAAATTACTGGTAAAACTGGTTCAAGGTTTTGTTGAAAAACTAGAAGTTGTAAACGAGTTGTACTTTACTTTACTGTAGATCATGATTCTGTTGACAATTTTAAAACAGAAGTGATAATAGAGAATCAAGTCTGAAGTGACGATGATAATGACAAATATGTTGAAGAAAACAAACATTTTGAGTTTAATTTTGATCATGACAAAGAGCAGACTGTACAGGTGGCATTTGATCATGGATCCGAAGTGTCTCCTCGTCCGGTCGGGGTCCGGTAGACCCAGAGTCTCGGTGTCCAGTTGAGACAAATGGGGATTTATCTCCCTGTCCGGCTCTATTTTTTTAAACAAAATTTTTTAGATACAAGAATATTTATTTAACATCGGATACGATAACAGATCTCAGCAATACTGTTCCTACTAGAGCTATTTTCCAACAATGTTCAACACAAAACAATTTTCAGTATCCGTTGATCATTGACTCATAATCAAACATGTTGATTTGATCCTGGTCACCAATTTAAGGATGTGTGAATATTAGTAATACTGTATGAAATAGTAATGTAAAGGACACAATTTAACACCTCTGGTGTTTTGCATTTAATTGCCATTTTAATATCAGACGCTGATGCGAAATAAAATATAATTTTTCGGTTTGTACGTGATGCATATATACAAATGTTAAGTAAAAACAAGTCGGAGACATTTTAATGATTTAAGTATACAAATCATAATTACACATTAATAATTACACTTACTATATACAATATATTTCTGTCGTTCCGGTCAAGCAAATGTTTCAAAAGTAATTAAGTTTATTGATATGTTACAAGAATAGAAAACTATAGAATTTTTTTTTTTTAGTATAGTTTGTTGGTAAACAGTGATGAAAGAATAGAGCCTGATGGGAAGACAAAGCCCCCCTCTCCCATTTGTCTCCACGTCCGGTCCGGGACTGTACGAGGAGACACTTCCCTAGAACATATACATGCAGATGTTGACGACTCTATAATGGTAGGCTGTGCTCACATGTTGTTAACTGGGACCAGCTCATTAGTTATAGACTCTCGTGTTTAGAAAAAACAAAAGATGAATTAGATGTGCTTGTAAAAATACAGCTATTACGTCTTTCACCATAGAAGTTATATCGTACTCCCTAGCGCTAATTCCAAATCCAAGCATGCAGCAAAAAAAAACCAGTAAAGTGAAAGTTCATCAGACAATTACTTAGTTTGCACTGATTCATTTTAGCTCGATTGTTAAAAAAGCATGCAGCTAATGGAGTAATTATCGAGACTGCTTCCTGGAAAAACCAGTACTGGTGTCATATGAGGAGGTACGGTTGTGATCTTAGTGGGGCTCGAACCCACAACCTACGGGATGAGCGGCCAACACCTTAACCTCTAAACCACCGCTCCCCTGTGAGCCGACACCTTAACCTCTGGGTTGGTAATTTGTAGAATAAGAAAAATGTCATTCTTGATGTTACAGTACATGTATAACATTCTTTCACAATTGTTTTGGTCTCTTCATAGGTCAAGCTCCATGCAGCAATGATGTGCACCTGCATTACAGATTTGACTATGCACGACAGGCCCTTTTACCCCTTACGCTCAGAAGGTTTGACTACCCTTTTCAAAACACCAAGAAAATGCCAGTGTTTTGGAGTTTGCTGTGAGCCATCAGACAGTACATGTACAATGTAACTTGTTGATTTTATTGTATTTATCAAGTATGTTTGTAATAATCAGACATTATATAAATATAAGTAATCTATTAATTAGTTTTAATTATAACTACCCTATTTTAACACCACTGGTTATTGTAATTTTACATTTTGATGATTCAAAATTGATTATGATTTGATGGATAATTAACTTTAGATTATGACTTGAAAGTATTTTTAAGATAGAAAAATGTATAAATTTCATGAATTATTTGTTTTTCAGCTATGGAATGTGGCGGGTTATATGTGGACTTCATAATGATATTGCATTTACCAGGCAGCTTAATGGAGGCAGACCATACAAAGTTCAGTCCTGACTGGCACTTTGGTTTATGGAAGGTAAATGAAAAATGTTAATTGATTTAAATAGGCTGTAAACATGTGTTAAGCTACAATCAGTACAAAGTATTACATCAAAACAAAATGGTGTATTACATGCATATAAATGCATTTGGCTTTGTATAACTTATTTAAAATTTATATTTTTACTTAGAGCTATGGTGTCTATAGAAGTGTATCCTTTGACCTATATCATACAGCTTGCAGTATGAAAAAGAAAGCAGTATTGCTTTATTTGCCCTGTCTGAAGTTTTAGCTCACCTGAGCATGAAGTGCTCAAGTCAGCAATGTCCACCAGTGTCCAGTCTCAACAGTTTGATTGAGATGATGAGCAGTGGTGTAGAGGTTAAGGTGTCTGTCGTTTATCCCGGATGTTGCGGATTCAAATCCCACTGGGAATCGCAACAGTTACTGTACCTCCTCATATGAAACCAGTATTGGTTTTTCCAGGTTAGCTTCAAGTTTGTTTGCACAATAGTGCTAAAAGAATCATAGAAAAAAACTTGTGTTCATGTATTTTGAAAGCAATTTTTCAATATTGTTTATGACATTTGATTCATTCCACAAATCATACTCTCTTTATTTTATTTTTTACAGTTACTACTGTGTACATAAATCTTACTAGAATTTAGAGAATTTATTCTCTGATTGCTTCTTTTCAGAGTGTCCTCGGTCGGACCATGTATTGTGTTTTCCCGTCAGTATGCGCAGGATGAGGAAGAAGAAATTAAAATTCTAAAGAAAAATGTTGATGTGTCTGGCTTCCCTGACAGGTTGCAAATAACAGGGATGGAAGCAACAAGACAGTAGTACTCGTTTGATGAAATTGGCCCACTGTGCCATAATAGTGACTCTGCTGGTCCAATGCCAGATGTAGCTAAACCGTTTAAGCGGATTAAATTGGACAAAGCTTAAAAATATCAGAATTGTTTCTAAATACAGCAAGGCACACAGCTAAGATAGTTGGTGTGTGGCATAGCCTAGTGGACGTCCATGATAATTAATATTGTTCAAAGAATGCCTGCATTCTGCAATCAAGCCACACTATAGGAAACCCACCTCGCATCAGTTGATTATTGTAAAACTTTGATAACACTCTCAACATTTTTCATATAATTTCACAAAAAATAAGTACTCAGAATGTTGCATGCGGCTTGTAGATGATCTGTATTGAAACTGAACCACACTGTGGGAAAATCAACTGCTATAGCCAATTATTCATCACACCTTGATAACGGGTCATACTTTCCAGTAGAGTTTTTACAAAATTTATAACAGTCCAGTCGTCTAGTAAGATGATGCTGCCCCTCTGGGCCTTTTTGTTTGACATGTGTACCATAGAACATCTTTTGATTTATTCTTTACATCTGAATTTGTGGTGAATTTATTGATTATTAATCTTCAAAGGGCATTCAGTTGTAACCATAGATGTTATTGATTACGCATTTCTTCAAATTAGATTTTTAATGCATGCTCTGTGTTATCAGACTGAAAATTGTATTTTTTATAAAAGTTTATATCAGCACTGAATTTGTTATTATTCCATCAAAACTTGGAATTTTGACTTCAAATTTTTGATTGTTGCTCTAAAATTGCAGTTGGACCAGAAATTAATACAAACTCAGTTTTGCCAGTATGAAAATATGCAGCATGTATGTATAAAATAGAAGAAAATGTGCTTTTTTTGCAATTTGTTCCCATGGCAACCGTTTTGATTGAGTTTTGATGTCTGAATTTAAGGTGTTATTATCAATTAACCTAAGGTGGTGTTCAAGGCTGTACAACTTAGAATGTTATTGATTATATGTTTTTGTAAATAAGATTTACAATGCATGCATTATGGCACAAGATAATTGAATTCAGGTAGTGAAAGATTTTTTTGTAACTGTTAGTAACAACACTGAATGTGTCATTATTTCATCAAAACTGGGAATTTTGACTTCAAATTTTTGATTGTTGCTCTAAAATTGCAGTTCAACCAGAAATTAATATAAACTCAGTTTTGCCAGTATGAAAATATGTATTAAAAAATTAAAATGAAGAAAATGTGCTTTTTTGCCATTTGTTACCATGGCAACCATTTTTGATTGACGTTTTATGTCTGAATTTAAGGTTATTTTATCAATGAACCTGAAGTGGTGTAAAATATGTACCACTGAGATTGTTATTGATAAAATGTATTTGTAGATAAGATTTACAATGCAAGATAATTGATTTTAGAATGTGAAAAAGTTTATTTTTTGTAACTGTTAGTAACAACACTGAATGTGTCATTATTCCATCAAAACTGGGAATTTTGACTTCAAATGTGAAATTGTTACTCTACAATTACAGGCCAACCAGAAATTAGTATAAAATTAAGTTTGCCAGTATGAAAATGTGTAGTGTGTATGTATAAAGTAGAGAAAATGTGTTTTTTTTCCATTTGTTACCATGGCAACCACTTTTGATTGATTTTTGATGTCTGATTTTAGGGTTATTTTATCAATTAACCTAAAGTGATGTTAAATGTGAACAATTTAGAATGTTCTGGATAAAAAATAATTGTTAATAAGATTTACAATGCATGCACTGTGACGCAAGATAATTGAATTCAGAACGCGAAAGTTGTCTTTTTTGTAACTGTTAGTAGCAATACTGAAAGTGTCACTATTCAATCAAAACTGGGAATTTTGACTTCAAATTTGAAATAGTTGCTCTAGAATTACAGGTCAACTAGAAATTAAATTAAACCAGTTTTCCCAGTATGAAAATATGTAATGAATATGTATAAGATAAAGAAAATCTGATATTTTTGCGATTTGTTACCATGACAACCATTTTCGAATGATTCCTCAAATCTTATTATGTTTGATAGCACTTAGTAATCTTCGATGATATTTATTGTGAACAAATTTCAATGGTAAGAATAATACTGTTTTCTTATTTTCACTTGCAACACACGAATTATTGAATGAATAAATAACATTCTGACAGTGAAAACTTTCTTTTTCATTTCTGTTACTAACAAGACTTACAAGTGCCGTAATTCCATCAAAAATTGGAATTTCGCCTTCAAATTTTGGAATCTAACTCTCGAAAGACATACCCACCAGAAAATGATAATAACTCATTTTCGGCCAAGTACCGCATTTGGACCAAAAATCCCATGGCTTGTCACATATATGCAGTGGTCAACAATCACGCTTGCGCCATTAGCTGAAGGTTTTCCCTTAAATTATGCAACACAATGAAATGCAGATAAGAGATATATTGCGTGTAAGTTTATCGGTTTTTAATGTTTTACTGTATGAAAGTCTAAGTTTATATAGAATGGGGATTACAGGTAGAGTGTAGGTATTTCAAAGAAATTACAGGTGTATCATAAAGGAATCGTAAATTTTTCATTGACAACAACTAATTAAAGCGAAGATACATCAAATGAATTTTCAGTCACAAACTAATTTCACTTATTATAAGATGATCATTATATGCTTCAAATTCTAATTAACCGACACTGTCATGTCTGCTACGCATTGTTTGGCCAAATCGTGTCATTTCTATTTACTTTGTGTCTAGTAAATTGAAGTTTAAGATGCTTATAGGGGTTTTAATTTATTGTTGTTTATTCACATCTAGATTGTACCACCAACCCGGAAAGTGCAGATAATGCACAGATTTCAAAAACCAATGATAATAAAGCAGGTTCCGTAGCAACATACAGCTGTGACGAAGGATATACACGCACTGCAGGTGATGCAACACTTACATGTACTGGTGGTTCTTGGACGGGAACAGCACCTACTTGTTCGACAGGTTCGTACATAGTTTAAAGAATGGTCATCATTTAGTAGTTCGGCCTTGCATTTTCACTGAATAAAGCGTTTGATTAATCATATGACATTGGATCACTTTACAGTTAAAACAGATCATGCTTTTAAGAGTGTAACTCCGATGTGTTGTACATTAAAGGTTTGGGATCCGTTTACCGTAAAAAGTTGCCATATGTCTGGACAAATATAAAAATGTTACTAAGGCCTATTGAAATAACAACCAATGACATAATTAGAAATATTAATTTTAATAAACACCATCTCTTTTCATTTTCATGAAATTTATATATATATATCTTTTCAACAATGTAAGGTTATGAAATGAAAACTAAAATGAAAGGTAGATCTACAACATAAATGTGCAACATAAATACTTTTAACTTGAAAGTTGCATCATACAGTAAACTGTTTTGTAATAAAATGTGAACTATTAGTGATAATAACATTGTCAGTTTTAATAAGATGTGTGTAACAATTACTTGGTGCCCTACTGCAGTGTACATGTCATAAAACATCAGGTGGCCACGAAATGCCCTTGGGCATAATTATGTTCAATACACAGAGTGCCATAAAACCCCTACGAAAGGTCCAGTGATCGCATAAACAACTAACCAATTAGTGACAAATTTGGTGACCAGTTATTGTTGATATGTAGCATGCATTTGAATTTATCGTTGAGTGTGAAGCTAGTGTTAACTGAGATGAAATCTAATATGAAATCTAAGAAGCGCTACTGTCACGCCTTGATATTACTAGATCTGTCTCATTTTACAAATCAAGAGTCACAGATTATTAGTTTAGTATTTTTCAACAAACACATATGTTAATACAATGGCATATATACAACGAAACAAAATGCAGTTTGTCGTGCCGCAAGTTCTTTCAACTTAGCCAACGGCCCTTCCCAGAATGAAAATATTAAACAAATTAATTATAAATATAAAAAACATAGTACTTGTTTTCTTTACTAAATATTTTGTGTCCGAGATCCCAACGCCGTGGATGACTGTTCCCAGTTTGGGATCTCTAAATATTATCAAACAAAAACAGTATATTTAAAGAGGCTGTACAGTTGCCACCTACACGTAGGAAATTTGGTTTGACAATTGGGAACCTGCAATGATCTGAACAAAAGAGGGGGAAAATGTCGTTGCCTTAGAATAGTTGTAATATTTGGATATTTGGACTAAGAAAACAACACCTTTGTGTTTGGTTACTAAATCTATTCTAACTATATGTTTACAACATGTGGTATCAGAGAGGCAGAGTGGAAGGCGGGGCTTATCAGCAGTGGTCAAGTATTGGCCACTGACATTAGATACATTACATCCGCCCTTTCTTCAGATTGATCAAGATTTCCCAGAACATTAAAAGTTGTACAGGGAACCATTAATATCATTAGTGTTTATACGTCTGTCTCAGTTTATAGGCTAAGAATGTCATGGCTATTTGATTAATTGTCTTTTCATTATTTGACTGACAAGAATAATTATTTGTGATGATTTGAGTGTTTTCATTTCAGCCATTTCACATGCTATAAAATTCTCTAAGAACAACTGTCATTAATTTTATGAACACTAATGGTCAATCCATCGGTTTGGCAAGTTCACTGAAAGTTTATTTCTGATAGAACGGCCTTGTCTGGGAAATTCTGAATGTTTCATTCAATTTTGATTTTATTTTGACTTGATTGCCTTTCTGTTCTGTAACGATGTATATTTCACTGCTCCACTTTGAATTTAATTTTCCAAAATTTCTGTTTAAGATTAGAACTTTCTGTCCCAGTTTGTAATGCACTTGACGGGTGCTTGCTCGTTTGTCAGCATTGTTTTTTTATTTTTTGCTTTTGAAGCGCATCCTTTTCGCGGGTTTTGGAGTCTTCTTTCCTCTTCTCGAAGTGTGGGAGTTTATTCTTAACTGTTCGGTTGAATAACAGTGATGCAGGCGCGGATCCGGTAGTCACGTGAGGCGTTGTTCGATATGTCATTAGGAATTTGTACAGTTCAATTCGCCAGTTTTTTCTTCCGGCGACGGCAGTTTTCACGCATTTTCGTAATGTTTTGTTGAAATTGTCTACCAGTCCAGCAGCTTGCGGGTGATACGGCGTTACGCGGTGATGTTTAATTCCATTTGCCTTGAAAAAGGATGTGAGTTCTTGAGATACCATGTTTGGTGCATTGTCAGTTTTAATTTCGTTTGGTAGTCCATGTGTTGCAAAGATTTTCATTAGTCTTTGCTTGATTGCGTTTGATGTGATTGATTTCATTATTTCGACTTCTGGAAATCGCGAATAGTAGTCGATCACGACTAGAATATATTCTCCACCGGGAAATGGTCCTGTAAGATCCATTCCTACAAATTGCCATGGTGCTTCTGGCAATTCAGTCGGGGTAATTTGTGGTTGTTGGGGTGGTTTTGAAGTGAGCTGGCACTGAAAACATGTCTTAATCAGCTGTTCAATTTCACTGTCTATGCCTGGCCAATAAACTTTTTCTCTCAGCATTTGTTTTGTTTTTACAATGCCTTGGTGAGTTTCATGCGCTAATTGTAGAATTCTTGGTCTTAGTCTCTCGGGAATTACCAGTCTGTTGCCTCGTAGCACTACATTTTTATGAATGGACAACTGATTTCGCAGCTTGAAAAATGTCTTAAATTTATCATGTTTCGGCCATTTGCCCTCATTTATGCACTGAATCAGTTCTTGAATGAATTTGTCCTGAGATGACTCTTTATCTATTTGATCTAAGGTCATGGCTGAGGGTACAGCATTTTCACACAGGTAATCCATGTATTTCTCAGTAATGCTAGATATTTTATACCCCCAAAACGAAGTTTAGGGGGGTATATAGGAGTCACCCGGTGGTTGGTCGGTCGGTCGGTTGGTCGGTCGGTCGGTCGGTTGGTCGGTCGGTCGGTCGGTCGGTCGGGCGGTCTGTTGCATTTTCCTTGTCCGGAGCATAACTTGAAAACTACTAGTTGGAATTCAATACAACTTCATACAATGGTCAAGCACATTAAGAGGAAGTGCAGTGCACAAGAACCATAACTCCATCTTGACTAATTACAGAGTTATTGTTACTTTTCCTTGTCCGGAGCATAACTTGAAAACTACTGGTTGGAATTCAATACAACTTCATACAATGGTCAAGCACATTGAGAGGAAGTGCAGTGCACAAGAACCATAACTCCATCTTGACTAATTACAGAGTTATTGCCCTTTGTTACTTTTCCTTGTCCGGAGCATAACTTGAAAACTACTTGTTGGAATTCAATACAACTTCATACAATGATCAAGCACACTCAGAGGAAGTGCAGTGTACAATAACTATAACTCTATCTTGAGTATTTACTGAGTTATTGCCCTTTGTTACTTTTCCTTGTCCGAAGCATAACTTAAAAACTACTAGTTGGAATTCAGTACAACCTCATACAATGGTCAAGTACATTTAGAGGAAGTGCAGTGCACAGGAACCATAACTCCGTCTTGACTAATTACAGAGTTATTACCCTTTGTTACTTTTCCTTGTCCGGAGCATAACTTGAAAACTTCTGGTTGGAATTCAATACAACTTCATACAATGGTCAAGCACAGTGAGAGGGAGTGCAGTGCACAGGAACCATAACTCCATCTTGACTAATTACAGTGTTACTGCCCTTTGTTACTTTTCCCTGTCTGGAGCATTTTTCGAAAACTACAGGTTGGAATTCAATACAACTTCATACAATGGTCAAGCACAATGAGAGGAACTGCTAAGAACAATATCTCTTTTTAGTTTGTTTGCAAGGTATTATGTTACTACGAACTTCTTCAGTTTATAAAGCAATCCTTTTGGGGGTATTAATCACATTTAGTGATAGCTCTAGTTCACATTTTTCTTGCTTGAATGTTGACCTTGAAAGGATATCAGCAGGGTTTAATGCTCCTGGTTGAAATTCTACAGTAAATTGGTAACTTTGCAGGCGTAATAACATTCTTTCAAGTCTTGCTGGAGGTGTGTGTGTTGGTTTGAAGATGTTGATCAACGGTTTGTGATCAGCGATCACCTTGAATTGTAATCCATACACATATGTTCGAAACTTTTCGATTCCCCAGGTAACTGCTAGGCATTCACGTTCAATTTGACTGTATCGTCTTTCAGTCTGATTTAATGTCCTACTGGCATATGCTACTGGCTTTAAGTGTCCATCCCTTTGTTTCTGCAATAAAATTGCACCTAATCCAAATGGAGATGCATCTACTGCGATTGTTGTTTCGGCATTTGGGTTGTAAAATGCCATAACACTAGCACTGGTTAGCAATGATTTCAAGTTTTGAAACGCTGATTGTTGTTCTTTTCCCCAGATGAAAGATGTGTTCTTTCTTGTTAATTTTCTGATGGGCTCAGAAATTGTCGCAAAGTTCGGAAGAAATTTAGAGCAGTAGTTCAAGAGTCCTAAGAAGGATTTCACTTCTTTGACGTTTTGTGAGGGTGCTGTATTTATCACTGCTTCAATCTTGCTCTCCTGTGGCATGAGTCCTTCAGCGGTTACTGTGTGACCCATGAATGTCATCGTAGTTTTGCAAAATTCGCACATCTCTTTATTGAGTGTCAAATCTTTGTCTCGTAGACGTTGCAATACTTTTCTCAATGTCGCGTCGTGTTCTTCTCTTGATGAAGCATACACAATTATATCATCCGAAATGTTTTTGCAGTTAGGTATGTCTTGAAGTGTGTGTTGAATGACTCTCTGGTAGACCTCAGAGGCACTTGAAATTCCGAACATTAGTCTTTTATATCTGAATATACCATCATTTGTCACAAAGCAGGTGATGTCTCGGCTTTTTTAATCGAGTTGTATTTGGTGGTAACCCATGTTTAAGTCTAGCTTCGTGAAGAATTTGGCTCCGTTGAGTTCTTCTAAAGTTTCATCTATATTTGGCATAGGGAAGCGTTCCCTCTCGATAGCTAAGTTAGCTTGCCTCATGTCAACGCATATTCGAATGTCCCCATTACTCTTGGGAATAACTACCAAGGGTGATACCCATGGAGTCGCGCCTTCTACTTTCTCGATAACGTCGGCTTCTAGAAGTTGTTTTATTTTCTTGTTGACTTGCTGTCGCATTTTGAACGGTATGCGGCGATTTGGCTGTGCGACGGGCTTTACATCATTTTTTATGTTCAGCTTGAGTTGGAAATCCTTTAGTTTTCCAAGTCCCTGGAATCTGTCGTTGTATTGTGATAGAATGTGATCCACTGTGTGTTCACCAGTTACGTTATTCACACAGATTTTCAGTAATCCAAGATTAACTGCACATTGCTGACCAATTAATGGTGTGCACTCACTGTCAATGATGTGAAACTTGATTTTTTTCAACTTTTTCAGTAATTTTCACATTAAAATCAGTAACTCCAAGAATTTTCAAAGGTTGAGATTGAGCATACGGATAAATTTTGGAATGAGATTTTCCAATTTTGGTGCTTTTTGACTTCACTTTTTCAAAAGTAGACCGATCTAAGCAATTTACACTAGCTCCAGAATCTAATAGCAATTTACACTTATTTCCTTCAATTTCTACTTCCACAAATGGTGACTGAACTTTTGAATTTAATCCAAATACACATTCATTTTCATCGCTTGAATTTTCTGATTCCTCATATTCATTTACACAGCGCACTTCACTTTTCTTTGATTTACACATTTGAGCAAAATGACCTAGCTTTTTGCACTTGTTGCACGCGATATTTCGAGATTTGATGCATTCATGCCCGGAATGACCCTTTCCTCCACAACGGTAGCACATCTTGAATTTTGCTGGCTTTTGTGCTGGCCTTGCTCTAGGCTGATACTGTTTCCGTTGGGGTTTTCCTTGCTTTGGACGTTGTAACTGATTGACGTCGTCATACGAATTTTGTACAGATGGTGCTGGTGATCTTTGATTATTTACAAAATTTTTGCATTCTGTCTGCTTGCAAATCTGCAAGTTCTGTTGTACGAGCGATTGTTTGCACTTTTCCAAGGGTAAGTTCTTGTTCGCGAAGGAATTTCCTTTTCAGCTCCCTGGAGATGCAATTCTCTACGACTTGGTCACGTATCATGTCGTCGACGGTGTCTCCAGGAAAGTCACATGAAACAGAAAGCTTTTTGAGTCTTATTATGTAATTGTCCACAGATTCTTCATCATGTTGTTTTTCTTGCCAAAACGGTGTCGTTCATATGCGATGTTTTTCTTCGGGTTGAAGTATTCTGTAAGAGCTTTAACTGTGTCCTCGTAAGTATTTCCTGCGGTTGTCATTGTTTCATAAATATCTTGCACTTCTTCACCACAGAGATGTAAAAACAGAGCTTTCTTTCTTTCATTTTTTGTAATTCCTGTTGCATCCAAATAATATTAAAATCTTTTTACATATATGTCCCATGAACTTGACAAGTAAGTGTTTTGTCCGATCACTGTGAACGGTCGTGGCGTTGGCAGTTCAAAAGAAGTTGCCATCTTGAAATTTTATGAGAACAGATTCTTGAAAAATAGTCACTATTTCACTTTGCCAATTAATTTATGATATTACTAAAATAAGTCCTTTTTTGAAAAATTTATTCATCAATATCCGTGAGTAATTGATCCATTTCTCGTCGCCAATGTAATATTTGGATATTTGGACTAAGAAAACAACACCTTTGTGTTTGGTTAATAAATCTATTCTAACTATATGTTTACAACATGTGGTATCAGAGAGGCAGAGTGGAAGGCGGGGCTTATCAGCAGTGGTCAAGTATTGACCACTGACATTAGATACATTACAATAGTAAAATAATTGTTTGAATCATGCACATGTATGTAGCAAAATATATAAATTGATGGTCGAGTGTTAAACTCAAGACTGTGCCCTGTTGCGCATCACTGCTGATGATGTGAAAACTGAAAATGATTTCTTCTTGCCAGTCAGTCAATCACTTATGAAAAGTGATGTTAGCAAAGACAAACTTTTCTATAGCAGTAACTTTATTTGTTCTTTATTGTAGATTTCTTAATAAATAAAGTAAACACGTTTAGATGAGTCAATTGAAGTACAACTGGTTTTGCTACATATCTACAACTGTATATCACCAGTCGCTTAAAACTTGAAGTATACAAACGCTTCCGGTTAAATCGCTCAAAATTTGATTCACTTGTCTTCGTCATTCCACTATGATTCCATTTAAGTTATCTCTATACGGTATATGTCTACAGTTTCAAGCTGTAAAAGCTACAAAAATACTTAAATCTAGCTTTTCTTCGATGAAATAATATATGCAGTGGTCAACAATCACGCTTGCGCCATTATCTGAAGGTTTTCGCTTAAATTATGCAACACAATGAAATGCAGATAAGAGATATATTGCGTGTAAGTTTATCGGTTTTTAATGTTTAACTGTATGAAAGTCTAAGTTTATATAGAATGGGGATTACAGGTAGAGTGTAGGTATTTCAAAGAAATTACAGGTGTATCATAAAGGAATCGTAAATTTTTCATTGACAACAACTAATTAAAGCGAAGATACATCAAATGAATTTTCAGTCAAATGAATTTTCAGTCACAAACTAATTTCACTTATTATAAGATGATCATTATATGCTGCAAATTCTAATTAACCGACACTGTCATGACTACTACGCATTGTTTGGTCAAATCGTGTCATTTCTATTTACTTTGTGTCTAGTAAATTGAAGTTTAAGATGCTTATAGGGGTTTTAAATTATTGTTGTTTATTCACATCTAGATTGTACCACCAACCCGGAAAGTGCGGATAATGCACAGATTTCAAAAACCAATGATAATAAGGCAGGTTCCGTAGCAACATACAGCTGTATCGGAGGATATACACGCACTGCAGGTGATGCAACACGTACATGTACTGATGGTTCTTGGACGGGAACAGCACCTACTTGTTCGACAGGTTCGTACATAGTTTAAAGAATGGTCATCATTTAGTAGTTCGGCCTTGCATTTTCACTGAATAAAGCGTTTGATTAATCATATGACATTGGATCACTTTACAGTTAAAACAGATCATGCTTTTAAGAGTGTAACTCCGATGTGTTGTACATTAAAAGTTTGGGATCCGTTTACCGTAAAAGTTGCCATATGTATGGACAAATATAAAAATGTTACTAAGGCCTATTGAAATAACAACCAATGACATAATTAGAAATATTAATTTTAATAAACACCATCTCTTTTCATTTTCATGAAATTTATATATATATCTTTTCACCAATGTAAGGTTATGAAATGAAAACTAAAATGAAAGGTAGATCTACAAAATAAATGTGCAACATAAATACTTTTAACTTGACTATTATCAAAAACAAAAAGGACTGTTGTATTGTTTATTTCTTTGATATAATAACACTCACTTGTTTCTACATTAAAATATTTCTTATAAAAGATTATTCATAAATGCTTGACGTCAAAGTAATATTTGTAAAACTGCCTTCTTAATAAATCCATAAGGCATTTTGCTTGGCCAATTTTACCCAAACTTCATAGTATTGTCAACAGAAAGTTCTCTATCAAAGTTGCTCAAACGATCTCCCCTGCTGTATAACTTGTTACAAAATCATTTGAAGGACGAAACCTTGAATGTGCATTTTAGCAGATTTGGATTGTTTATGTGTAAGTAAAACTTCTGCTTTATCCATAGCTAGATATTGTTTAGATAATTTTAAGTTGGCTATATACCCTTTCAATTAATCGATAATTTACCGACCAAGAGTTGCGTCCCTTACCGACTGTGACGTCATACGATGATAAATTGCACACATGAAACCATCGCTCACACTTACCTCGTAATAGTTGGTAAACATCAATAAGGTTAAAACAAGTTTTTACGGCGTAATTGATCAGATGACTGGTGTATTTTCGAATAAAGTTTACGGATGCTGTAATTGTTCTGCTTTGAAATAAACAAAAATGAATAACGTGATTTACACGAATTAAAGTAATTAATGCATGGTTTAGTAAGAATTATTGTCAAGAAACATTTTTATAAAAAGTATGAGCTATGGGGCAGGAATACTCTATAGACGGTTCCTGCTGAGGGGATTATATCCGTTTACCGTAAAAAGTTGCCATATGTCTGGACAAATATAAAAATGTTACTTAGGCCTATTGAAATAACAATCAATGACATAATTAGAAATATTATTGTTTATAAACACCATCTGTTTTCATTTCCATGAAATTTATAAATATATCTTTTCAACAATGTAAGGTTATGAAATGAAAACTAAAATGAAAGGTAAATGTGCAACATAAATACTTTTAACTTGAAAGTTGCATCATACAGTAAACTGTTTTCGTAATAAAATGTGAACAACTATTAGTGATAATAACATTGTCAATTTTAATCAGATGTGTGTAACAATTACTTGGTGCCCTACTGCAGTGTACATGTCATAAAACATCAGGTGGCCACGAAATGCCTTTGGGCATAATTATGTACAATACACAGAGTGCCATAAAACCCCTACGAAAGGTCCAGTGATCGCATAAACAGCTAACCAATTAGTGACAAATTTGGTGAACAGTTATTGATATGTAGCATGCAGGTGGATTTATCGTTGAATGTGAAACTAGTTTTAACTGAGATGAAATCTAATATGAAATCTAAGAAGCGCTACTGTCACGCCTTGATATTACTAGATCTGTCTCATTTTACAAATCAAGAGTAACAGATTATTAGTTTAGTTTAATCATCTTTTATTTTTCAACAAACACATATGTTAATACAATGTCATATATACAACGAAACAAAATCAATTTGTCGTGCCGCAAGTTCTTTCAACTTAGCAAACGGCCCTTCCCAGAATGAAAATATTAAACAAATTAATTATAAATATAAAAAAAACATAGTACTTGTTTTCTTTACTAAATATTTTGTGTCCGAGATCCCAACGCTGTGGATGACTGTTCCCAGTTTAGGACCTCTAAATATTATCAAACAAAAACAGTATATTTAAAGAGGCTGCACAGTTGCCACCTACACGTAGGAAATTTGGTTTGACAATTGGGAACCTGCAATGATCTGAACAAAAGAGAGAAAAATGTCTTTGCCTTAGAATAGTAAAATAATTATTTGAATCATGTACATGTATGTAGCAAAATATATAAATTGATGGTCGAGTGTTAAACTCAAGACTGTGCCCTGTTGCGCATCACTGCTGATGATGTGAAAACTGAAAATGATTTCTTCTTGCCAGTCATTCAATCACTTATGAAAAGTGATGTTAGCAAAGACAAACTTTTCTGTAGCAGTACCTTTATTTGTTCTTTATTGTAGATTTCTTAATAAATAAAGTAAACACTTTTAGATGAGTCAGTTGGAGTACCAACTGGTTTTGCTACATATCTACAACTGCATATCACCAGTCGCTAAAAACTTGAAGTATAAAAAAGCTTCCGGTTAAATCGCTCAAAATTTGATTCACTTGTCTTCGTCATTCCACTATGATTTCATTTAAGTTATCTCTATACGGTATATGTCTACAGTTTCAAGCTGTAAAAGCTACAAAAATACTTAAATCTAGCGTTCCTTCGCTGAAATAATATATGCATTGGTCAACAATCACGCTTGCGACATTATCTGAAGGTTTTCGCTTAAATTATGCAACACAATGAAATGCAGATAAGAGATATATTGCGTGTAAGTTTATCGGTTTTTAATGTTTTACTGTATGAAAGTCTAAGTTTATATAGAATGGGGATTACAGGTAGCATGTAGGTATTTCAAAGAAATTACAGGTGTATCATAAAGGAATTGTAAATTTTTCATTGACAACAACTAATTAAAGTGAAGATACATCAAATGAATTTTCAGTCACAAACTAATTTCACTTATTATAAGATGATCATTATATGCTGCAAATTCTTATAAACTGACACTGTCATGTCTACTACGCATTGTTTGGTCAAATCGTGTCATTTCTCTTTACTTTGTGTCTAGTAAATTAAGGTTTAAGATGCTTATAGGGGTTTTAAATTATTGTTGTTTATTCACATCTAGATTGTACCGCCAACCCGGAAAGTGCAGATAATGCACAGATTTCAAAAACCAATGATAATAAAGCAGGTTCTGTAGCAACATACAGCTGTGACGAAGGATATACACGTACTGCAGGTGATGCAACACGTACATGTACTGATGGTTCTTGGGCGGGAACAGCACCTACTTGTTCGACAGGTTCGTACATAGTTTAAAGAATGGTCAGCATTTAGTAGTTCGGCCTTGCATTTTTACTGAATAAAGCGTTTGATTAATCATATGACATTGGATCACTTTGCAGTTATGAATTTTAAACAGATCATGCTTTTAAGCGTGTAACTCCGATGTGTTGTACATTAAAAGTTTGGGAGATGTTATAAAAGTGACAAATATCTGTAAATTTTCAAGACTAGAATTTTACAAATAAACCTATTTTACAGTTTTTTCTGGCGTGAGCCTTACAAAAGCTAAATATGACCATAAGGTAACTTTGACCTACATCATTTTCGATATGTAAAATGATAACTCGTGAAACGATTAATTCAATTTGCTGGTTAAATAATAATAAAATTGGAAGAAGACAATATACAAAGATCTTATTCGCAAAAATTGAATTATCAACTGTTTAACTTATGAACATTCTATTATCAAAAACAAAAAGGACTGTTGTGTTGTTTATTTCCTTTGATATAATAACACACACTTGTTTCTACATTAAAATGTTTCTTATAAAAGATTATTCATAAGTGCTTGACCTCAAAGTGATATTTGTAAAACTGCCGTCTTAATAAATCCATAAGGCATTTTGCTTGGCCAATTTTACCCAAACTTCATAGTATTGTCAACAGAAAGTTCTCTACCAAAGTTGCTCAAACGATCTCCCCTGCTGTATAACTTGTTACAAAATCATTTGAAGGACGAAACCTTGAATGTGCATTTTAGCAGATTTGGATTATTTATGTGTAAGTAAAACTTCTGCTTTATCCATAGCTAGATATTGTTTAGATAATTTTAAGTTGGCTATACACCCTTTCAATTAATCGATAATCTACCGACCAAGAGTTGCGTCCCTTACCGGCTGTGACGTCATACGATGATAAATTGCACACATGAAACCATCGCTCGCACTTACCTCGTAATAGTTGGTAAACATCAATAAGGTTAAAACAAGTTTTTACGCCGTAATTGGTAATGATTTTGTCATTTTATACATCATTTCTACGTAATTATCATAATCATAATATATATATGAATATGTTAACTGTGAAAAAAGTTGGCGATTGTTTAGAAATATTTTTAGAAAACAAAAACTGCTGTATTTTCGAATTGAAGTTTACGTATGTTGTAATTGTTCTGCTTTGAAATAAACAAAAATGAATAACGTGATTTACACGAATTAAAGTAATTAATGCATGGTTTAGTAAGAATTATTGTCAAGAAACATTTTTAAAAAAGTATGAGCTATGGGGCAGGAATACTCTATAGACGGTTCCTGCTGAGGGGATTATATCCGTTTACCTTAAAAGTTGCCATATGTCTGGACAAATATAAAAATGTTACTAAGGCCTATTGAAATAACAACCAATGACATAATTAGAAATATTATTTTTTATTAACACCATCTTTTTTCATTTCCATGAAATTTATTAATATATTTTTTCAACAATGTAAGGTTATGAAATGAAAACTAAAATGAAAGGTAGATCTACAACATAAATGTGCAACATAAATACTTTTAACTTGAAAGTTGCATCATACAGTAAACTGTTTTCGTAATAAAATGTGAACAGCTATTAGTGATAATAACATTGTCAATTTTAATAAGATGTGTGTAACAATTACTTGGTGCCCTACTGCAGTGTACATGTCATAAAACATCAGGTGGCCACGAAATGCCCTTGGGAATAATTATGTACAATACACAGAGTGCCATAAAACCCCTACGAAAGGTCCAGTGATCGCATAAACAGCTTTTTCAACAAACACATATGTTAATACAATGTCATATATACAACGAAACAAAATGCAATTTGTCGTGCCGCAAGTTCTTTCAACTTAGCAAACGGCCCTTCCCAGAATGAAAATATTAAACGAATTAATTATAAATATAAAAAACATAGTACTTGTTTTCTTCACTAAATATTTTGTGTCCGAGATCCCAACGCCGTGGATGACTGTTCCCAGTTTGGAACCTCTAAATATTATCAAACAAAAACAGTATATTTAAAGAGGCTGCACAGTTGCCACCTACACGTAGGAAATTTGGTTTGACAATTGGGAACCTGCAATGATCTGAACAAAAGAGAGAACAAATGTCTTTACCTTAGAATACTAAAATAATTGTTTGAATCATGTACATGTATGTAGCAAAATATATAAATTGATGGTCGAGTGTTAAACTCAAGACTGTGCCCTGTTGCGCATCACTGCTGATGATGTGAAAACTGAAAATGATTTCTTCTTGCCAGTCATTCAATCAATTATGAAAAGTGATGTTAGCAAAGACAAACTTTTCTATAGCAGTACCTTTATTTGTTCTTTATTGTAGATTTCTTAATAAATAAAGTAAACACTTTTAGATGAGTCAATTGGAGTACCAACTGGATTTGCTACATATCACCAGTCGCTAAAAACTTGAAGTATAAAAAAGCTTCCGGTTAAATCGCTCAAAATTTTATTCACTTGTCTTCGTCATTCCACTATGATTTCATTTAAGTTATCTCTATACGGTATATGTCTACAGTTTCAAGCTGTAAAAGCTACAAAAATACTTAAATCTAGCGTTCCTTCGCTGAAATAATATATGCATTGGTCAACAATCACGCTTGCGACATTATCTGAAGGTTTTCGCTTAAATTATGCAACACAATGAAATGCAGATAAGAGATATATTGCGTGTAAGTTTATCGGTTTTTAATGTTTTACTGTATGAAAGTCTAAGTTTATATAGAATGGGGATTACAGGTAGCATGTAGGTATTTCAAAGAAATTACAGGTGTATCATAAAGGAATTGTAAATTTTTCATTGACAACAACTAATTAAAGTGAAGATACATCAAATGAATTTTCAGTCACAAACTAATTTCACTTATTATAAGATGATCATTATATGCTGCAAATTCTAATAAACTGACACTGTCATGTCTACTACGCATTGTTTGGTCAAATCGTGTCATTTCTATTTACTTTGTGTCTAGTAAATTGAAGTTTAAGATGCTTATAGGGGTTTTAAATTATTGTTGTTTATTCACATCTAGATTGTACCACCAACCCGGAAAGTGCGGATAATGCACAGATTTCAAAAACCAATGATAATAAAGCAGGTTCTGTAGCAACATACAGCTGTGACGAAGGATATACACGCACTGCAGGTGATGCAACACGTACATGTACTGATGGTTCTTGGGCGGGAACAGCACCTACTTGTTCGACAGGTTCGTACATAGTTTAAAGAATGGTCATCATTTAGTAGTTCGGCCTTGCATTTTCACTGAATAAAGCGTTTGATTAATCATATGACATTGGATCACTTTACAGTTAAAACAGATCATGCTTTTAAGAGTGTAACTCCGATGTGTTGTACATTAAAAGTTTGGGATCCGTTTACCGTAAAAAGTTGCCATATGTCTGGACAAATATAAAAATGTTACTAAGGCCTATTGAAATAACAACCAATGACATAATTAGAAATATTAATTTTAATAAACACCATCTCTTTTCATTTTCATGAAATTTATATATATATCTTTTCAACAATGTAAGGTTATGAAATGAAATCTAAAATGAAAGGTAGATCTACAACATAAATGTGCAACATAAATACTTTTAACTTGAAAGTTGCATCATACAGTAAACTGTCGTCGTAATAAAATGTGAACTATTAGTGATAATAACATTGTCAGTTTTAATAAGATGTGTGTAACAATTACTTGGTGCCCAACTGCAGTGTACATGTCATAAAACATCAGGTGGCCACGAAATGCCCTTGGGCATAATTATGTACAATACACAGAGTGCCATAAAACCCCTACGAAAGGTCCAGTGATCGCATAAACAACTAACCAATTAGTGACAAATTTGGTGACCAGTTATTGTTGATATGTAGCATGCATTTGAATTTATCGTTGAGTGTGAAACTAGTGTTAACTGAGATGAAATCTAATATGAAATCTAAGAAGCGCTACTGTCACGCCTTGATATTACTAGATCTGTCTCATTTTACAAATCTAGAGTAACAGATTGTTAGTTTAGTATTTTTCAACAAACACATATGTTAATACAATGGCATATATACAACGAAACAAAATGCAGTTTGTCGTGCCGCAAGTTCTTTCAACTTAGCAAACGGCCCTTCCCAGAATGAAAATATTAAACAAATTAATTATAAATATAAAAAACATAGTACTTGTTTTCTTTACTAAATATTTTGTGTCCGAGATACCAACGCCGTGGATGACTGTTCCCAGTTTAGGACCTCTAAATATTATCAAACAAAAACAGTATATTTAAAGAGGCTGCACAGTTGCCACCTACACGTAGGAAATTTGGTTTGACAATTGGGAACCTGCAATGATCTGAACAAAAGAGGGGAAAAATGTCGTTGCCTAAGAATAGTAAAATAATTGTTTGAATCATGTACATGTATGTAGCAAAATATATAAATTGATGGTCGAGTGTTAAACTCAAGACTGTGCCCTGTTGCGCATCACTGCTGATGATGTGAAAACTGAAAATGATTTCTTCTTGCCAGTCAGTCAATCACTTATGAAAAGTGATGTTAGCAAAGACAAACTTTTCTGTAGCAGTAACTTTATTTGTTCTTTGTAGATTTCTTAATAAATAAAGTAAACACTTTTAGATGAGTCAATTGGAGTACAACTGGTTTTGCTACATATCTACAACTGTATATCACCAGTCGCTTAAAACTTGAAGTATAAAAACGCTTCCGGTTAAATCGCTTAAAATTTTATTCACTTGTCTTCGTCATTCCACTATGATTCCATTTAAGTTATCTCTATACGGTATATGTCTACAGTTTCAAGCTGTAAAAGCTACAAAAATACTTAAATCTAGCTTTTCTTCGATGAAATAATATATGCAGTGGTCAACAATCACGTTTGTGCCATTATCTGAAGGTTTTCGCTTAAATTATGCAACACAATGAAATGCAGATAAGAGATATATTTCGTGTAAGTTTATCGGTTTTTAATGTTTTACGGATTACAGGTAGCATGTAGGTATTTGAAAGAAATTACAGGTGTATCATAAAGGAATCTTAAATTTTTCATTGACAACAACTAATTAAAGCGAAGATACATCAAATAAATTTTCAGTCACAAACTAATTTCACTTATTATAAGATGATCATTATATACTGCAAATTCTAATTAACCGACACTGTCATGTCTACTACGCATTGTTTAGTCAAATCGTGTCATTTCTATTTACTTTGTGTCTAGTAAATTGAAGTTTAAGATGCTTATAGGGGTTTTAAATTATTGTTGTTTATTCACATCTAGATTGTACCACCAACCCGGAAAGTGCGGATAATGCACAGATTTCAAAAACCAATGATAATAAAGCAGGTTCTGTAGCAACATACAGCTGTGACGAAGGATATACACGCACTGCAGGTGATGCAACACGTACATGTACTGATGGTTCTTGGGCGGGAACAGCACCTACTTGTTCGACAGGTTCGTACATAGTTTAAAGAATGGTCATCATTTAGTAGTTCGGCCTTGCATTTTCACTGAATAAAGCGTTTGATTAATCATATGACATTGGATCACTTTACAGTTAAAACAGATCATGCTTTTAAGAGTGTAACTCCGATGTGTTGTACATTAAAAGTTTGGGATCCGTTTACCGTAAAAAGTTGCCATATGTCTGGACAAATATAAAAATGTTACTAAGGCCTATTGAAATAACAACCAATGACATAATTAGAAATATTAATTTTAATAAACACCATCTCTTTTCATTTTCATGAAATTTATATATATATCTTTTCAACAATGTAAGGTTATGAAATGAAAACTAAAATGAAAGGTAGATCTGCAACATAAATGTGCAACATAAATACTTTTAACTTGAAAGTTGCATCATACAGTAAACTGTCGTCGTAATAAAATGTGAACTATTAGTGATGATAACATTGTCAGTTTTAATAAGATGTGTGTAACAATTACTTGGTGCCCAACTGCAGTGTACATGTCATAAAACATCAGGTGGCCACGAAATGCCCTTGGGCATAATTATGTACAATACACAGAGTGCCATAAAACCCCTACGAAAGGTCCAGTGATCGCATAAACAACTAACCAATTAGTGACAAATTTGGTGACCAGTTATTGTTGATATGTAGCATGCATTTGAATTTATCGTTGAGTGTGAAACTAGTGTTAACTGAGATGAAATCTAATATGAAATCTAAGAAGCGCTACTGTCACGCCTTGATATTACTAGATCTGTCTCATTTTACAAATCTAGAGTAACAGACTGTTAGTTTAGTATTTTTCAACAAACACATATGTTAATACAATGGCATATATACAACGAAACAAAATGCAGTTTGTCGTGCCGCAAGTTCTTTCAACTTAGCAAACGGCCCTTCCCAGAATGAAAATATTAAACAAATTAATTATAAATATAAAAAACATAGTACTTGTTTTCTTTACTAAATATTTTGTGTCCGAGATACCAACGCCGTGGATGACTGTTCCCAGTTTTGGACCTCTAAATATTATCAAACAAAAACAGTATATTTAAAGAGGCTGCACAGTTGCCACCTACACGTAGGAAATTTGGTTTGACAATTGGGAACCTGCAATGATCTGAACAAAAGAGGGGAAAAATGTCGTTGCCTAAGAATAGTAAAATAATTGTTTGAATCATGTACATGTATGTAGCAAAATATATAAATTGATGGTCGAGTGTTAAACTCAAGACTGTGCCCTGTTGCGCATCACTGCTGATGATGTGAAAACTGAAAATGATTTCTTCTTGCCAGTCAGTCAATCACTTATGAAAAGTGATGCTAGCAAAGACAAACTTTTCTGTAGCAGTAACTTTATTTGTTCTTTATTGTAGATTTCTTAATAAATAAAGTAAACACTTTTAGATGAGTCAATTGGAGTACAACTGGTTTTGCCACATATCTACAACTGTGTATCACCAGTCGCTTAAAACTTGAAGTATAAAACGCTTCCGGTTAAATCGCTCAAAATTTTATTCACTTGTCTTCGTCATTCCACTATGATTCCATTTAAGTTATCTCTATACGGTATATGTCTACAGTTTCAAGCTGTAAAAGCTACAAAAATACTTAAATCTAGCTTTTCTTCGATGAAATAATATATGCAGTGGTCAACAATCACGTTTGTGCCATTATCTGAAGGTTTTCGCTTAAATTATGCAACACAATGAAATGCAGATAAGAGATATATTTCGTGTAAGTTTATCGGTTTTTAATGTTTTACGGATTACAGGTAGCATGTAGGTATTTGAAAGAAATTACAGGTGTATCATAAAGGAATCTTAAATTTTTCATTAACAACAACTAATTAAAGCGAAGATACATCAAATAAATTTTCAGTCACAAACTAATTTCACTTATTATAAGATGATCATTATATGCTGCAAATTCTAATTAACCGACACTGTCATGTCTACTACGCATTGTTTGGTCAAATCGTGTCATTTCTATTTACTTTGTGTCTAGTAAATTGAAGTTTAAGATGCTTATAGGGGTTTTAAATTATTGTTGTTTATTCACATCTAGATTGTACCACCAACCCGGAAAGTGCGGATAATGCACAGATTTCAAAAACCAATGATAATAAAGCAGGTTCTGTAGCAACATACAGCTGTGACGAAGGATATACACGCACTGCAGGTGATGCAACACGTACATGTACTGATGGTTCTTGGGCGGGAACAGCACCTACTTGTTCGACAGGTTCGTACATAGTTTAAAGAATGGTCATCATTTAGTAGTTCGGCCTTGCATTTTTACGGAATAAAGCGTTTGATTAATCATATGGCATTGGATCACTTTACAGTTAAAACAGATCATGCTTTTAAGAGTGTAACTCCGATGTGTTGTACATTAAAAGTTTGGGATCCGTTTACCGTAAAAAGTTGCCATATGTCTGGACAAATATAAAAATGTTACTAAGGCCATTTGAAATAACAACCAATGACATAATTAGAAATATTAATTTTAATAAACACCATCTCTTTTCATTTTCATGAAATTTATATATATATATCTTTTCAACAATGTAAGGTTATGAAATGAAAACTAAAATGAAAGGTAGATCTACAACATAAATGTGCAACATAAATACTTTTAACTTGAAAGTTGCATCATACAGTAAACTGTCGTCGTAATAAAATGTGAACTATTAGTGATAATAACATTGTCAGTTTTAATAAGATGTGTGTAACAATTACTTGGTGCCCTACTGCAGTGCACATGTCATAAAACATCAGGTGGCCACGAAATGCCCTTGGGCATAATTATGTACAATGCACAGAGTGCCATAAAACCCCTACGAAAGGTCCAGTGATCGCATAAACAGCTAACCAATTAGTGACAAATTTGGTGACCAGTTATTGTTGATATGTAGCATGCATGTGAATTTATCGTTGAGTGTGAAACTAGTGTTAACTGAGATGAAATCTAATATGAAATCTAAGAAGCGCTACTGTCACGCCTTGATATTACTAGATCTGTCTCATTTTACAAATCAAGAGTAACAGATTATTAGTTTAGTATTTTTCAACAAACACATATGTTAATACAATGGCAAATATACAACGAAACAAAATGCAGTTTGTCGTGCCGCAAGTTCTTTCAACTTAGCAAACGGCCCTTCCCAGAATGAAAATATCAAACAAATTAATTATAAACATAGTACTTGTTTTCTTTACTAAATATTTTGTGTCCGAGATACCAACGCCGTGGATGACTGTTCCCAGTTTTGGACCTCTAAATATTATCAAACAAAAACAGTATATTTAAAGAGGCTGCACAGTTGCCACCTACACGTAGGAAATTTGGTTTGACAATTGGGAACCTGCAATGATCTGAACAAAAGAGGGGAAAATGTCGTTGCCTTAGAATAGTAAAATAATTGTTTGAATCATGTACATGTATGTAGCAAAATATATAAATTGATGGTCGAGTGTTAAACTCAAGACTGTGCCCTGTTGCGCATCACTGCTGATGATGTGAAAACTGAAAATGATTTCTTCTTGCCAGTCAGTCAATCACTTATGAAAAGTGATGTTAGCAAAGACAAACTTTTCTGTAGCAGTAACTTTATTTGTTCTTTATTGTAGATTTCTTAATAAATAAAGTAAACACTTTTAGATGAGTCAATTGGAGTACAACTGGTTTTGCTACATATCTACAACTGTATATCACCAGTCGCTTAAAACTTGAAGTATAAAAACGCTTCCGGTTAAATCGCTTAAAATTGTATTCACTTGTCTTCGTCATTCCACTATGATTCCATTTAAGTTATCTCTATACGGTATATGTCTACAGTTTCAAGCTGTAAAAGCTACAAAAATACTTAAATCTAGCTTTTCTTCGATGAAATAATATATGCAGTGGTCAACAATCACGTTTGTGCCATTATCTGAAGGTTTTCGCTTAAATTATGCAACACAATGAAATGCAGATAAGAGCTATATTTCGTGTAAGTTTATCGGTTTTTAATGTTTTACGGATTACAGGTAGCATGTAGGTATTTGAAAGAAATTACAGGTGTATCATAAAGGAATCTTAAATTTTTCATTGACAACAACTAATTAAAGCGAAGATACATCAAATGAAATTTCAGTCACAAACTAATTTCACTTATTATAAGATGATCATTATATGCTGCAAATTCTAATTAACCGACACTGTCATGTCTACTACGCATTGTTTGGTCAAATCGTGTCATTTCTATTTACTTTGTGTCTAGTAAATTGAAGTTAAAATGCTTATAGGGGTTTTACATTATTGTTGTTTATTCACATCTAGATTGTACCACCAACCCGGAAAGTGCAGATAATGCACAGATTTCAAAAACCAATGATAATAAAGCAGGTTCTGTAGCAACATACAGCTGTGACGAAGGATATACACGCACTGCAGGTGATGCAACACGTACATGTACTGATGGTTCTTGGGCGGGAACAGTACCTACTTGTTCGACAGGTTCGTACATAGTTTAAAGAATGGTCAGCATTTAGTAGTTCGGCCTTGCTTTGTTACCGAATAAACCGTTTGATTAATCATATGACTTAATGACTTAATTAATCACTTCACAGTTATAAATATAAACAGATCATGCATTTAAGCATGTGAGTTCGATGTGTTGTACATTAAAAGTATGAGAGATGTTATAAAAGTTACAAAAATCTGTAAATTTTCAAGACTAGAATTTTACAAATAAACCTATTTTACAGTTTATCTGGCGTGAGCCATAGAAAAGCTAAATATGATCATAAGGTAACTTTGACCTACATCAGTTTCGCTATGTAAAATAATAACTCTTGAAATGATTAATTCAATTTGCTGGTTAAATAAAAATAAAATTTGAAGAAGACAATATACAAAGATCTTATTCGTAAAAATTGAATTATCAACTGTTTTACTTATGAACTTACTATTATCAAAAACAAAATGGACTGTTGTATTGTTTATTTCTTTGATATAATAACACATAGTTACTTGTTGTTTCTACATTAAAATGTTTCTTATAAAAGATTATTCTAAAGTGCTTGGCCTCAAAGCATTATTTGTAAAACCGCCTTCTTAATAAATCCATAAGGCATTTTGCTTGGCCAATTTTACCCAAACTTCATAGTATTGTCAACAGAAAGTCCTGTATCAAAGTTGCTCAAACGATCTCCCCTGCTGTGTAACTTGTTACAAAATCATTTGAAAGGACGGAACCTTAAATGTGCATTTTAACAGATTTGATTATTTATGTCAAAGTAAAACGTCTGCGTTATCCATAGCTAGATTTTGTTTAGATAACTTAAAGTTGGCTATAATATTACCATTTCTTAATCAAAATTTCAAATTATATAGATTATGACAAAATGGTCACGTTGTACCCTCGATGTAACCCACCCCATCCACACACACCTCTGTTTTCTCTCAACCTACCCCCCCCCGTCCCCCCGCTCCCCTAACAATAAAACTTCTCTATTTTCGAATAATAATAATGTTGACCTTAATTCGTACACAATTACACAATATTATTCCCCCTACTATCCCGAAAAAAATATTTCTCAGTTTTTGTTTTATATAATTCACCTTAATTCTTACACAATAACAAAATATACCTATTCTTAGACAAAAAACAACAACATTTTACTGATAAGCCCTCGAATAGTCGAGCGTGCTATACTGAGACAGCTCTTGTCGCCTTAACCAATTAGCCAATTTCCACAAAATGTCATGGCATTGATCATTTGCTGGTGCCCTACTAAAAGTGTTAATTATCAACATCTCTGCTGCACAAAATGGTTGCTATGGATGAACAAAAACGTTACATTGAATATCGTTTGTATAATAAAACTGTTCATTAAACAGGTGCTTCATAAACCTGATGTCACATTAAATAATTTCAAAAACACAAATAATTGAATATTTGCAAGTATTATTACTTAACCTAAAAGTTTAAGCTATAAATTCATGTCATCATCGGTAAAGCCAGCGTTTTAAAACTTGTTGCAGTACCGTAAAACATTCAATAATCTATGTAAAGTTGTTGTTGTACAATTAATGGGTTGATAGCGATTTATTATAGAAGGTCTCTCTATGTTGATTATTTGTGCTAAAATGAAGCATTTTTCGATATTTTGTATTTACTTATTACTGTTTGTCCATTTAGCACATTATTTATGTTTTTAGAAAATAATCTGCTAGATGTAGGGGGTGTCCCTTTAAAGGAGACTTGAAATTTCGAACACTTCTCGTGTTGTTGAAAAGGTCAAGAGTCATTTTTTGTATATTTCATAAATGTAAAACTGGTTATAGGACCGGAGTGGACCACAGAGGAGTCACACAAACTCATCAAAGATAACATGGACGCGTGTGATCAGGTGACTACACTCGTAGCGACCACTAAAGGCGGGTCTGATGTAACATACAGGTACAGTTAAATATTGCACTTGTTTTAATTTAATTGGAAGTAGCCAGTAAGCATATAATGCCCGTACTTTTGACAGAATGCCGTTTGACTTCTGCAACTGCATGAGGGGTGAACTTTTACTAAATGATTTTATCATACATGAAATATTGCATGCAGTCTTTTGATTTATGGTATTTTGCTGTAAAGACATTACTTATGAGATGAATTCAAAGCTGTTGTCTTAACGACATACAGTAAAGCCCTTATATAACGAGTCCGGATATAGCGAATTTCCGGATATAAGGAACACATTTCTGCGCATGATATTTACCTTTCTTTATTTTATATGAAAATGCTATGTGGATATAACATACCTCGGATATAAGGAAGTAATTTAAATGGTTCCAATCAGTTCGTTACATATGGAGTTCACTGTTTTATATTTTATTATTTCATGCTAGATTATTTATTATACCAGTCCTGATCTTTCAAAATTCAATTTTGAGTGATTCTTTTGGTATTTGTTTCAGTATTGTATCACAGGATCCTCCAGAAGCAAGTTTTGCTACAAAAACAGAAGGAAACAGCATCTTGCTGACATGTACCCAGTCTGGAATAACAGTGACAACCTACACAGTTGTCGTCAGGTATCTACGTTAAAAAATAGGGAATTATTAAATTAAAAATATCAAATATTTAACTCGAACTAATACATCTAGATATATTTTAAACCCGGACTCTTTAGCAGTTCTGTCGACTGCTGCTAGTAAACAGTATATCGATTTGTTTATAGTATCTAGTTTTCGTTTTATATGTGAGCAGTAGAAATGGCAAAAAATAAATTACCGCAAATGTAATGGAAAAGTACTATAATTAAAGAGACACTCCCTACAACTGGTTTCAAATTAAATTACTTCAAATCATAAATCATAGAATATTTGCAAGTATTATTACTTAACTTTAAAGTTTAAGCTATATTTTCTAGTCATTATCGATACAATCAACGTTTCAAAATATGATTCAGTACCGTAAACCATTCAATGCTCTATGTAAAGTTGTTGTTGTACAATTAATTGGTGGATAGCGATTTATTACAGAAGGCCTCTATGTTGAATATTTGTGGTAAAATGCAGTATTTTTCGATATAAGATGTTCTTTGAAATTCTTTGTTTTTTTTCATTTTTACATTTGTTAAACACGTCATTTCTATTTAGAGTACTATATAGCCTGCTAGATGTAGGGAATGCCCCTTTAAAACCCCTTTGAAAGTGAAGTGTATGGTGTATTATTATCGACAAAAAGTGTAAAATATTCGAGTTTGTATCGTAAATCATTTCAGAGCGAAGGATGAAAGCAATCAATTAACAACAGACCTGACTCTGACTATCGCAGTAAAAGGTATAAATTGATTTCTGTAATACAAATAAACATCACTATTAATATCAAGTGGCCCCTAAATCCTGACTTTCAAGTTTTATTTGTTTTTTTTCTTTAGGCGTAATGAATAATATTCAAAGACAATAGGACTTTGAATTATTGAATTGACTGCGGCTATTAGCACAAACATTTGTTTGGTGGGGAGTTTTATTGTTTGTCTGTGCGTTTTTCTATTTTTGTCTTCAAACCTATTAATCTTGAATATTCATATTAATATTCACGTCGAACGGTTACTGATTCTGTGTTGTCTGTCCGTCTGTTTGGACTTTACTTCGCAATCATTTAAAGTACAATTCAAACAAAAATATAGAAATGTTACCATCTTTCTTGCAAGTCAAATGATTGTTGAAAACTAAACTAAAGATATAATATTTATTCCCTATAGAAACTTTTTGTTCTCTAAAATAGGTCTAATACAACAAACTATATTTGTGTTATAAGGAAAGCAACCAAGGAAGTTTTTGTAAGACGGTTTATTGAGTACTATAGATTAATGATAACATATAACTTATTTTCCTGTACATTCTACATATTTGATAGTGACTAGTTCCGTCAGTCACGGTATCTCCGGACAGGCTGATATAAGTTGAGATAATATCCGGACAGGTCGATATAAGTTGATATAATCTCCGGAGAGTTGGTACAAGTTGAAATAATAATCTCGGGAACATTTGAATAAATTTTGTAGAACACCTAACGACCTCCACGGTAATTAAATGATTTGTCCATGTTTTTCTATACAAAAGTATCTGGATCATACTTTGTATTTGAACGTCTCAAGCACTATAGTGTGTATTAACACTAATACTCATTTTATTCCGCTTTCTTTTGCTATCTGGCACTGCACTTACTTTTTGGTAAAAACGTGATTAAAAGTTTGACCTGGAGTATTTTATGAACGCTTATCCCGAGGAATGAGGTAAGGTATGTATCAACTAATCTCTTTTCAGCCAAGCTTAGAGGCATGTAGTTTGTAGCAGCAAATGTTGTATTCTTCTTTCTCATTTTCTAGAACCACGTCAGAAATATTGAACAACATCTCGTTGGAAAAAGTTACACGGAAAGTGTGTTACATTGTGTCTTTATTTTAGAACAGCCTGTTTTTAATTTAGTACTACCTGTTTTTGTTTTAGAACCGCATGTTTTTATTTTAGTACCGCCTGTTTTTATTTTAGTACCGCCTGTTTTTGTTGAACCTAGTTCGGACACATCGGCAGACGAACATAAGATCTATATGTGTGAATCTCTTGGAGCTGGTGATGTGATCATTGAATTAAGTGCTAACGATGAAGATGGGGACAGCTCTAGGACATTCAGCATGGATGAAAGCGTAAGTGCAAATGATATGTTGCAATTTATGTGCAGGCACTTGAATAGAAAGTAATCGGCTAATCAAATATTGGAAAGAGCTGGCGCTTATTCCTAATCTATGAATATTTATGAATTTAAATATTTATTTTTGATTCCAAGAATCTTAGAAGATATACATGTATATGACTATTATATTCAAATTACCATAATGTCAAATTTATACGTAAACCCGTAATACGAACAAATGTGACCAACACACACAATGGACATGGTCACCCTCAATACACCATCCAATCCTGTACAGCCAACACACTGTACTATCATATTAAGATCGTTTAGGGAGCATACGCTAATATTATTAGTATTACTACTGATCAAACTGTGTTGTTAAATGTGGTTAAGTTAGACATATTCTACCAATCGCAATTCTCTAATAATTTATTAAATGCGCAAAGTTGCTATGACGATATCCCAATGCAAAATATATAAAAATATATAACATATATCGATCATGTAGTTTTAACCATATATAACATAGATTATGTAGATTTAACCATAACTAACATAGATCATGTAGATGGAACCATATATAACATAGATCACGTAGTTTTAACCATATATAACAACGATCATGGAGCTTTAACCATTTATAACAAAGATCATGTAGATTTAACCATATATAACATGTAGAGTGAACCTTATGTAACATAGATCATGTAGATTTAACTAATATAACATAGATCTTACCATATATTACATGTAGATTGAACCATATGTACCATATATCATGTAGATTTAACCATATATAATATAGATCACGTAGATTTAACCATACATAACA